>VZRR01009431.1:2272355-2372292 GCA_013398015.1 Oreocharis arfaki
TTTTTTTTTTTTGTGGTTATTCTTCTTCTCAACCCTTGGTGCCAAAGAGTAATTGGCAGGGTTTGTTGGTCTTCTGCACTAGCAGTTACAGGGTTTGCTCTCTCAAACTGCTTTATTCCCCTCTTGGCACAGGACAATGTGTGCCCTTGGCCCTTCATACAAAAGCATGGAACAGCACCAGCAGCAGGTGACGAGGTGGTAGCAGCCGGTTTGGCATCAGGAGAGGCAGCATCAGGAGCCTCAGCGGGAGCAGAGAACACTTTTTGTGTTCTGTCTGCGTCACAAAGCCAACATGCTCTAGGCTTTCTTGTGCGAAGGAGGTTCTTCTGGTTTGATTAATTCTGTTTCAATTTCTCTCCATGGAAATTCTTATTTAAAGAAGGGAAAGAGGATGAAAGCTATTTTTTATGTCTTTTTTAAAAATGTATTTGAGTCCTGCTATGCAGGTTTCTGTTACAGAAGTACTTTGTAAATGGAACCCACACACTTCTTTATATAGATCAACCACAGTAAATGAAATTAATAAAGTAGAAGAGTACAAAACTAGAAACTGGAGGTGAAAATAACAGTGTAAAGTATTAGCACTTCCTTTTAATGAAAGAAAATATTACAGTGGTTTTTCCAAGCTGCTTAAAATTTGCCAAGTGAAGCAACTCGCAGCACTTCCCTAGTGAGATTGTTCTGTTATTTAACAGGTCTCAGGAAATATGGATTTGATATTCACTTTGTATTTTCAGCAACAATTTTACCATAAGCAGTGCTTTTACCAGCTAACAGTGTTCCTATGTGGAGTGAACCATTCAAAAATTTAAAACCTTTGCCTCATTCTTTTTAGAGTAATTATTTTATTATAAGAAAATTCTGATGGAGTACTAGGTTGAAACAAATTCCTACTGTAATAAATTTGTATGAGTCAGAAAAATAATGAAGATGGCTGATGGCATAATTCCATCCATTTGTTTGAAACAGTGTTTTTTTAAAAATCAAGTAAAGTATTGCATATTATGGTTGTGTTGTGAATTATTCATACAGTGATATCTTTGGTCTTTCATCAGATCTAGATATTTTTACCTTCAGAATTCTTCAAAACAATTTCCAACATTTCTACTTCCATAAAATAAGTACACGTTCATATGAGTTAAACAGTTTGAAGCGAGAAATAGCTGAAATGCCTTCAATTTTTTGTCTGCCAGTTCAGTCTGAAATCCCTCCTACCTGTAATTAATCACAGATCTATGGCAAATGATACTGGTCACCATGCAATTCAAACAGATAGGATTGAGTGGTATAATAAGAATTAATAATTATGATTGCGTTTTGCTACTAATAAAACTGGAAATAAAAGTCTGACATTGATTTCCTGCATGTGCTTGTGTTTTCCTACAACACTTCCACTACCAACAAGAATGACATTCCTATTAATTTCTTTTCTAAGCAAGGAAAATTTGCTTTGTAGGATGTCAGCAAATGAGAAAAATGTGGAATTATGTACTCCTTGCAAAGTAATTTCTCTTATGGCTTTATTGTATCATTCCTTCATTCTAGCACTGATATAGGTTTAGCAAGGTCCCATTGAGAATTTATAAGAAAAAAGCTTTTTAAGTCACTGCAAGATAATCAAAGCTTACTGTAAGTGGGACTAAATGAAGTCTATCTCAACATCAGCATAATTTCTACAACATTACCTAAGGTGTGTTAGGGTGTGAGAGAGTTGATTTTTTCTCTCACAGCACAAAAAGTAGTTGTCACCTGTGTCTTGCAACATACTTGTAAATAAAAGATTGCAGCAATTATGTTGGTGTTCTACTGGCATGCAATAAAATGAAATGCAGCAGTGAGTATGATTTATAGCAGAACAAACCATTTTGGTTTCTACAGTTGATAAGCAGAGAAGCATCAATTATTAAACTGCATCACAGCTTTATGGAGAGGTAAATAATCAGGATTTGCTTGCACAAAACAAGAAAGCAGGGGCTAATTTTAAATAAATTATATATTTGCCTAACAAAATGCTACATTTAAAGGTCAGCTTAGTAATGCAAATAAGATCTCAAGAGAAAAGTGCTCCTTTGTCTGTGCTGTACTGGCGCACAGACAGTAGAGTATTGAGTTTCGAGCAAAATCTTACCATTAGCATTTCTTCAAATATTAGTTTAAAAAACCCCCAAATAAATCAAACCAAACAAAAACCTGTGTTCTAGAGAAAAAAAATAATTAAAACTCAACAGTTTTGGGATGGTGACTTTGCAAAGATGGCAAAAACAATGAAGAATAAGATCATATATAAGTCCTAAGTGTGTCTTTTAATATTTAGTTTACAAATCTTAGTAAATCAGGATTGAATTCTAGTACTTCTTCTTTTTAAATAGGTTAAAATTAACTTAAATTGTATTTATATTTTGCTCCATGCTTCTGCCTTCCCCTTGCTCTGTTTTCAGTTCATTGGAAGAAAAAAACAGAGATGAGTAGATATGAAAATTTTTCTTTCTGTATTTCCAGAATGAAAAAAACCCATGTTTTTTGTCAAGACAGATGTTTTTTCTTTTACTCAGTTCCTATGGTTACAAAATTCTTCAGTACCTTCTGTATCA
This sequence comes from Oreocharis arfaki, assembly GCA_013398015.1. NCBI lineage: Eukaryota > Metazoa > Chordata > Aves > Passeriformes > Paramythiidae > Oreocharis > Oreocharis arfaki. The sequence goes on from VZRR01009431.1 coordinate 2,274,947, forward strand.
CACCAATATCAACTGTGAAATTCTCAAAAATAAAGTACTTGACTGAAAAGAAATAAAACAGAAACAGGCCTAGGGGTATATCTAGAGCTACGATTTTAGGGAAATAATTTCTCAAGGTTTACAAAATTAACATGAAACCTCTAGGTACAGCAAGCAAAGCAAATAAAGGCAAGGGGGATTAAAATCAGTGACTCTGCACCTCCTGTAAGACGTTCACTCTTGTCCTGTAATTCATTCTGTAAGAATGCTGTGTTATCTTATGAAAGCAATGAAGGGTACTGGATCTAAGATGATACGGGTCAAGCAGGAAAGCCTCTCCATTTTTACAAAGCAGGTAGTAGTCTGGTCTGTACTTTCAGGCTGATCCCTGGAAAAGAACTTGTCTTGCCGTGCTTCTTGAGGATTTCTTTGCAATTGCTTTACTGTCTGGAGCACTAGGGTTTCATACTCTTTTCTCTGTGCTTTTTCCCTTCAACATTTTCTCTTTTTAAGCATCCCCAGTACTGATGTCTCTTCCTGGAGATACCCTTGCTGAATTTCTCCTGCTTAGAAAGGATTTTTTCCTTCTCTTATTTAATCTCAGCGTGTTTTTCTTTAGCATAGGAGTCATTTCATCGGTTGTAAGACACCTTTAGTCAGCCTTTAATAAGAACAGAACTCTTTATTCTATATTAACATGGCTCAAGTTTTCCTTCAGCACTATCACCGCTTTCATTACTGCTTTGTTTTGTCTAAGCACAAGATGTTCGGTTCCTTTTTGCTTTATCAAGAGCCTGAAGTTCCAAAGGAAAGAGAACACAAAGAAATTAGTATCTGAGACACTCAGAACTATTTCAGCACTTTCACAAAGACTGCAAACACTCTTCCTACTTAATGATGACAGCCCCAGTTCTCTTTTGTTGGCCTTTCACTACTTCCAGAATTTGCATCAAGCATTTGCAAATCTTCAGAAACAGATTTAAAATATTTACAAGGCTTTGAGTGTTTTACATTTACTGTCACCTTGTAACATTAGTGATCTTGAATGTGGGTGCTTCCTTTGATTTAACAATGCTTAAAATATTTAATGTCTATAGTTTGCTTTGAGTATAACAAAATGGAAGAAAGAGTCACAAAGGAATAAAGAGTAGATTAACATGTTTCAAAAGAAAAAATAACTTAGCTCATAGCATGTCATAGAGTCTCACATAACGCTCAGTGAACAAGCCTTTAGAAAGACTTCTTGGGGAGATAAATTTAGGAGCACGGAATGAAGCAAAGATATGCTAAGAAAGCAGAAAATCTCTTCCAATAAGCAATGGACAAGAGGTGTAAAATATAAGGGATGCTAAAGGGTCTTGTAGTAGTTGTGCTTTCATTAAATGAGAGTTTTTAAAGAACACCGTGATAGGCTTCCCTAATTGATATTATTACTACTGCTTCTCTATATTTATACAGCAAGGATAAGATTGTTGCCCATGAAATATCTGCCAGGTCAGTATTGCCCCTGCAATATCTGCCATGAAATATCTGATGTACAGATCAGCTCTGCAGTACTCTCTGCATATGAGACCCACCACGTACTAAATCTGGAACCAGTTTGTGCACTAAGCCTTTTATAAATTGCAGAAGAGAGTAGATTAGGCTGTGAAAAGCACCTTTGTCAAAGTATTCCTCTACTCTAAACCCTAGCAATTAAGATACAAGTTGCTTCTAATTTCATTAGGAGTATAGGAATAAAGATCCAAAACTTTTCATATCAATATCTATACGGATTTTAAAATTGAGCATCCCTACCTTATTTGGAACCTGAAACCATTTTTGCTACACCGGAGCAACTGAGCTTGAATACCTGCACTTTCCCTCCCTTCTCCTTTCATATCATGTGTAGATCTGAGGAAAAAGTGATCACTGCAAACAGGGAGCTACTAGGACTTGTAGCCCACCATAATTTAATGTGTGCTACTATAACATCCTTCAGCTACATAATCTTTCACTATATTTTTTTTATATATGGGATATAGGAAGAAGTTCAGCTTCCTAGGGCTTAAATCACTGGTTTATTATCCAGTTGTTATAAGTGGATTGTAGCTGTGTAAGTTTTTCTTTCTTCCAAATCTGGAAAGCTTTGAGTTTATAGCCATCATGACAAACAAAAATCATGAAAGTGGCAAAACCTTCCATGAGGTATCTCTTTCCAAATTTTGTTTGTCAATCTGTCTTCTCAGGGTCCACTTGAACTTCTTAGAAAGAGATTGGAATATTTAGTATGTGGTAAAAAATAGGCTATAAAACTATGCAGTTAGAAAAACATATTTCTTTTCTGTTGTCTTGTAGATCATTGAATCTCATTATTCTTCTCGTTCTTTCAGTATCCATAAATGATGAGCTGTGGCAACTACAGGTAGGATCTCATAATTTTTATTATAATGCTTTTAGCATATGCTTAAAAGTACAAAACCCTAATTAGACTTCTTTAAGAACATAGGCAGCTTAGAGTGGTTCTTACTGTCTTTAGAATGCTGTAACTTCCTGAGATGAAAATAAGGCAGAAGGAAAAAAGACAGTAAATAAATAAATAAATAAATAAAAGACATTACCGTTAGTACAGCCAGGATCCCAAAATTGGTGTTTTGCTATCCAGTGTATCAAGTACAGGCTAGCAGAAAGTAATTGGACTCATATTTCCAAGTGTTTCTAAACAAGCAGGTTTGAACAAGCAGGTTTGATGAAACTTTTCTACAACAGGTTTATTAATTTCTGAGTGATAATGTATCAATTCAAACTAATCCATCATCAAAGTAGGAAGAGTTGATACTTCTTTTATCCTCTGGAAGGGTATGCATGAATCAGTAATTACAAAGCATTGCTCAGTTCCTCCATTTACTTTCATCTTGTGAAGAGATTAATAGCCATCCTTGAGACACCACCTGCCTCCCATTTATCAAAGGGATGGATGCCAGGGGCTGGAGGTTCTGCTGGATGACTAAGGGCAAGGCAGGGTTTGATGAGCTAGCAGCACCTTTGGACTCAGGGAGGAGGAGGAGGAGAAACAAGTGCTAGTTTGTACACCGGATCCTCCCAAGTATTCCGCCCACTCCGTGTTCGGACACGGTTTCCTCGCTATCCTTCTCAGCTTAGCTGATTGCCCAGACCTGAGGCAAAGAGATCGTGCCTTTTCAAACAACTGTAGCTTAATTTTGTTTGAATGTCTCTCTCTTTGCTCACTTGTCACACGTCAAAAAACAACAAGTAAAACTTATTGCGACTAGAGCATTGTGAGTCATGGAATTTAAATTTGGAGAGCCATTTTGCATTTCATTTCTCTATTTTCTAAGACTGCATCAGATTCATGCATCTTTTCATTTCATTTTAGCTTTAAACATGACATACTTCTATGTCTTTGTCTTCTGTTCAAAGTCTCCCCAAAGTCAAAAACAAATGTTTAAGTACTGTGAGGTGTTTCCTCTGGATTTTTGTTTTTAATTTTATTTGTTGTTGATGTTTCTTTTTTGCCATTTCTTCTCAAACATGAGTAAAAGATTTAATATCTTGGGTAACATATTAAGTGATTAATCTGCAGTTCATCTGTCATTTACATTTCTCCAGACTATTGAAAAAATTGTTCTTCATTATCTTAATAGCACCTGGATTTAACTCTGTTCTCAGCTGCAGTGAAGATGGTAGCATCAGATCAAATAACTTAAGAATTACAAAAAAAAAATCACACTTGCAGAACGCTGAAATTACTTATGGTTTACTGTCAATCTTAACAATATAGATAAAAGATTTAAAAATTTACGTTTACATAAAAAGGGAATCTGACATGGCTTAAAATGCTTGAGATTTTATTGAGTTTTCTATATTTATATTCAGTAAGTTGCACAAAATAATGTTTCGGATAGTTTTTCAAAATTTCCCAGTTTTCGTTCTTCAGTTACGGTTCCGCTACCAGGGTTGAGCACCACATAATCCTTTATATATTCCCAAAGAAGAATTTAACAAAGTGCTTATTCTGATGGTTAAAATGTATCTTTGGAAGTTCATCTATCTCACTATTTTAATTCATTAATGGGGGAAAAAATGAAATATTAATGTATATGCTAACTTGATACACAGTTCACAAAGTATTATTTTCAAGTTTTTATAGTAGTTTTCACAAATGAAATTTGCATTGTGTTATTCTACTCATGGTATGAAAAGAACACTTCTCTGTACTGTGGAAACTGCTATCTCTTACTTCAACTGAAACAGAATAATTTTCAAAATATGATTACTGAATATTTTCTGCAAGCAGCCTACAGTGAAAATTACTTACAGAAATTATCTGGCAAGATAGAAAAATAGATTGCTTGTTTCATAAGATGAGAAATAATCATAAGTAGAAGAATAAATATAAATAATTAGTATTACACTTTTTAAGATTAGTCCAGTCCTAGAGGAAGTAGCTTTTTTTTCTTTTTTGTACATTGTGAAACTTGACATGCAATAAGATCTTAAAATAAGGTTCTCCAAAGGTAGTCAACTTGGAATAGTAAATTTTCGCAAGATTGTTTGTAAATTGTTGTTTCTCCATTAAGGCCTGAACTAATATAAAGATTCCTTTTATTCAAAAGGTATTTTTGTGAGGTTCAGAGTGCTGGGAACTAATGTATAAATATCCATAAAATCATTCACATTGGAAATGCTCCTCTCTCTATTCCACGGCGTATAAGATCATAGATGTAAAGCCATATGATAGAGGGTGGGTATCACACCTTTTTTCCTGCTTATGAATAACCATATCATTAGCTGAAACAAATCTCTTGTTTATGTATTTTAAATGACTCTAAGATGTGACAGCAAACTTTACAATAGGAAAGAATAATTTTGTTTCCTATGTTCTGGTCATGCACAATTCGCTAGAGGCACAGTATAATCCTTCTATAGCCTTCCTCATGCCAGGAGTTTTCTCTTGTTATGTTGATAACTTCCAACATGTTTCACACAGGTTTAGGGTTTAGGGCTTTTTATCTAGTATACTTTCGTCTTGGAAAAAAAAAAAGACAAATGAGACAATAATGGATAATTTTGCTTTTATTGTTATCCATATTACGTTATAGTACATCCCTGGGCAATACAAGTACTTAAGTCATGTGGATAATACTGCGATGAACTTTCCTGGGTGAAGCACAGATATAATATAGTTTTCATCAAGGTTAATGAAAATATTACAGGCTAATGGTTTGGTAAAGGAAATCTGAGACAGAAGATTCCTGCTTTGACTGAAGAACAGTCAAAGCATGAATCTGCAGACAACTGATTTAGCACATTTAGATTTTTTTCTTTTCTTGTAATATGTGGGAAAGACTTCATTATTTCATCTCCTCTTGCACACAACTATTAACAAATATTTTGTATGAAGCTGTTCCTATGAGCTGAATAAAGTAACTGTGGAGAAGTTATATGTGCTTAATTTCCTTTGGCTATGTCTCTGGCAACTGTAACATCAGTAATCTGCTTATTGGGTGTGTGGGTACTAATTTTTCTTTTCCTCGTTTAGCTCAGAGATTAGTGTTTTCAGTTTAGACACATTAAAATCATTGGTTTTGCCTCTCTTTCCGGACTTATTAATTATTCAGATGTGCATCCTAAGCAAGAACTCCACGTAAAACTAAATGTTACTGAAATCCTGAAATTTTGTTTGCTCATTAATGTTTAACATATTAAAATAAAAATATTTAGGGAAAAAAAAAAGGGATAAAGAAGAGATGAAAAGAGATCTGGAGCCTAGATATAGAGTACCATAGACTTTTTGTAGTTTTCCTTCTGTACCAGATCACCAATGATGTGATCCAGAATGTGAATTTGTGTAAGCTCTTGGCTTTAAAGCATTTTGAAGCACTTTATTCATCATAAAAACAGAATTTTGAAGTACAGGTGAAGAGCTGAGCCGAGTTTTTCAAATTTCAGCCTAAACAAAAATGACAAGATAGCTATAAAAACAACGTAGAAAAAATTAGCATATTGCAAAATTACTTATTTGCTATCTTTTTATTTCAGGTCATCTCCTTCAAAAGACAAATAAATGAGCAATTATATCACATGGTATAAAGATGAAGAACATGGAATGATCTTTATTCAATAGACTTTGAATGCTCAATAAAAATGTGTGAAGACTGAAGAAATAATTACTGGATATCCCTAGAGGAGTTAGCAAGTAATCCTTCTGCAGAGTTGGTATTCTCCAATATAAAAATGTATATAGTGCTTAAAATATTCATTAGGTTTCAGAAGTTAGCTAAGAAATGTAATCACTCTAACATGCAGTGATAAGATGCTCACACTGAATAGATGTGCTTTTGGTTCAACTCTCCTCTTTCCCAGCATCAGTGGAATTTGTTTCGTCATACTTGTACAGCTGCTCTTTTTGCCTTCTTGTGTCAAGGCTGCAACCACACACCATGAGCAGGATACCACAACAACCACAAGCAATAGATGGCTAGGCCAGATCCAAACAACTCAGGAATATTTCCCTCTTTAAGTTACAAGCTCATTATTACACCTGTATGTGATAACAGTGTATATCCAGTTTTGAATGAGCAGATTTCTAAACATCTAAAGACAGTCTGGCCTATGCTGTTGTATCTGGGTTGTTTTTACATGTCTTTACACAATTCTAAACAAAGTCAAATTTTGTGACTGCTACACAACAGGATGCCTTCCCCCAGTAGCAAGGTCCTTTTTCTTTTAAACATCTGTAAGGGTGCAGCTTTCTAATGTGTAGCTAAAGGCTCCATTAGCACAGCTGAGCCAAGGATCTGTCCTTGGGTGGTGGGCTGACCTTGGCTGGATGCCATGTGCCCACCAGGCTGCTCTATCATTCCCCCTCCTCAGCTGGACACGGGAGAGAAAACAAGATGGAAAACTACTTGTAGGTCGAGATAAGGCAGTTTACTATAGCAAAAACAAAAGATTGTGTTAGATACTAGTTCATTCTTTGCCTTTACTTAAGAGCTAAATAGTGAGTCTTTTCTGCTCAAGCTTGCCTAAATATTTCTAGGTATTTGTTTTTCAAGTCAAATATTATATTCTGTCCAAAATACAGCGTTGAAGTTTTTCATTCATGCAGGAAGAAAACGAGCCAAAGTGAGCAATGTGATTCATATTTTATAATTTAAGATTGGTTATGTTTGAGGTTTACAATGAGCATTCTAGTCACATAAGTTTGATTTCATTGGTGCTCTTTCCAATTATTTTTTCATGAGGATCCTTCACAAACAGTTGCAATGCCTTTGTCATGGGCAACTACATTTCTGCGTTTTTCTCTCTGCCCAATAAAAAAATCTTGACCCTATAGTTTAAAATTAAATTAGTTCAGAGTTTGGTTGTTTTTTTTTTAATAGATAAGAGCTATTTTTAATTTTTAATAACATTTATAAAGACTAGTTACAAAGAAGCACAGATTCTAGTGCTGTAAAACCCTTTCAGGGAATTTGGGAATTTGGGGCTGGGGAGTAATAGAACCTGTAAGTATACATTAGAGGTTCTTTCTGTGCTAGATACTGGTTAAAATCCTCTCCTGAATTTTCCAGTAGGAGGAAATTGTCGGTGATCACCAGGTTTTTGATCACATTAAAAACTTCTTCTATGGAAGGCAAGCTGAAGATGTACGTTATAATGCCACAGAAATTGTAAGGACAGAAAAAGGAGAATTTTGTCTACATTAGCAGACTGTGGCTACCAGTTGTAATTACTACATTTAAGAGAGTGCAAAACCTGTTTTTGCTACTGCCAGTTTCAATGATCACACACTTTTTTGGCATAGCAAAGCAGATAAGCACCTTTTCCTGACAGAGGCACTTTGTCTTTCTGATTATTCAGATATGTCAGACTTCATTTGAAAGTACATTATCGTATGCATATAAATGTTCCAGAGAAAAGCTTAGGAAAGGAATCCAGAGGATTCTACTATGAAGAAGAGAACTTGGGGAAAAACATTCAGAGATAAAATTAATAAAAATTTAGTGCTTTTTGCAAATCTCTCCTCTCTTACGGTTCTTAGAGCCTCGTGACAATAGCAACACTTTTTTTAATTAGCAAGTTGTATGTCTCTAATTTTGCCCTTTCGTAGAGAAAAGCTGGCATGTTTGTATTGCTTCAATTTTGGTGAAAAGAGCTCTTATATTGTGGGCTTTTCCACTTTGTTTTTCATCTTGCAGCCTTCTGGGAAATATATTAATACATGAAGCACTGAGATTAAGGCAGCTGAATTCTGTCTTTTGACTTTCTGCCAGCCTTTAAGTCCTAGAGTCCACAGAACTGCAGTCTGTCATATGAGAAAAAGGCCACTATTCAAGAGGAAGGTTGATTAATGTCCCTGCACTGCTACCCCAAGGAACTGACCTTTGCACGGGTGAAACCTGTTTCAGTGCAGAATGCCTAACTCATCTTTCATTAAAATTACCTCTCATGGCCACAGTGTGGCCAAGATATTGTATGGTTAAGTGAATCACAAAATGATCATTTTATGAATAAGTGTAAGCTCTCCATGCAGAGTTTGTACAAATAGGAGCTGTGTAGGAACTGAGGCAAAGGAAATGTGTATGTGTACGAGGAGGAGAACAATGCATAATATATGGTTATTTTTCCTTTCTCTCTCACGTGTTCTTAAATTGCTCAGCTGTAATATTAGCAATTACATGAATCACACTACTTAATTTTAACCTTCTCAGTTGTTATATAACAATAGCTTAGGAGCTTTATAAATCACTTTCATTATGGCTTTGAAACTCTTCAATTATTCAATTTTTTTTAAGAACAAACTATGTTCTCGGTCTTCTTTCTATTGCTTTCAGCAAATTATGCCGGAAAATCTATCTGTCATACTATGGCACTTCTTCATCTTAACAATAGTGCAATAAGAGCTTGTTAATTTTTTTTTTTTTTAATTCTTTGTTATGTTTATACCTCATTGCCTAAGCATCCACTCTACGGACTTCCTCATGAGCAAACTCTGTATAAGCAGCATCTGCATCCAGTATTTTCAGGAGATATTCGTGTCTTCTGTCATTTCTGGGAAGGTTTCTATCATCTAAAGTCAATAGGGGAAAAAAATTATCCAGGGAAAAAAAAATTATCCAGTAAAAAAGCCTATCAGGTTAGGTTAGCCTATCAGGTTTGATCAATGGCAAAAAATATTAAGGAATTTAATTGTAAAAATGGAATGCCTAAAGGTAGCTGCGATATCGATCAATTACTTCACATAGAACAGGCATATGGAAAGGCCAGCAATTAGTAGTGAGGTTTCATCGCTACAGAGAAAACTTTTTCTCCGTTCAGAAACCTCTATTTGATAAAAAGTCATTTCAATATAGTGAATTTCAAGTTTTCAATTTAAGGAAGTCTTGAGCCCGTGTATTCTTATGGATATGGGCCATAATAGAGTCAGGAGTAGAAAAGGAAGAAGCTCTACAGCTATTTAGGTTCTAAGTACTGATGGAAGCTTGCATGAATTTCTCAACTCTGTTTTCAATAGTGTAATAACATTTGTATCAAAATGCAAAAATTTGGGGTTAAGAATTTGCCTATTTGTATTTGGGAGAATAAAAAATAAATACCAAAGTCATTCACGCTGCATTTTTAAACTAAAGCAGGGCTGTCTGAAAATTCCAAAGGAATAAGTAAACATGTATATCAAAAAGCATAAAATCTTAAAGAACTGAAAAAGCATAGCCTCAGAAGACTGTTGAGAGAGGTCATGCTGCTTTTTGGGACTCATATTGAAATTCTGATAGCTTCCTTTTTCTGATAAATATTCTGTAAGGTTTGCTTGTTTTTTTCTACAGAAAAGTTAATAACTTCTTGTTCAGTACTTTTCAGTGTCATGACCACTTGTGTTCCAAACTGTATGTGGTCTTTCTAAGATGGCTGCAACAACTATGACAGATATTTCAAATTAATCTGAATTAATTTAGATTAAATGGAAATTGTGTGGCTTTAGATTTGATGTAAGGAAGAACTTTTGGTTTGGTTTGGTTTGGTTTTTTTTGTTTTGGTTTGGTTTGGTTTAGTTTTGGTTGGTTGGTTGGTTTTTTTTGAGGAAATCCTTGGTAATTCCATTCTTTCTCTCCTTTACCTTATCCAGACATTTTAGCAAAACACATAAGTGTTCCATTTTCTTTTTCCTTTACCAGAAGGTCCAAATAATCATTTACCTCATTCCATGTTGGTCATTAATTAACACTAGAGTGAGCTCGAGAAAAGAAAGGCATTGAAGTAAGAAGACAGATAGCTGTGCTGCTATGCAGCTCAGAATTATGAGTTCAGTGCCTGAAACTGCTGCTCAGAACTGTCCCTGGGCTCTGATTAAACGCATATGCTATTCACTTTGCTTGCTTTTCTGTAACACCTTTTTGAAAAACTGTGCCTTTATTTCAGAAAAAATCATTTCTTCTGGCAAAACATTTTTCTCTGTCTTTACGTGATAACCACTTGGCTGCAGATCTGTGTCAGGGTCTGTGCCAGCGAGATCCATCACAGGGCAAGGGCAAGGGCAAGGGCAGGCTGAGGATCTCCTGGGGAGGGAAGGTCTGTGCTGGCAGAGGCTCCTGCAGAGCTGCCTTCTCAGGACCACAGCTACGCTCTCACAGCTGGACCCTCTGTCAGCAGCCAGATCTTCAGGAGAGCAAGGATACCTGGCAGCCACTGGAATCTCTGAAGGAATTTAGCTAGATCTCTTCTGTGTTACATATGTTTGAAGCTAGCTTCCAATCGTTTTTGCTGAATTCCGGGTATGAAGAGAGCCAGAACCTCCTCTGAGTAGGTAAGTTCTAGCTCTGCCTGGTTATCGTGCCTTCCATATCTACAAACTACACTTATTTTAAAAACCTAGTCCTTCATCGCCCCTTCTTGTTTTCTCCCAAGCTGAACAACCATTCCCTATATGATGAAAGAAGAAATAACAGTCACAAAATTTGGTTTGTAATTCGACATTGGTACTGACACTGTGTCCTCACATTGCAAACAATAGTACTAGATAAACTGCTTAATTAGTCATGAAAAATAAAGGTCTCTCCAGGAACTTCACTCCCTATCAATTGTTTATAGTCACATTTATTCGCACTAGTCTATGTGAAATAGACAGTTACAATCATTATCCAAAACACAGGAAGCATATTTACTTTTTAAATGAGTATTTCATAATTTAACAGTACTCTAAAAATGAATTTAACACTCAAGAAAAGCGTTGACAGCCTTAGAAATTGATTTGTGTCTCTATCTACAGAGGCCACATACCTAACAGAAATACAAGCTTCCATCTTGGACTACCATAATTCTCTAAAAATAAGGTGGCTGAATTATTTGCTCTGCTCCCTTACTGGTCTTTAATTAGAAAATTATACAGGAAGAAAGACTATACAGCTTAAACCTTCATGAAACGAGAAAGAAAAGATGAACGGGAAGAAAGAAAGATAATTGAGAATACTTTCTTAATTATTAGATTATGTAATTGTTTATGATAAATTTTGTGGGTTTATGGATAGACAAATGAGTTAATAAAATAGCTTAATGAAACACACAGGATAAAATAATTTAAACAATCATAAATTTTAATTTTATTTAGCACCCCTAAATGTAAAATAATTTAAACAATCATAAATTTTAATTTTATTTAGCACCCCTAAATGTTTTTCTTTGCTTAGTCTCCTAAATATGGAGACTATTCCATCCACATTGTTGACTTGCCTCTCAGGCCATCGATGCTAATATAGAAATCCAGGATCTGGATATTTTGACTCTGGAGACAGCATAGTATTCACTGAATATGTGTTCCCCTGAGTTTCAAACTAGCAAATTGTTGGTTTATTTTTCAATAGAAACTCCAGGAGACAATATATTAATTTACATAATAGCTAAGAACGCTTTGTTCTTTACTATTAAAACCAGTGGTTTGCAGTAGAACACTGTAGTTGGTAGCAATGTAGAATCGAGCAGAACCCCAGCTCCAGAACTTGCATGCCAAAGAATTATCCACTGAGAGTTCTGACCATAACAGAGTGCTGTGGTAGGACAAAGTTTAAAATTTGGAAGGATGAATCAGAGCTGCAAAGATTTTTTTTCCCCAAAAAACAACTTCAAAAGCCATCCGACAGTAACAGTTTTTATGCATTTTCAAGCCAAGAGTACATATTCCAAAAAAATCCCAATTAATTTATTTGGCTATAATAAATTCACTTAATGGTGGAATACAAATACACCTACAAAAACGATTAGCCATTTTGAGATCTTGCTTCACAATTTGAAATCCTATTAAAAATATACAGAATTATCCAACCAATCATTTAGGTAATTATTTTGACCTATGTAATTATTGCATTGAAAAAGGATTTATGCAAAAATTCCTCAAGCAATTTAGTTTTATTAGTGTAACATAATAAAGTAATCAGAGATGATAACAGCAGCAGTGAGTTTTTCACTTAGAGCAAATAAAATGGACCTTTAAAAGTATATAAAAATACACAGTTAGCATTTATGATTATGAAAAATGAATGATAATTAAGGTTCATATAAGAATAAACATATGCTTCCAACACACATTTATCTTGCACTTCTTTAAGCCGGTGGTGGTGGTTTGAAAAATAACAGCAATCCTATGAGACATGCTGTGGGCCATGGGAAAATTAGGATGATTTCTGGAGTTTTGAAGGATGGGAAACGGTAGGCAGTAAAATGGGAACAGAAGTTCATCTGTATTTTTTTGTGTGGTAATTACGCAAGTATAAATATAAAAGATTCACAATTTACTGTAGAAAAAAATTCAAATTAATCATTTTTTCATTATTTCGTTTGAATGTAATTGGGTTTTTTCAAAATTACTTCCTTTTGCTCCTCTGTGAATTTTTTGCTTCTGCCCCTTCTGGAGAGCAGTGGAGAGCATATGATTTGAGAGCACATGGACTCATCAGAGGTCACAGAGGAAAATATTCCAATCAACACATTGTAGCTGCCCAGCGAAGTAAATGAGTAAGACCTGAATACTGTAAAGAGCTTTGCTTTGTCCAGAAGAGTTTGGGTCTCAAAAAACAACTTCATATGTTTTGCATTAAAAAAATGAATATAAACTGTAAATGCACGTACAAATGTGTCCACAGAAAAACTACTTGGTAGAAAAGCTGTTTTCTTGTGGTGGTGAGTGCAATTAACAATAATAATTTGTTTTAGAATAAAGTTGTTGATAAAGTAGTGTATTAAGAGGTTCTAACTCTACCAGCTTTCTTTCAATCTCGATTTTTGCTCTAGTACTGATTCCTCCGGTGTCACTGAATAGAAACAGAATGCATTCAGAAACTGTCTTTTTTTCTATTCATTGCAAATGCTGATGCTTTCTATTTGAAGTAAAATTTCAGAGCAGCCTCTGCCATTTTCGTTTTCATACTTAGCTTTTCACTGCTAAAGTACTGTGCAAATTTATGGTAAAATTTGTTGATGTTCCCAAAAGGAAATTTTTCACTTTAGGGAAGTAAAATATTCTTCATCTAGGGACTGACTGATTGATATCTCCTGGTGCTTTATTCACGAGCTAGAAAAGACAACGCTTTTCCCTCCAAAGAATCCTTGTTTTCACTTTTTAAAGCAGTCATTAACTTGTAAAAAGAGCTGTCACTGATGAAGACAAGATGTCCTATAAATATTAGAGAAGTATTTGTAGGGTATCTTGTAGAGGACTATCACAAATATTAAAGACAAAACAAGACCTGAAATAGCAGATAAATAGTAGCAGACAGTTTAATTGAAGGTAGACTTTTCTTGAGTGATGAGCTCACTTTTAGGCACCAGTTCTCATATGTAAGAAACTCTGTTTTATAACCAATTGTGGTAGCCTGTCTGCCCAGTCCATCTGAGGAAATGGACTTACAGGTATCTTAGATTCCAACTGATGCTGATGTTCCCACATACCTTTGTATGGAGGAGGAAGATTTCATATAGCCTGTGCTATCTATCCTTGAGGAGTGATGACTGTTCCAGGACAAGCCAGATTGTCTCTATCAAAGTTAATTTGGGACTGTTCTCCTTTTGGAGATCCGTGTCAACACAACTGAGGGACTGGGAGACAATAGAGAAGACAAGAAGCTGGTTCTGGAGGGGAAAAACAAAAAAACCAACAAAATAAAACATAAAACCAGTTCTGGTAGAAAAGCTGTCTCCTATATAGCATACTGGGAATGATTCACCAGGAAAACAGAAACTGATTCTAGTGATCAGTTCCATACATATCTAGATGTACTTTCATGCACATTGCCTGTGTGCAGCCTATGTGAAACCAGCTTGGCTTTTTGAGCTGCTTTTGCATTGCATTCCTTATAGGAGCCGCAGCTGAAGATAAAACCGTGTGTGGGATCTTAAAGGCTGACTCGGTATCACATTTTCTAAGCGGGCAAAGGTTAAATAGCTCTGCAGAGGAGTAGAATTGAAACTGCAAGTAAACAAAGAAGGAAGTGACATGGCCAGACTGCTTGGAGAATTGCATCACTGTTTCCATCGTCTATGGCTTTGTATCATGAAAAGGCTCGGGAACTCCTTCTGGGTATGAAATAATAATCTGTTACAACATGGTTTCTGGAGTGGTTTGACTTATCTGAGGAAATGAAATATAAGATAGTGCTGAGAACTCAATGATAAGCTCCTGGTGATAGGGAGGTAGGTTTTTTTAGATCTCTTGTGCTTTGTAACACTGTAACAAAAAAACCCAATAAAACTAATAAAATCATGTGCTATTTTACATGTTTTCATAGTCCCATATAAGTGAAAAATAGAATTGCACAATTTTCTTGTCTCCCTGTTTGCTATCTGAATAATACATATGCTATTCTGTACTGATATATTACAAACTGTCTAAAAGAATAGGGAAACCATATTTACAGTGGTTTCTGAGGCGACATAACTAATTTTTAAAGATAAACTTAGTGATTTATTATCTGCCCTGTCTACCTGTTATGTTCAGAGCACTTCCACGCCATTAACCCATTTCTTGAAAAATCTATACAAGCTCCATGTTAAAATGAATTATAACCAGTCTGCCACCCAGAAAGCCATCCTATAAACCTCTTCTGTTCTTATTTTCATTTTTAATGCATTACAAAGGAATAATAAAAATTAAAAATAGTGTTACCTTGTTAGATAAGGTGAAAAGAAATATTAAATTTAACCTATTATAATTTTTTAAAATTTGAGAGAGCAATATTTTGCTGTTAACCTAAGAAAAATGAGTTTCAAAATAGAATTTACTTTTCATAAGTAATTTTAAAATTAATGATAAATATGCAAAGTGAAAGAAATCTAACTAGGTTTTTCATGGATTGAAAACACCACTTTTTATAATGTTTTATCAAGTATGGCCTTTAATAGCTTGCTCTATCATAAACACAAACAGCTTGAAATTCTATTCATTTTTCAGAGAGGGAAACTTGGATTTTTTTTCTGTTTCCGCAAGAAAGTAATATACTAGGCAGTTTCAGAATCAATTCATCTCTGGTTGCAGTTTTGAAGATCTCTGTGCTGGTCTCTATGAAGACTTCTGTACTGAAAAATGCAAGCCAAACCAAACCAAACCAAATCCTATTACAGGTATGGTGAAAACAAAAAGAATGGAATTTTTTTTTTCACCCTGGTTAAGCGTGGACCCTGAAGAAGATTTGAAGTCATAGGAATTCCTAGAATCAGCAAGACTTCCCCCAGCATATAAACACCTACAGAATAAAATCCTGGATATTCTCCTAGTACAGTGGAACTAAGAAACATGAAAAAGAATGCAAGGGATGAGAGGAAAGCAGACTAGGTTTCCTTTACCCAAAAAAGGCATAAAATAAGGGAGAGATGATAGAAACCCTTACAGTGAATAATATGAAGACGGTAAAAACAGGTTTTACTTTTGTGTTGTAAGAAATTGAAGTTACTCAGCAACCATGTCACATGGTTTTAAAAGAGAAAATTAAAAATCAGTGCTTTTCTTTGTTTCTGTCTTAGAAATTCATTGCTATGGGCTCTTTGGAGTCACAAAGTAAAAACAGACACAAGGAAAGCTTAGGCAAGGCTACAAAAGACACAAATGTTTATCAGTACAAAGCAGAACAATATGGATGCAATCTCAGTCAAGGAATTCCTAATCAGAGATTAATGGAAGAGTATACCCTGCTAAATATGATTCTTCGTATGTTTTGGGGTTTTTATCTATTCAGCCATTTTGTCTTCATTGGTATAAGGTTCCAGAATAGGACACTAGTCTGCAATGAAATTTTATTTAACTTAGAGTATAAGTTCTTAACTTCATGTGCCTTCTACTATATTTTCTTGAGATGTGACCATGCCTCATGAGTATGTAGGAAATTCCCTGAATATAAATCCACTGCTTATGAGAATAACAGTTGTCTCTGTCCATGATTCACTCAATTTTTTTCCTTTAAGCTACCTGTGTGCTTCAAATATCTAAGGATTCATTTATTCAATGAGAACTGAAATTCTTGGGCACTGTACAGACAATAACTAAGGACGGAGGCAGTGTTTCTTTTCATTCTCTTCTCAGACTCTTAACTGGGAATCAGTACGTTCAGAAGATCTCTTGTAGCCGTCACACCAGAGAGGAAGTTTTCTTACATCACTGATTTCTTACAGCAGATGCTGATAGTACTTTGTAAAGATTCTAAGAAATCTGTGGGGTACAAAGTAAACCCATATTGAAAGAGAAGAAAATCAAGAGCCTTTCCTAATGAAAAAAGAGTGGCCAGATCATTTTCTGAACAAAGAATTTGAAAACGCTTTTTCTGTGAAGATCAGTCCTTGTCTGTAATTTCTTCAGCACTGACGACATCCAGTAATGAGTAAGAAAAAACAAAGAAGACTTTGCTTGTAGGGTTTGCTGGTGTTTCAACATTCCCTTGTAAATAGCTAAGCTGTTCATTGCATCTATCATCTGAAAAAAAGCTGTAGCTGATATCTTCTGCTTTTTTCACCTTTTGAGAGAAATGGAATTTGCATAGACCCCTTTTGTCGAGCATGGATTTTGCATGTGCGTTTTCTTCCTCATCTTCTAAATTTTTCCGTCTGAAAAGTTAATCTACTGAAACTGCAGTTGTGACTGACAGCAGAGAGACCTGCATATGCTCCTGTTGGTCTTAAGTGTTGAAAGTTCTGATTTCTTTTGCACACCAAACAGTTGTTCATAAAGCCAAAAGATGAGTAAGATGCAGCCAGGCCATCACCTGTTAGTTGTTGATCAGGTTTGAGGGAAACATGCTCCCTCAAGAAGTACAGCAGAATAAATACACAGGAGTCTGCTTCTGTATTTGTATGGGAATTTTAAACTATGCTAATTTTATACATAACAGTTGTGCCAGGCAGACTCTATTTACATTATTCCTGCAGTTAGCAAGACATTGATATTTGCTGGCAATGAGTGTTTCCAGAAGAAAACCTGCTATTGTGGTGCCTCATTCCAATGCATCAGTCATATGTTATTATGGTTTGGGGATATCAATTAAATATAAGAACTGAAATTATAACAAATTACAGATCTTTTTCATTACTTGAAGCTAGAAATTTGCAGACGAGAAGAATAAAACAAAACACGGTGAAAGGAGTTAATACATAACATCCAGAACTTATGAGCTTGAACAGTTTACAATGTGGGTGTTCACGATCATAAGCAAAGATCTTTCTGCCACATGAAAGAGAAATGGAGACACTGATTCTACAAGTCTGACCCTTTCTAGTCCTAGCAACAGTCTAAATTAAAAGAAAACTGTAAAATTTATGCTATGATAACATGATGAAGAGGTGGTGTTTAGTCTTTATAATCAAGTCCTGGATTTGATTGCATTTGGCCCCCTGTGTTTGTCAGAGACATTCTTCTTGTGGTCTTTCATTTCACAAAGACTGTTTTTAGCAAAGTCCCTTCTAAAGTTATAAAGAACCTAAGAAATATATTCATTTATCAATTCAGATTAGGCTATATGCAAACATGGTGTGATTGGATGCAAACAGAAAAATGCCTAAGTTCAAAAGGAAGAAATACGAAGACTACATAATAGGAGGAAACTGTATCTGAAAGCTGCAAGGAGATCCATCATGGCACCAAATTTTAGTTGTATACTTATATTGAGAATTACTGAGAATTTAAATCTGTGGAGTGAGACATTTTCAAAATTTAATTAGGATCTTAGGTTGAATGAGTCTGGGCACTAAAATCATCATTCAGAGCTCTCATTTTTATATGTGCACCCTGGACCCTTTATAGAAACATTGAATGTTAAAAGCCTATTTTGTCTGAAATGGCGCAAATCTGGAATTCTTCATAAAAAGGTGAAGCATCATATCATTTTTCTTTCTATTATACATGTGGATATACCTTCTTCTCTAGCATAGAGGTCTAACTTTTACTCATGTACAGAAGGACAAACATCCCTCTTAACATTTTCTTACTACATTGCTAAATGCATGTTTACCTTGGATTCACCACAGATTTCACATTTTAAAGAAAAATTTCTTTCTCTTATTTATATTTCAATACAGTTGTTCAGATTCAATCAAAAACTAGGTTTTGACCCAGAGATAAGAACATCATTGGAGGTTTTTGCCCTCAATGACTGCAACTCAGAATATTCTGCAATTTTGTGATTCTGTGGTTGCATTTCTGAATAGTCTTTAAAAAGCTGGGCATAGAATCACTAAAACGTCGGGAGAACCATACGGAAATACTCCTCCCCACAAGGGTTGAAAAAATTTTGAGAGTTATTAGAATAATTCAGATAAATCAGAAGCTGGGAAGACAGTTGTGGGAACAATGATGAGAGGGCTGAGAATTGCCTGCAGTATCCAGGCAGAGACTGGTAAAGGAAGGACAGCTTTCTCAAAGGCTATGTACCAGTTTATTCACTTAAAGCTGATTAGCTATGGAATGGATGGGGTGCCAAAAAAAGCCTCAGGATGCAGAAAGAAGTCAGCAGGGCTGAGCCATGGAGAATAACCACGAGAATATTATGACACAAAGGTAGGAAGAACCATGCAGAGACGAAATATGTAGGTAGAGGTATCTTGTGCACAGATGTGTAAAGATGTACCTTGGTGAATTATTCATAGGAAGAAAAAGTACTGCACAGCTTATCAGCCTTTGATATGGGGAAAACGATCCATTATTGGATGCATGGATAATGGAATACTTCATGAGGTGAGACTGTGTTTGGGCATACATGTAAGTTATTTGTCTTGGAAGAAAATGTTCACATTGTGTTACGTGACTATAGTATTATACCAATGTTCTACACAACAGTTCTAAGTACATGATGTTTGCAAGATTCTGCTTTTAGTACTACAATATATATTGTCTATTTACTATTTGTTGTTAAAATGTGATATTTTCTCAGTTTCCTTATAGTCTTTCAATAATGTACAATAGTTTCCACAAGTCACCGAAAAACAGTTCAAACAATCATTAGCAGGAAAATGGTTAGTTCAGCTAAGATGTAACCTTTTTAATATGAATTTCTGATATGATTTAGGGAAATGGGAAGGCAACAGCTAAAAACTAAAAAAAAAATTTGCATCCATTTTCTGAAAATTTAATGCAGGTACATTTACTGAGAAGAAGTGATGGTGTGCAAAACACCCTCCGGTTAGACTATGCAATAAACTGAGAGAGAATATTATGCCTAACTTCACTTTTGAAAATTTACTCTCATGGTGAGCATAATGGAGACTTTCAATAGCTAAGAGTAATTTTTGTTTATGCATATTTTGTGCATTTCTATGATACTGCTTTTATTTATTTATAAATAATCTATGTTTTCTGGCAATATTGTTAAAATACAACCAAATAAAATTCTTTCTTACCTCTTATTCCTGTCTTTGGAAATAACCTGGCTATATTTTATTAAGTTGGGTAGTATTAAATTAATTGTAGTCCAGGAGATATGACATTTTATAAAAGTAGCTTATGTAATTTTCTTTTCTTGCCAAAGAGTAACTGAGTATCCTGTAATACCACTAAACTGTCCTGTGTCTCATAAGAGAAAATTAAATTTTTAGCAACTTTATACTTATTTGTACTTTAACTATTCAACTGTGAAGTGACTCACGAAATTGCTTCAATTTAGCAGTCCTCCTGTCTGACATAGAAATCTTGGTGGACAGGCATAGGATGTAAGGTCAATCCACTTTCATATGGGAATGGGAATTCTGCCTTTATCCTCAGTGATACAGTTAAAAATGAAACCCGCATAATTTCAACAGCTATATTTAGATGTTGTAGGTGTAATATATTCATCAAATTGTTTGTAACCAAAATAACTTGCTTTAAACTCTGTGAGTGCACCTTGACAAAGGCCTCCTCTGGTTTATAATAAACACATTTGCTTTCTACTACTACACATAAAAAAATAAGTACAATAATCTGCAATATTGAGTAAATCCCCCTAGTGCTATCTTCTTATTGAGAGGACAGTCATTAGGGTGTAATTTATGACTGTTTCTAAGGTGTGGTCTTATAAGGCATTTAGGAACATATACGTATGAAAAATAAATTACTGAGAGTTTCTTAAACCACTGATATGCTGTGCTGAGCTCAGCTTTCTGTGGTTGCTTGCACTAACTCTGCAAATTCTTTATGGCATCAGATGCCATTCGATATGTGGTTAGAATTAATGACCATTGCAGGGATAGTTTCCATGTTCCTTAAAAATTGTCTACAGTCACCAAAGACTGGAAATTATTTTATTTTAGCTTGAATCAATTAATTCATGCTGCCATAAAAAAGTCAGTAATACAAGTCATCTTTGGAGAAGATATGTTCCATTGGGAAACATACAGTGTGTGAAATCCTACTGTTTCTTAGAGAATCTTGGTACAAGCTCCAAGATACACTGTTCATGAACCCAAAGGGGAATGCAATTAAAGGCTGAGATTCATACAAAACAGAGCATTTCATGGGATGATGCAAGAATCAAGAATAACTTTGGATGGCCTTTGGTTGGTCTGGAGCAGGCTTGGTTGCCAAAAATAGATCTTAATACCTTTTTCTCTTGCAATTTTTTTTAAGTCATAATTTGCAGATACTGATCAAAACAATCAGTGTCTTGTGCTTAGAGGCTGTGTTACTGAAGGAAATGTTTTCTTGAACCCTTAGTTGCATTTCCCAGCACATTTTAGTGACATTGCCTCATGAACTGTAAAGATTCTACCAGAACTATGACTTTTCGCTTTGTTGAGGAGTGCTACTTTCCAAGTGCTCTCAGGTTACTGATGATCTGAGCACTATTTACTCACTAACCCTGGATTTATTTATTCACTTATATAGTCGTATGACAAGCTAGCAGTTTCAAGACCTTTTTCATTTATTTTAAGTTATTATTATCATCACTGAAGTAAACTTTTTAATTTGTTCTTCACAGTTCATCCCATGTTCCCAAGATCCAGGCAATAAGGTCTAAAGACTATGGCAGTGCCTCTCTAGTTGTTTGGAACAGCATTTCAGGCTGCCTGCCATAGCCAGAAGTCCTGGAAAACATCACAGATGGAAGGGCAGATGTAGCATGCAGTCCCCTGTCCAGAGGTATTTTTCACATGATAATGTCCACCATATCAAGTAGAAAATCTACAGTAATATTAGGTGTCCATTAGCAAAACCTCTGAGATAAATAAGGTAGGCTTTTAAGAGAAGCATGTTTGTCCAAAGGGATAATTATAGAGTGCACTGAAGTGCCCTTTCTGATGACATCTGTTTGCTGATACATTTTGCTGCATCTTCCAAGTGGGCAATATTGTCAACATAATTGTTGTTTAGGCAAAGAAGAAACTAATTCCATGCTAATCTTAGAATTATTTCATTCTTTATTTTGTGGAGGCTGAATGAACTGGCCCTCAATTACCCTTAGATGGTTTGTTGATCCCCTGTGTTTCAAACTTGCAATTACTAACTGTATCTGCTGAAAAGCATAAACTAATTCATATCAATATGTAAGCAAGAGCTCAGCATCAGCTAAGAAATATCAGCTAAAAAACTGATATTGTGACCTCCAACTTGGAAGAAAATATGTAGCATGGAAAGGTTATCACACTTTAAAAAAAAAAAATTACTTAATTCAATGTTAGTGGATTGATCTAGAAGGGGAAATTTTACAAGGATATGAAGTGACAGGACAAAGGGGGATGGCCATAAACTGAGAGTAGGTTTATATTAGATATTAGGAAGAATTTTTTTGTATGAGGGTGGTGAGACAATGGCACAGGTTGCCCAGAGGAAGTCGGTGGTGCTCCCTCCTTGGGAGTGGGCAAGGCCAAAACTCAAGGCTTTGAGTAACCCGGTCTAGTGGAAGGTATCCCTGACCATGGCAGGGGGTTGGAACTAGGTGGTCTTTAATGTCCTTTCCAACCCAAACCATTCTATGCTTCTATGATTCTAAGTTAGCTCTAAATACAACCTGATATGTCCCAGGCACGGCCCCCTCGACAGAAAATTTTCCTCAAGTTTTCCTGGCTCAAACTAAAAGCAGAACTTACACTAAAAGACATGAAAATAAAAGCCATTGTGTAGAAGGAAATGAGCAGAGGTTGGAAAAGAAGGCATTATGTATCTCATCCTCTTCATGATTCTTTGGCACTGTTCCCTGCCTGCCCCTTCCAATAAAGGATGGAGAGTCTCCTTAGCCCTCCTTTTGTTGCTAATGTATTCATAGAAACTTTTTTTTTTGTTGTCTTTTGAGGCAGTAGCCAGATTAAGTTCTATTATTATTAACATAATACTTATGTTCTGCTGTCTGCAGCCCATTTGTGTCCTGGCTGGAATTTTTAAATTTTCATGATTTGATAAGTCGTGATTTTTCTTGTATTTGGTGGAGTTGCACTTCCATTAAAGTTGAATATTCTGAAAGAAGGCAGAACTTAAACTTAAATTAACAAAAGTCTATCAACAAAAGCGAAGTATGCCCTATTTTTTTCTTTTTTTTTTACATGTGATTAACTTTGAATTGGTTGTGTTTATTTTACCTTAAGTACAAACAGAATTTTTATGATTGGTAACACTGAGAAAGCTCAGGGACACCTGTCTTAGAAAATATGCCATCTAGAGTCAGTCAGCATGCAGTTTGCAGGTGGATGTACCCTCTTGCATTTGTGGTTGTGTTTTCTGTGTTAAGAAAAAAAATTTCTATCAGTGCAATTAGACCAGTAAATAATAGTAGGCATATTTTTTTTTAAGTAGGAAAAGAAAAAGTTTGCATCATCTAATCATAAGATGTGAAATTCTTTGCTACAAGGATTCAGTAATTGACATTCATATTTTTCTCACAAAATGATTTTAATAGCATTGGGTAATTTCAGGTCTTATACAAAATGTATATTATGCATGACCAGATAAAGATAACCTAATTTTGTGCTTCTGGGTATAGGCAAACCAGTGTAAGAGCTGAAAAACGTACATATCTCTCTCTCGTCTCATGATAGATACCTTAGTGTCTATCTATCACACTGCTGGTGTCCCATTTTATTTTGATAAAATTAGGGGGTAGAGGGAGGTGGAGGGATGGGTATTTCCCTCTTTCTTTATTAGATATTGGCTGAAGATTGTGGAAGAATTATTTCAGGTACTAAATTAGTTGTCAAGATATTGTGATTTGTATTGTGCTAGCAGTGGGAAAAAAAAAGGCAAACGTATAAATAAAACAACAAGTTTCATCAGGCAAAAGCTTAATATAGTACAAATAAAACATAAAAGCATAGTTTCTAACATTTGATTCGATTTTAAATATTTTAACTCCTTAAAAGTCATATTGTCTTATAACTTTTTTATCTTCCCTTATGTAAAGGATAAATGAGTGTCTGTGTTTTGCAATAATGGTGGGAAACCTGCCTTCTTCTCAGATTATCATATTCTAGCAGTACTTGGTAGAATGTTATCAGTAAAAGAGAATTTAATGATCTCAATTCATCTGTGTTTTCTGTTCAAATTAATGCAGTGTTGGAGGAAGCAACCAACTTAAAAAGTACCAACTCAAATCCCAGCCTGTTGTTTCTTCCTTTGAGCTCAAAGGTGTTATATGTTACTCCCCCGCTTCTTGCAGCTTCAGTGATGTGAAGAAATGTATTTTCATATAGAGAACACAGGATCCCAATTATGTCAGTCAGCTGAGGTAGTATAAAGCCTTGAGTGAGTTGCAAATAACAGATAATAGCTTTAAAGTCAGTCTATCTCATTGCTCCATGAACATATGATGTGTTCCCATTTTTATAATTACATTTCTTCCTATACAATATTCCCTGAGATCTTTCAGCAGCATCTTCCTTCAAAAAGATAAAACCTGAATGGTCAGAGTATCCTAGAGCATCTTCAGATTTTTGTACAGTACTGTAAAGCTCTTCTACTGAAAAAAAAAAACACCAATGTTCCAGTTTCTGTAGGTCTTACTGCTCTAATCAGAATGCCGTGTTCCAAGACTTCTGATGCTATTGCAATTAAGGTGCTGGAC
Organism: Oreocharis arfaki; assembly: GCA_013398015.1. Lineage (NCBI taxonomy): Eukaryota > Metazoa > Chordata > Aves > Passeriformes > Paramythiidae > Oreocharis > Oreocharis arfaki. The sequence goes on from VZRR01009431.1 coordinate 2,299,417, forward strand.
CTATACTGAGGAAATTTGAGTTCATTTCCAGCTTTTCAAAGCACTGTTTTTAACCTTGTCCTCAGATCTCATCTAATTTTTTACATTTATGTGCTAGAGAATGGTTGCTATTCCTAAATCTCAGATGATTGAAACTTTCATGTATTCATGCTGTTCAGACAACACTGGTTGAAGCTATAGAATGCCGTATCTGTTAAAAACAAAATTTATGTGTTGTAGAGAAATTTAAACAACTTTGGGTGGTGGGAGGGTGGCGCCTAAACTGAAACCAGCATTGCTTGTTGCTCATAATCCCAACGCTCAAAATTTCTGGGCATGTTGAGCTGTATTCAGAATTAAGCACTTATTACCTTGTTTTGCCTCTTCCACCTAACAGCCCATGTATCTGACCACTGCTACATGCTTTCCAAAATCCATATTGAGCTATAGCTTTTTTTCTCTTTGACATATGACGCTCTTAGAGTTGAGACATCACTACGGCAATACTGAGTTTATACACGAGGGGGTGAAGAAAATGAAGATTAATTTTTTATAGCTATGGAAATATATGAAGCATATGGAAATACATGATATAGTAAAAAGTTCACAAGACGGTGCTGTGTAAATATTCAGTTTGAAAGTACTTTTCTTTAATCTTTTATCAATGCTTGAACAAGTTTGCCTTAAATACACAGCGGCATATAACAACTCTACCAAAACTGCTCAGGATCTCAATGTCTCTGTTAAAGCAGCATTCAGAGAGAGATGGTAGCCACAGCCAGTTGATGGCTAAATGCCAGTTCAAAAATTTTATTTCGAAAACACGCTTCACAGTTCATTTTATAACTGTGGACAGGCATGCCTCTTGCCTCTAGAGTCAAAAAAATTTCTAGGCTAAGAAAATGGGAGCTAGTCTTTCAAAGAGACACGAAAACCATTTTTTTTCTTATTTTTCAATAATTATTTCTCTTACTGGTGCGAACATCCCTACAGATAAATTTTAGAACAAATTTTATTCCGTACAGGTCTGCATTACATAATAGGCAGACTACAATCACTGTAACACCCTTTATTTAGAATAGCTTTTTTTTTTCCCCTTGTCGCTTTCTCTCCCTTTTGTTCTTTGTTCTTTCATTTTCTTCTTTCTTTCTTTGCTGAATATGCCTACTGTTTGTAATGTTGTCTATACATATGGTTTAAAAAAAAGGTCAAATGCTGCCAAAAAACACTTACGAAGGACTTACTATAAGACAAGAGCCACAGATATTCCAACTCATAATGCTCATACATACAGTTAAACATTTTAACGTACAGTTAAAATTAAATGAATTTGACGTTGAATTCCAAGTATTGTAAGAATGCTCTTTTCTATATCTGTCTTTTTCTGAAAGTATCAAGAAATGGATCACACCCAGCAAAACCCAGACCTATTTAAATTTCATCTTAAAATTACACTAGCTCTGAGTTTCAAAGGCACAGCTGTATTTCTACAGCAGTCAATGAATGCGTGAAGTGAGGAGAAAGAACCAGGATCTCTGTGTCTGTCACTAGAATTTCCGGTAGAAGATGGGGCAAGAAGTAGAGCACTGAGTCTATTTCTTTGTGCTGAAATAAAATAAATAAATAAATACAGAGAAAATAAGATGGACAGAAAGAAAGAACGAAAGCGAGCAGCTTACTCAAGAGTGAAGCTGAAACTATTCTTTTTTTGCCCTCTCTAACCCTGGTTCAGCACTGTAGGAGCATTTCAGCTTTAACAGCCTGTGCCCAGGCTGCCAGCCCCAGCTCAGTTCCATGCTTCCATCTGCTAGCAGTCCGTGGGTTTTCCACATTTCTCTGTATGTGGTACTTTCCAGCTGAGCTATGCTACAGTGTAGCCTGCTTTTATTCTCTTTTGTGCACTGACTGAGGAGGAAAAGGAGTCAGTTTAATACATTTATTTATTTTGACTAAAAGGCAGTAGAATTAAAAATGAGCCAAAAGAAACCCCAAAGCTTTGACTCCTATTATTAAGTGGAAATCGTCTATGTCCTGCTCTCTATCTAGTCCCTTTATTAAGGTCAAATGAACGTCTGCATCCAAACCCTTCTGAACTTCACTCTTGGGAGGTTAGACCCCTCTCTAATAAAACCAGCTTTTCTTTTTTTTTTTTTTGTTTGCTTCTTTAATACACAGAAGGAAAAAAACGTAATCTCCATGAACAGAAAATACCATGCTTGACAGAACTTTTTTTATGGTACAGAATAGGCTGCTGTGACTACTAAAGAAATCCAGTTTTGTGTGCTGCAAGTACAGCCAAGAGAGATCTTGAAACAGGATATGCTCAGTAGGGCAGTCCCACTGCACCGAATTTCTGTTGTGCCAGAGTGTGTATTGTCAAAAGGCTTAGTGGTTTCCTTTGAAAATATAGTAAGTCCTGCATAGGTTTCGTCACTCTCATTCCTTTACAAAGCCTCTCTCCCCCCACCCCAAAAAAAAACCAAAAAAACCACCACCACCAACAGCAAAAAAAAAAAACAACAACAAAAAAAACCCAACCAAACAACTGCTCTTTTCTTCTGCCATCACAGAATACTGCAGGGAAAGAAGATGCACCTGTTATTTTCATGCACTGCAGAGTTTATTGACAAAAGAACCAATTCCTACCACCACGACACCTTTAAAATCTTAATAAATTACAGCAATAATTTTCTGTTAGTCATGGCCCTGATCCCATTTGGATTTAAAGTTATGGCTCGTTATGTTTAGCATCTGCTTTATGCGCACTGTTTTCTCGTTATGAATAAATCAATAAATCAATTAGGGGCAGTGAGCTTTGCAAAGGCTTGCAGTAGAAAATTTGAAGATTATGTTAGTTAACCCGTGATGCCTCAAATAACCATTTTCCTACCACAGGCCCTTCCAGAAAGGAGAGAATATTGGTAGTGTCAGGATATGAAAAATCAGGTACCCTGCACAACAGGGGAAGAGTTTGGTATCCCTCTGAATTAGATTTTCAGGCTACCTGCAGGCTTAAAGTAAATGTGTTTAGGGATAGCGATGTTGAGATGGTTAACTGTGTTCAAAGTCCATGCTGCTTTCACCATTTGAATGGATAAGAAAATATGGGAAGAAGATGACCTCCCCAATCCTTACAGAGGACTGATTCCCCCTTCATTGCTGTCAGATTCCCAGGATCACTCTGGCTTCTGTAGATGCCTATGTGATGGGAGAAAACTGGAGTAATAATTAGAAGAATTTTTGTACATGTCACATTTCCAGGGATACAAAATTCTCCCAAAATTACAGTTTGTGGGTTGTTTCTCCCACCTTACCTCCTACCTCATATAGAACATTCGTGTTTTTTTCCCTAAAACCCATTTACAGCATCAAAGAAACACACTTATAGCCTCAGGGACATTTTTAATGTTCATAAAATGAAATTATATTTGAAATCAACATTAAAAAAAACCATAAACAGTCCATTAAAAACCGTTATAGTTGAAACTGAAGAGTCCCCTGACAGTTTTCTGTTGTGTCGCTATCACTTCTTCCCTCTGCCCAGGTGACATTGTGTTTCCTTGGAATCAAGAAGATCAAAGCAACTTCTGACCTCGGGTGGTTCTTGTGTTGTGAATTATGGAAACAACTGCAGCCACCTTGGAGACTTCCACATTGCCTGGAGTTTCAGTTGTAAATTTAGCAGAAAAGCAGGAGCATGAGAGTCAAGGAAGGAAGAGCACTTATGGGAAGAAGGGAGGCTGTGAATTTGCAAATTGTCTAGGATGAACTAATATATTTAATTACTCATGAAAGCTTATCCTAGAGCTATTTTTTTCTAGATTTTTCTTTATATAAAATAAAATGTATTATGCTGTTCTTCACAGAAGGAGAAAGAAAGCGAGTCGTCTATTTTCCTGCTGTTCTTCCTGTTCTGTCTTTCATGTATAAACCAGAAAATAATTCTTTTGATGTTGACTTTTGGTTATCTAGAAATGTTCTTCCTACAATTTCCTTAAGTTGATAGTTGCTTCTTAACTCCTAATCTAATACATTGTATGCTTCTACCTCAGAATAATAAAGAAAAAACAGCCCACAACCAAACAAACCAACCCCAAAACCAAAATAAACCAAAAAAAACAACCCCAACACCAAATCTCAGAACATTATTTCATTTGGAAATAATTTCTCTTTATAGTATTACATAAGCGGTGAGCCACTGGGACAGAATTCCTGCAGAAGTTGTGGATGCCCCATCATTGGAGGTGTTGAAGATTGGATGGGGCTTTGAGTAACCTGGTCTAGTGGAAGGTGTCCCTGTCCATGGCAGGGGGGTTTGGAACAAGATGGTCCTTTTCGTCCCTTCTGATCTAAACTATTCTGTGATTATCTACAAGAATTTGGCTTTTTTTTTTTTTTTTTTTTTTTAACAAAAGCAAAAGTAAATAATTGAAGGCGAAGGAAACTTAACCCATGACATCTGGTTTTGCTATAATTTTGATTTTTTATCAATGACAATCTGCCACTTTAAAATATGGTAATATTTTGCATATTCTTTGGACGTCAACCTTTGTGTTCCACAAAATATGACGACTTTCTCCAGAACAATAGCTCCTCTGAAAGCTTCATTTATTGTCATAAATATTTTGTGTAAGTATGAAAGTCTATGTCTGTAATATCACTTAATTTTTATGTTTATTTAGCTTTCTGTCTTTTAGTGTTATCTTTTATTCAGGACTTACTTTGACCATGTAATTAATAATTGAGCAGAACAGGATATTTGTCTGTTCTGCTCCTTCTGTTCATATACCTTAAGAATTTGGCTCCAGCTCCTCAGAGTGTCTTTGTGGAAAAAAAATCTTTACATATTTTTGCAGAATTTGTGCACTTTAAAAAAAATATTCTTAATGGTACTTAAGGTACAGTGTCCTCAAGGCTTTGAAGGTTTGCTCAGGGCCTAGACTAAAAGGTTCGTTTGTAGATTTCTTCAACTAATCAAGAACAAAATATCTTGCAGGCAAATCTCTGAAGATACGTGGTTAGTTTCTAAAACAAGTTGTACACCATTGTCTTTTGTGCTCCTGAAACCAAAGCTTTAGTAACCCAACTCAAATAGAACAGAACAAGAAGAGAAGCAAGACAAGCTTGGCATTAGAATGTTCTTCGGAAATAGGTGGTTAACGAGTGGCCTCAAATTTAGCTTCTTTGAGATGCTATTGCTCCCAAAGCTTGGATGGCTCTGTCCAAGTGTTCCTGCTGAGATTTGTCTGTAATATGCCTTTGATAGAATTAGGCTAATATTCAAATACATTTCCTTCCAGTAATAGTTTAAATTTTAAGCAGTATAAAACCTAGCCAATCTTTAATCCCAGATGTTTGCTTCTGATTGCAACTCAAATAGTTGTAGCTTCTTAGACAACGAAAGCAAAATTTAATTGCAAAACTGGAAATATTTTTAACATATTTTTGGAAACAAACAAACAAACAAAACCTAAAACAAACCCCAAGCCAAAAACTTCTGACTTTTGATTGAATGATGTGCATTTGTGCTCCTGAACTTTTTGTGCAATTTTTTCTAAAAATTGAGAAGCTTCCAACAAGTGTCTGGGATTCAAAGTTTTCTCTTTGGAGGGTGAAAAAATGCATTTTCTCTGCATCTATACTAGCAAATCTGTTTCTTTTCACCTCTTCATATTAAGACTTTCTGTTCAGTCTGGAGGAATCAGACCTTTTTGCAAATTTAAGCTGCCGTGGTGCAGCAGAGCTCTGTAGCAGTTGGCCATGAGACTTACAAAAAGAGAATCTGGTGTATATATATATATTTGTATAAAAACAATTTTCAGTGAAGATAAAAAAAGGTGTCAGGACTAGAGACAATTAGGAATCTGAGATATAAGAAGTACAACTCTGTCAAGGCTTACAGTGACATGTCAAAATTGAAGTAATCAAATTTTTAAACCTTTTAGCTTTTTGGTCAGCACTAAGATGCTTTCAAAGGACAGAACCAATCCAGTTAACTCCTGAATATTCTTTTTTAGAGAAAGGTAACAGAGAATTTGTTCAAGCCCAGTCAACATCTTTTTAAGTGAACTCTGCCCTACTCTCACTATATTGTGGCTACAACTACAGATAAATGGACACAGTCTTTCGACAATAACAAATCCAGTCACCTAATCTTGATATAACTGTTCCTTTTTCTTGAAATGCAGTGTCTTAGGAAAGAAGTGCTTGTTAAGCAGGCAAGCATAAGGCTCTCTTATATGATGTTCTGTACTCCTGGCCTTCTTCAGCCTTATCTCACTTTTAAAAGTCGAGGGTGTTCAGCTTTCTGAAAGACAATGCTTGATATAAAGGCACCATATCACCTATTTGCTAGTTTTATGTTTTATCAAGTACTTGAGAAATAGAAAAAACATCCATGGTGTGTCAAAAAAAATGCCCATGAGTTTATTTTTCAAATCAATTTGCGCAAGAAATTTTGCATGTGTTAATTTGAGAAAACTTGTATAAATTTTGACACTAAGAAATAGAATGCTACTAAATTCATTGCATTAAAGTAATCTAATTTTCATACTAAGGTTATTTCACATTTTAATTTGTCTGGGTCACAGTTAGAGGTGGAAATCTGCTGCAAAACCTTTCTATTATTTTTGAAACTTATTTTTCATCTGCATGGATTGCTTTGATTCACTCTCTTCTGCCTGTAAAAATGTGACAGACATATTTTTATCTGGTTGTGGCTATAAAATAAAAGAAATTTTATATCTCTCTGAGCAGGCCTAAGTAGCATGAGAAAGATGTTATTTTAATAATAATAATAATAATTGGCATGAGTTTTTTAACAATATATCTGATACGGGTTATGACATTCTTCACTTCCATAGTTTGAGTGACACCCTTGAAGTATTAATCAGTAGTGCTGAGTACTATGGAATAATAATAATCTTTCCCTCAGGATATGCTCATTCATTTCTTCACGCTGTCTTTATGGTGACATGAATCAGTGTCTGTTTAGAAAAGAAAGGCACTACAGGAAGCAGTAGTTCCAGTTGTTGAGACACACAAATTCCAAATTAGTGTGTTCACTTTTCACAATAATGGCTATTAAGTTTTGGAAAATCTGCAAGAGAAGTAGTGGATTCAGCACCTTTTCAGGTCTTTTCAAGCCTAAATATTTTCTAAAAGTTTCAGTATCAGGGACAGTCAAGTGGAAACATGTTGGTCTGTGTAGTAGAAAAGTCTGCAGCAGGTGTTTCAGGAATTTCTTCCAACTTTTTGGCAGAAAATGTGTCCTGTGCTTTATCGCATGGAGTTTTCATTGCCCCATTTCATAGCCTAAATGGAATCATTGGTGAAGTTCTGGCAACACTCTTAACATTCCTGGAGCTGAAGTCACCGTATTCCTGGAATAACATTGTTAAAGATTTACTATATTGCTGCTTAAAATCCTACTGCTGTTCCAAATTCACTTTTGTTCCCTACATCACCAGCTCAGGAGGAATTAGAAATTCTCAAGCAAAATAAGTCTACAAACTTGCTGACCTTGTAGTAGCTAAAATTTTAATAAATAGCATGACAGGAATTTAATTTCCTCTCAGAATTGTTATATATATTATTTATTTCTAAATAAATCAAGCCCTAAGTTTGTAAGAGACAAAATATTTGAAGCATCAATATTTGATGTGAAACAGGACATAGACTAATAAGTTCTGACCCTTTTTGAACAGCAATGCCCATAGGCCTCTTCGTTATGTCTGGAAATTTCAATATCCATTGTCACCTGAGGATCTGGTAATGTTGGCTGAACCTGAATGAAAATAAGACCATTACAATATTATATGTATAACCTTATTCATGTATTTATTAAGTAAATGTAGTTTTTAGTAATATTCTTACAAGAACATTCCCTAGATTTTTGCTCATTTGTTTCCTCTTTTCTTTTTGTAAAGTGTCTTACATCATAATCTAAATTCAAGATATTCAGTATCTACTTCTTTCCCTTTTCAAGATTTTCATTACAATAATACCTCACTTTTTGGAATTGCTTGGCTGTAGTCAGCTGAGCAGAGAAGGGTCTTCTCTCCATTATATCTTAAAACAACATTTATAGAATTCTCAAAAATTAGAATCTTTCTTGGATCTCTAAGGTAATTCCAAATCTTTAAAATCCTCCTAACCCGTTTCTCCTCTTCTTCAGGCACCATTTAGCTGTCAAGTTATTTATAGCACATCTCCTGACAGGAGCTCAGAAGCAGTTGTCTGTCATAAAGCATCGGGAGACTCTCGAGAAGCTGTAGAGATTGGACTGGTAATATCTCCACTGTTTTGGTGACAGCAAATTTGGCTCCAACACTGAGCAGCCCGGCCAGGCTGTGATTGCTCCCACGGCAGTGCAGCCACCTCGTCCTGAGGGATGGGGACCGTGGCAGCACAAACACTCCGGCAGTGACATGCAAGGGGACAGAAGTGGTCACTTCACAGCACCGCACACAGAAGGAACAAGCCAGGCAGACACCTTCAGACTGACACCTTCTTAAGAGGACCTGGCCCTCAGAAGCAAAAGGTACATAAGTGTCAGTGCTACTCTGTGAATCACACAATTCCCCTCTCCTGCTCTCTGTGAAATCAGATAATAATGTGGCTTTGGCTCAGCTCGGCCAAAGGAATTTCTCATTTAAATCAAAGCAATAAGGTGCCAGTAATTGACTGCAGAAATGATGAAATAAAATTCATTGTCTCTATTGAAAACATAGCAATCAAGAAAGTGAAGTTGATTTTAAAAATATTAAAAAGAAAAAGAAAAAAAAGGAAAGAAAAGACTGGCACAACATTTTTCTCCACCTATTTCAACAAGACATTGAATTCCATTTTCTCAAACACTGGATAGTAAAAGTGATGTAGAATTATAACCAAGAATTTATTATTAGTGTAACTGAAATCTTAAAATTCTGACAAGTTACAGTTTCAAATTCAGCAGTGCCTTTCTCTAGAAATTATCATCAAATGAACAGAACCTCTTTACAGATATATGAAAAGTAAATAGTCCTTTCCACATATGCATAATTTTCTATTTATTTTCATGGTCATTTTTGGTGGAAAGTTGCTGTTACATTTTTATGCTTGCCCACCTTACATGTTTCATAATGCTTTAGATGAGGTTCTGTGTAAACCTGTTTATTATGCAGCCCTCAGCTCTGTCACTGATGCACATTGTGCAAGCTCACTGAGGAGTAAGGCAAGTTAAAGCAAGGGAGGTGTCACACTGTGTATCTGCAATATGCTTTGCTTTTCTTGTGTTGATGTTGTTAGGAAAAAATTATTCCAACACCTAATCTATTATTGGTCAGGCTAATTTCCAATGTTAATAAATATTAATTTTCCCTGAAATGAGAATGGAGTGAAAAATGGTAGTAAAACTGTTTATAATAAACAAAACAAAAATTATGTGATATGTCTGCCTGTTTTCATATACTAATTTGACCTCTGCTTGACAAAAAATTTAAAAGTGCATGGCTACTGTTTGAGTTTAGCAGACATGATATACACAAGCGCTGTTACTGAGCCTTGGGCTTGATAGGCTGAAAATATTCTTTTACTTTCCTTAAGATCACCTTTATGCATTTCTTAATTTATTTAAGTCCCTCAGAAGAAGACACATAATCACGGGTAACTCTCCTTCTCTGATTTTGATTTGGAAAGGGAACACTAGGCCTCCTGTACCACAGCAAGATTTTCTCTCCTGATAAGGAATTTTAGAGTTCACCAGGCCAGTTTTCTTTGCCGAGGAAGTATTGAAGTGCTGCAGGGCAAATTAAGAGAAAATTACAAGTTTAATTTATATGTGACAGAAAGCTGATTTCCACAGAAATAATTTTCGTACAGTGCAACCAATGTTTAAATGCTACTATCTGAAATTTTTTTTGGTTTGATTGGAAAGACTATAATGAAATCCTCATTTCAGTAGAGCTGTACAACGTCCAGTTTATATCCATTTTTCTTGTTGCCTTCAATGATTTTTTGACCTTGTGAAAACAATTCTGACGTTCAGGAACTTATTGACTTAAAATAGTGCAATTTTGTACAACTCAAGGTAAACCTTGAGTTTTACAGAAAGTAAATTACCCGGGAGTGTGAAATGGGAAATCAACAGTCATCATATAGACAAATTTTGTTGGGGTTTGAAAAAGTCTGCAGAGTTTTAGCTTGTTTGTTCGTGTGTTTGGTTTTTTTTGCTAAATAGAGAAGCACCTATTACCTTACTGGTGCCAGCTGAATGGGAAAGCATTTAAGCTTCAGCTCCTCTGACATTTGGAAAATTAATGGAAGTTTCAACACACCATTTCTGCTGTTTTAGATGTGGTTGTTTGCATAGTCTGGATAAATTTCAGATGAGCTCCCAGATCTCTAACATCTATCAATATCTGTCAACAATCCAAATTTTCAGCACACTTCATTTCATTTATAAAGCTGTTCTGAAGCACCAGTGTTTGTTTGATCCATGTGTTTTCTGAGTGTTGTAATCTATGTTTTCATCACAAGGTTGAGCATTTTATTACATCGGATGCTCAACAGAGTGGAATACTAGTGAAGTTGAAAAATAAATGTCCTGCTGTATTACATTTGTCAAAAGAAATCTGTTTTGATGATGGAACTAAATCTATAGTCCTTGTTTGTTGTTTATTTGACTTAATAGGGTTTTCATGTGGAAAAGAGTTTGTACTGAAAAATGCTGATTGCAAAAAAATCCCCACAAACCAAAAATAATTTCGGGAGTGTGCTGATTTTGGGGTTTTGGTTTTTTTTTTTTTTCCCAGCGGTTTTGTTTGGTTAGTTTGGTTTGGTTTTTGGTTTTGTTTTTGTTTGGTTGGTTTGGTTTAGTTTTTTGACAGTGATAAAAAGTTACTTTCAGAAATTCCCCTGGCTTCTTTGCCATGTATGTCAGCCTGACAAAACTGGTCAACACAATCCCCAGCTCTCTCCTAAACTGCTGCCTCAGAGAGGTAAATGGCCAGAAAGTGCTGAGCTTGTGCTTCAGGCTGTCCCTAAGCGTTGGGATTCGAGCTACTCCTATGGTGTGTCTTAGAATTAGGAAATCCAGACCTTCAAGGACTTTCACGTACTCTGGTACAGAAATAAAATTTGGAAGACCTACAAATAGCAAATTCTTTCAGGTCCATACTGTTGCAAACCTCCTAGGGAATTCTAGTGTTTGGTTGGATTTCTGTGGGAGTTGGAAAGCAAACTATGAAATCATCTTAGTAAAGAATGAACAGCCTGTCAACTCACAAAGGAGCATTGTTTAATGATGAAGCTTGAAAAACAATCTTAACCAAACACTTGTAAGTTATTGTCAGCTGTAAACTAAAATCAGATTTTTTTCTTTTTTAACCAATCAGGTTTTTCAACCTAGATATAGAGCACTGTATGGTCAGATGAAATCACAGATCTAAGAGAGGAAAACATTAAAGGCAGGAGGTATGTCCAGGAACAGCAGAGACTTTCCAAGGCAGTATATGGAGTATTATAAGAGGTCAAATGTACAAACGTAGGGAAATACAGATTTTAAGGAGAGAGAAAGTATTTTTGGGCAGAGTAAGAAAGGATGAAGAAAAGAACAAAATAAATGAGAGTTCAGAACGGAGATAGGTAGATAATACTCAGAAAAAGTGCCTCTAGTATTTTCCTATGACCTCTGCAATCCATGGGATATTATTATTAATGGAAATTCATTAAACAATAATCAAATGGGACACCACTTATGGATGTTAAAAGCCAAGCCCCAATAGCTCAGTTGCCTTAAAATTTTGTGGAGAGTTCCCTTAAGACTTTGGACTCTCTGTATGAACTTTGGGAAGTGTGGTGAAGCTGCCACTATCATCTGTTGACATTTAAAACCAAAGTAGTCTGCGTCAGTTTGGGATTTGACAGCAACAGACTAGAAACCTTAGTTATCTTAAGAAAAGCTAGATTTGACATTATCAATAATCCTCTTCTTTGTATTAATAATAGATACTATTACTGCAGAATAAACAAACAGGAAATGGCACATCTAGAAAAGACAAAGCTCTTCCAATACAAACATATAGTTTATTAGAAAAGGCCAGAAAAATATCCCCAATTACCATATGACATTTGTCTCAGTGAGGGGTGTGTGTGTGTGTCCTTATGCCTGTTTCATCTTCACTGTCACATGAGAGGAGGTTTTAGAGTGTCACACCAATGGACATGTAATATACTGAAAAATAATATTTTGTTTAATCAATCGTGCATGTTGAAGTTTCAAGACATAACAACCTTCAAAAAGAAAACAAAATAGTCTGGTCCTCCCAGCTGTTTTGCACCTTGATCCTTTTCTTTCATCTAAGGAAGTTCCTGGGATTTCGAGGATCCCACAGTTTATTTAGCTAAATGTCTTTGCTAAATGGTGACTCATTTCCCAGTGTATGCCGCTCTTTCAGAAATTGCTGCAGGGCTATCACCTTGATTTGGCACCCAAAGCCCTTAGCATTAAGGTAAAAGAAATAGTTTTCTAACTTTGCAACCTTTGGGGCAAGGAACTGTTTTCCAGGGTGCATCTGAACAAACATTCACTGCTGTGAGTCAGTTCTCCAATATTATCTGACATCTACTGTGCTCGTTAAATCAGCTCTTCATCAGGAGAACAAGCAATCCAACTAAAAACAAGGAGACAAAAAGCAGCTCTTAGAAATTAAAACCGGTAAAAATCATATCCTTCTCTACTTAACTTGAAGTCTAATGAGCAGTGGGAATTGATGAGCATAAACAACACTACATGAACAAGCTACTGGTGCTGCAGAACTGCCTGCCAAAGTTTCAGAGATGGAGAACATTTCGGACTGAAAAAACAGAGGCACACAGACACATCTTCTTCATTTAATTTAATTTAATTAATTTGAAGCGCTATGTTAGCTAAAAGGGATGACCTATCTTGCTGAAGTAGCTGGGAAAGTAGTTAGTGCTAGGCAGAAAGACCAGGAAGCAGCCATGTGTTCAATTTTAATGCACTAAAGTGGTTAAATAATGTGTTAAAGTGTTTGAGGTGTTTATGTGTTGTCTTTTCTAGTGTGAGCGGTTGTAAACATTCAAATTGGTCTGATACAAAGAAGGCAGAAACAAAAATTTTCTTGATAATTTTCAACTGATACAGGCAACTGCCAAAATTTTTGATAGCGGGTAAGCATGAAGGGGTCTGTTGCTTTGTCCAGGATGAGAATTATCCTTCTTTTCCCCTTCTCAAACACTAAGGGGAATGCCCAGCATTCCAGCCTCTGTAAGAGAAGAAAAATATTTCAATGGTATCATCACTGGCTCGGCTGTGCTGGACAGAGCATGACAATGCTAACATTGCCCACTGCAGAGTTAAAGGCTCTCGGCATCTCTCTGACGGGTGGAAAGGTGGTTTGCCAACACTGGGGGAAAAGATAAAACTGGACAGTGAGTCTGAATGGATTTCTATTTCATTTTAGGCATTCTGAAGAGGTTTAACTGCATATAGCAAACACAGCTTTCAAAAGCAAATCTTTTGGAAGAGACTACTCCAATCTCACCTGCAGTGACTTTTCAAGGTAACGATACTGTTCCTGTTGGCAAGACATCTGTATCAGTATTAACAATGTTGGGAGCTTTGATAAGATGACATTTTCCGCATGCAAAGTTAAGGGGCAGAGGTCAGAAAGCAACCAGCAGAAACAGAAAGCTACTTTGACTACCAGTGGTGGTATTTACAGAGCGGGAGAACTCACATGGTAACTTGGTTATACAAGCTGACATATACCTGTGCTTTAAATGGCTTTTATTTCAGCTTGTGGAATGGAAGAGCACAGGGTTGATGATTCATATAATGAATAAATTCTAGAAGTACCAAATGTTGCTTCCCTGTCATAGGTGCAATAAAATTAGTTGGTATTCTAAATTCAGCCAGTAATGGAAAATACGATATTAAATGACTAGCAACTGGGCTGGCAGACTGTAAAGAGGTGAAAAACCTGAATGATTAATGACAGATGAGCTGTCCTTTACCTTGCTGAGTTTATTTTCAAGGTAGACTTAAAGAAATTTGGAGAGACATGGTAGAAACTGACTTGTCATTTTCGACTTCTTCCCTGTGGAGAGAAACTTTTCAATCTGGCACTTTTACAAACTCTCATGTAAAAATCTTTCAAAGCTGCAGTCCTGAGACATTCCTAACTTTTTGACATTGATAAAAGGAAACACTTTCTTAATTATTTATCCATATGTCAGAAATATGCAGAAAAGTACAGAATTATCATTTCCCGTAGAGACTGTTTTATTCCAGTGATCAAAAAAAAAAAAGATAAATAAGAATTTTTCCATCTCCTGGCACTGCAGTGAGTATATAGACAAAAAGAGCACCTACTATGCCTTTACAATAGTTTTTGTGCATTAGATGTTAGGCATCAGTGACAGAATGCTGCTGCCTCCCTGACCAGGGACATTGGGACAAGGCACTTTTCTTTCATAATGTTTCCCGCTTCTCTTTCTTCTCATATAACATCAGACATTAACTGGATATTAAAAAATCCGGCTTAATTTCATGATGTGTGATATCATTGAAAACTTAAGATAAATGTGTTAAAAAGGACAAATATGAATTTTTCCAAGTGCTACTGTTCAGCCTCTGGTGCTCTGAGCATAAAACTGCTTTTGAGACTCTCCCCTCTCTCTCTCTGCCTTCTTATTCTCATTCTTGCAAGCACATAATATGTTCTTCTCTAGCTAATCTACTTAAAGTGTTATCAAATTTATTCTACTTACTGTAGCTGCCTATTATTTGTAACATCAGAGATATATGACCTGTTTTCAATATATGGAAGTCATCTTTATTAATTTTAAATAAGTACTTAACAATCCCTTTTGGATTTTTCTCCCCTTCAAGCTTTAATGAAAAGGAAAGGAGCAGAAAGACATTGCCATCACACTGCTCACAGCAAGCATAAGCTGCAGAGCTGAGTGCAGACTAAGGTAGCTGAATTTTTTTCCAGCAGCATTTCCAGGTGGCTGAACGCATTCATCAGGGCCCCAGGGACACCATCAGTCCCCCCATCTCCCCCAGCCCCTTCTAGGGACAGAGCTTCATGTGCTGCCCCAGCTCTAAGCTGTCACAGCTCAGTAAACAGCAGACCTCTGTGATGACCTGGTTGAGAGAAAGCTGTGAGACTTGTTGGGGGCTGCTGCCTGGTCATTCTCCTCCAGAGCAATATTCAGTTCATCCCTGAGTGTCATGGCAGACTTTTTGTGCCTGGCTGTGTCTCTTGCACGTTACACTGAATCATGAAACTATAGAATGGCTTTGTTGGAAGAAACATTAAGGATCATCTGGTTCCAATTCCATTGCCATAGACAGATACATCTTCCCCTAGACCAGATTGCTCAAAGCCTGGACCAGAGAAGGCTCAGGTGTGACTTGAACACTCTCTTGAGCTGCCTGACAGGAGGTTGTAGCCAAGTGGAGTTCAGCCTCTTCTCCCAAGCAACCAGCAACAGGATGAGAGGATACGGTCTCAAGCTGCACCAGGAGAGATTTAGGTTGGACATTAGGAGGAATTTCTTCACAGAAAGTGTGATTAGACATTGCAATGGACTGCATCAAGAGGTGGTGGAATCACTAGAATCACCATCTTTAGAGGTGTTTAAGAAAAGACTGGGCACTCAATGCCATGATCTGGTTGACAAGGTGGTGCTTGGTCACAGGTTGGACTTGAAAATCTCAGAGGTCTTTTCCAACCTAATTGATTCTGTGAAAGCTTTCTTCATGTCCTGGGTAACCAGATGTCCTGTTTCCTTCTGTAGTGCGCCCACATTTTCCCTACGCTTTCTTTTGTCACCTATGTACCTATGGAAGTTTTTTGCGTTGCGCTTGACATCTTTGGCTTGTTTTGATTCTGTGTTGTCCAGACATAGAAACCATTCCACCATGTCTCTGGGATGTCAATAAGATCACAGCCCTGCAGGCACACACGTGTCCTACTCCTCCAATTCTCCTTACTATGTCCATTTGCATAGAGATATCTAAGTTGGATCCCAATGAAGCTGACTTACTGGCTGGAGTGGCTGGAATTCCTTTGTTCTGCTCTTCAGAGGATCTCCTGCTGACCTGCAATCCCTCTCCAGGCACTGGGTATCTCTTGCTGGCCCTGGCACCAAATGAGTAGGAGAGGGATGCATCAAGGTTCCCCTCCCTTGCCAACTGACCCTGGGACCATCTGGGGGCTGAACCAAAGCCAAGGGATCTGCCTGCCTCTGGCCTCAGCACTCTGCTCCAGAGAGGCATTTCTGTATGGCTGCTCCTAGCAACAACATGAACAACCTTGAAAAAAGCTCCTTGAACAACCCCCAAGGCTGAGGCCAGAAACGATGGCAAATGAATGGCTACAGTGATGCTAGATGTGTAGAATTCCCTTTGGCAGACAAAGTCCTTGGAGACTGGTTGTGAAACATCTATGCGTCTGTTCTTGAGGTCAGGATCTCTGGACCTAGGTTTTGAATATCATCAGAAGGCTTGGGTTTGTTTTTTTGTTTGTTTAATTATTTATTTTCCCTACAGAAGCTGCATGAGACTCTGAAACAGAGATATTTGATGTTCACACTAGCATAAATAGTGCATATCACCATGCATAAATGTTATACCGCAGTTGGTTAATTGCTATTCTTTACTTATCTAGTGGTAATAGAAAGGCAATTTCTTTTCACATTCTGTGATAAGGGGGAGCTGTCTAAATCCAGTGGCAAAAATAAGTAGAATGGGACTTACTGTTACCAGAGGCTACTTCTGAGAGGCTGACTGTGGTGGTTTTTCTTTCTTATTTCTGTTTTTGCAATGTACTAGAGAGCTACTGAAGTGAGAGGGACACTCAAGGTCATTGTAAGAAGAGTAAACTTGATACTAGCTTTGAGTGTATATCGTGCACATTTGAACTGGTAGGGATAACAAGCACTCAGAGTAGTTTTAGTCAACAATTCACTTGACAACACAAACCACAGGTTTGCTTTCCTTCTGTGTAGCATTCTTATGGATTTTCTGATTTGGATTAGAATAGCTAGGCATGGTGTGTCACACCTTGTTCTTATATGAGTACTTGAATTGGCTACTGTTCGAGGTAACCTTTAATAGCTGACACCACCTGGCAGTTTAAAGATCTAATCTGTGCATCCTAACTTTCTATGAAAATGCCATGGATTATCTATTTTAAGACACTGAAGGAAGCCATGTTCATCTTTGGTTTTTGAAAAATATCCAGCTCTGAAGACCAGTAATGAACTAAACCTCCATTTAAGGTCAAATTTTAAGGCTTTCCAAAGCCTTTAATGACAGACCCATTATCAAATGAAATTTTTTCAGTGTTTCGTGCTTTATTAGCTTTAAACTGGATTCATGTAATCTTCTGGTAAAAACCTCCCCAAAAAACCTCAAAAATCATTTTAGCTGTCTGTGTCAAAAGAATTGTTAAAGAGTAATATCTATGTGAACGATGGAAAATATTCTGAAATACACTTAATTATTTACACCACAAAAATAACAACATTATTGTTATCAAAGCTCAGTGAATATAAGTTTGTCAAAGACTTGAATACCTCTTGCAAAGCTCTGCAAAGCTGCTTTTGAAATATTCTTGACAAAAGTTTTCTGGAGATAAAAAAATATCTCTCTCTAAAACTATCTGTTTTGCACCTGTTTTGAATCGTGATTTTACTTATTCACTTGCTTGTTTGTTGCAGAGGGTTTTTTTTGTTTCTAAATAAATCTAAAAAAGAAGGTGCATTAAAATTTTCCATTTATAGAATCAACCTAGAGCTACAGAAGTGGGAGTCTAACCCTAAACTTGCAATGTCCCTATTACTTCTCAGAAAGCATTTTTTTAATTTCAAATAATTTTCTTAGGTGTAGAAACTTCTTTAGCTTACTGATGCTTGGTTATATGTGGCAATGAGCTTGTTTTGGGAGCTTTAAAAAACAAAAATCACCTTTTAATCTTAAGCTAATTAACACACATGAAACACCTCCTCCAGATAGAACCTTGAAGAAGACAGAGGTCACCAAACCTTTCTAGTTTGCTAGTGATAAAACTGAAAAGTATCGCATTCAGTTTGGCTTTATTCCTCAGCTTTATACGTTGGCATTGAAATAGATATTATATATGTGTTAGTACAAACGTAATTTGCACACACTTGTGTGTTCAGATACATATATACACATATTCAACACACTTCTGCTAGTAAAGACAAAACCATTTATTTCTGAAACGGAGAAACAGGAGTGTAACCTGCAGTCCACCTGCTCAGGTTCTGCTTTGATCCTTGTAATCATAGTTCTGCAACAGCTTGAAATAATGAATGTCAAAAAGGTCATTAAAAAACTACCAAGTCTTAGTTTAAATATCATGGAAAATAAGTTAAATTTAATTACTACACACATTTCATTTGAAGCATTTATTGCTAAACTTTTATTATTTTTAGAAATCAGAGACACAACAGCAACTCATAAACATATAAATACAATTAAAGTATCTGACAGAAGTGTCGGAGGTATACAACTTATAAGATGATCAGTACAACCCAAGCGAATAGAAAAACATCTCAGAATTTAAGTTAGTTTTGCACAGGAAATCAATATGGTACACAGGATATTAAACAATATTATTTTGTATTTTGTGTATTAGTTGCAGGCAAGTCATTTAATGAAAAAGATCCAAAAGTGGGAGTGAAGAACATTTTAGTTTTTTTCCAAACTATTGTCTTGGACTTTCTACAGCTAGTTTTTCCAAATTGTGAATATTAGATTTTCTTCACTTGGTTATAGCCATGCTTTTGTCAGTGATAAATTGGGAACATAAACTCTGTAAACTTCAGTGAGGAGAGTTCATTATCTCCGTCAGACAAGTACTATATTCAATGAACTAAATCCACCGCTAGTAAAACTCAAATTTAATGATTTACATTAGAGATTAATTTTCCTTATAGTTTCAGAAACTGTTAAACTGGATGAAGTTTTAATAGGAAGCTCTTTTCCTACAAAACATGTAATGTGTTTTTGTGGTGGGTTGACCTTCAGTAGCTGTCACATGCCCACCAATCTACTCTATCACTCCCCCCTCAGCAGGGCAGGGGAGAAGAAAATGAGATGAAAATGAATTCACAGGTCAAGATAAAGGCAATTTAATAAAGAAAAGGCAAGGCTGCACACAAAAGCAAAGAGGAAAAAGAAAAAATTTATTCTCAACTTCTCATCAGCAGGCAATGTCCAGTGACTTGATGGGAGGTAGAGTCTCAGTACATTTAACTGTTGCTCTGCAAGACAAATCTCTTAATAACAAATGCCCCCTCCCCTCATCCTTGTTCTCAGCTTTTACTGCTGAGCACCTTGCCATGGAGTGTTACTTCGGTCAGTTTGGATCAGCTGTTCTAGCTATGTCGCCTCCCAGCCTCTTGTCCACCCCCAGTCTCCTGGCCTTTGGAGTCGAGGTGGCGGGGGGAGGCAGAGGTTGGAGAGACAGCAAAGGGATGCTGTGTGAGCGCTGCTCAGCACTAGCCCAAACACTGGTTTATTGTCAATGCCTTTCTAGTTACAAATAAAAACCACAGCATTGAGGGCTGCTATGGGGAAGGAAACAATGCAGCCAATACCTTTTATTTCATACCACGTTTTTTATGAAACATTACATTCCCTTAAGATTACGATTTGTGAGATTTGAACTACAGGATCAATAGAAATCAGGTGACATACCTGGAGACTGGCTCTGTGAAAAGTGATCTTTTTGTAGGCATTGAAATATTCATTGGACATTCCAGAACAAGTTAAGAAGTTCAACAGGGAACAAATGGATTCAAGAAACCAATAGCAATCAATATATCCTGTAATAAGGAATGTTCAAAACTAGTCTTTTCCTCTTTCCACCTGCAAGTGATTCTATTAAAGATCCAGGCTAGCAGGAGAGGCAGAGCTAATGTCTTGCTACACCCTAATTTGACAGCTTTCCCTTTCTGTATGTATCTTGGTTGATCTTTTGAAATAGAAAGATGGTGAAGCACACTTTCCTTGGTATTCAATGCAGTATTTTAATGAAGGGCATTTCAATGAGTTTACAGTTAACAATACGTGTCAATGCTTGGTTTCAGCGCCTTGTTTTAATGTATTTTTCTCTTGCTTGTTGAAGGTTCTGATGTGCTTTCTTCTGGTTTGGGGTTTGTTTTATTAGATTTATTTATTTAGAAAGCCTTAGCCATTTGTCACTTTTATACTATTTATATACTGTAAAATTTTATCTAGAGATAGGTCTCTATTTGTGTTTAGTGCTTGAATTTTCAACCAGTACTCCAAGACTTTGAAGCTAAACTGTCACCACTCTCTTGATCTTCTCATGAGAAAAATTTACCTCAGAATATATCTGAGCTTGCAAATTTTCAGTCTTGTGAATTCTGGAGCTCACAACTGTTTTCTCTGCATTTTCTATGCTTTCCATGTTTAAATATGTGATTCATGTAAATTATTCAGTCCAAGAGTCTTCATATAAGAGTCTGTGAAAGTCTTGGGTTAAGCTAATATTAAACCGTTTTGCAAAGTAAACAAGAGGTTGTGGAAATATTGACACAGATAGATTTTTATCAACTGTATTTTCAGTCCCTTAAAAATAAAAATCTTATGGGAAGAAAGCTCTTCCTAAGAATAAATTCTCGCAAAGTGTGGAAGAAAAAAAAAAAAAAAGCAAAAAAGAAGCAATCCTCACCCCAGCCAAAACCAAAAATCGCCCCAAAAAAACCCACAAACAAACCACAAGAAAAACCCAACCAAGGTTTTTTTCATTAAATGTGTCTTTTCTGCAGATCATATAACATGTTAACACAAATAATAAAAATCAAATACAGAGAAACTGTGCAAATATAGTGAGGACTCCCTAAACAGAGATAATGGAATTAATATTTCCTGTATGGCTTGGCAGAGGCTATCTTTTGACCTTTTAAAGACAGCAAAACACTTATCTATTCTTTAAAGTACTTTTTTAAAGAAGTGGCTCATGTTTTGATGGTGGAAGGACTGTTAGCTTGGCTTTTTTCCCCTTTGTCCACTGGAACAGAAGACAAAATTATCAATTTTGTACTTTTATGTATATTGTACATTTTTTGAATGTAAGACTGTAGAAATACAATAGATCTCAGAGCTCCCTTGGATATGTTTTTCCAAGTTTACTTTGAGACAAAATCTAATTCACAGAATCAAATGTTTAAACCGTCGCTGTTGCATTCACCTACTGTCAGCATTTATAAAGGTGCAAAGGACATATAAAAGGTTGTTATTCAGCTTTTCTTCTACATAACTTTTCTATTCACATTGTATAATGTTGCAAAAGTGAAAAGATCCATGAAAATAAACAATAGAAAGAAAACATGAAGAAAATATTTAGATAAATACTTATTTTATTTCTCTAGTCTAGAGTCAATGTTGGACCACACTTAATGAGGCACCAGAATTTCTAATTAAATTAAAAGTTTGCAATTTTTTAGTAGAGAACTTTTTAAAAATTGTGAAAGCTATAGGAATATAAAGATAATTCAGAACAACCATCTCAGAATCACAATTTTCATCCCTGGAGTAAACAAGAGGAAAAGAATTGCCAAGTTACTCTTGCTCAATAAAAATGGTTCTGAGAAAGATGTTCTAGGGAAGGAGAAAAAGCAACCTCATCTGTTTACAACAAATAAAAAAATTGGTGTCATCTATTACTAGGGGCTATGAAATGACTAATCAGCCCTAAAATTTGTAGCATAGCGTTTTGCTTAATAATGCTGTGTCTTGTTTGCATGCATTTATTTAAAAACAGACCTCTTTTGATACAGCATTAAAGTAACACTAGGTGTTGTGAAGATATAGTTTAAAAATAACATTTAATTGAAATCAGTGTTGACTCGGTCAACCTCAGTTAATGTATGTATATGTCAATTAGATAATTTGTTTGCCAAGCCACTACTTGCTAAAAGGAAGACAGACACAAGAGAAGGAAGGAAGGCAAGAAGGCAGGAAGGCAAGAAGGCAGGAAGGCAGGAAGGCAGGAAGGAAGGAAGGCAGGAAGGAAGGAAGGAAGGAAGGAAGGGTTACTTTAAACATTCTGAGAAAAATATTATGACTATTTTACATTTAATTATGCAATTCATTCCTTGAAGAGACAGAGACCTCCTACTGTCTGAAAGCAGGTAATTTACTACTTTAAATATTCACAGTGTTGATAGACAAAATTGCAAATATTTCACTTAAATTCAGAGACTTAGAAAAGATTTGAATTAAGCAAAAGAGCTTGAAGAATAAACTCTCAACTGGTAACCTGTAAAATACTATTTATCATTACGTGTATCTACAGTTTATCTTTCCTTTGCGTGTCAGACCTTAGGGCTTATGTACACAGGAAAACATTCAAAGCCCAAATGAAGGCTATTTCTTTTGATCTGAACTAAATGTTCAACCTCCACTGAAGGCACATCCACTCAATCAGCATATTTGACTTTTTTTTGTGGATGAACAAGGCTCTGAAAGACAGAATTAAACTGACAAAAACCCGTAGGTAAAATATGACCACAAGTATATAGCAGCATCACAATTCATGAAGGCCTGAAACTGTGCCTCTTTGGTTTTTGTAACAGTAGGAATTAATTAATATTTTCAGTTTTTTAATTCATACACACTTTTTACTGCTGAGAAATTTTCCCACCTTTATCTTTATCCACAGGTTATGTCTTGAAAACAACAAAACAACTCTTTGGGTCACAAAGATGTGCCAATCAGAAGGACAGAGTCACTGACTCACTTGGCTCTGTGCTTGTCTGAGGCATCCCTGATCCTTAACGAGCCAGGTAAGTGCTGACATAGGTCTGACTTCTTTCCTTCATAAAGCAAAGCATAAAGAAAAGTGGAGGCTTATTTATTTCAAGAAGGACATGCAAGAGCAAAAGACACCTTTTTAAAAAAGACTCTGTAAAAATGGGATAGAGACATTAATAAATGTATAATGGATCAGTGAATGGAATTTTTTTATGCCAGATATTTTATGGATAACATTTCCACAGCGTGTAAAGTGTCAAATAGCTTTACCCCATTTTCCCCCTGATATATTAGCGCTGTATTTAGATGGTTTTTTTCCTGAAAAAAAGGACAATTCACAATGGTTAAGGAAAAAAAAGGATTGCTATACTCACAAGCTTCCTGGAGACAAACAGAAAGTTTTATTTAGATTTTTTTCTTAATGAAACTAAAGTAGAATTCACTAACAGATAGTACATAATTATAGAAAACTTAATTTCACAATAAAAAAATTATAGTTCTTGGTAAATGTAGTTTATTGATGGAGATTATATCTCATAAGAAGCCCAAACCAGAGTCATTGAATCTCTATGGAATTCAGAAACTGAGCATCCGACCTTAAAGAATTACTGTTAACTTATCCGGAGTTCAAAAATCTGAACTAAAATTTGTGGGCTCTTTTTATATGAGTAGAGTTTTTTCATCTGTGTTATTTTGAGTCGTTTATTTTCTTTCTTGTGTGTGGTTTTTTTTTCTGAACAATGCCGATGAGATAATTTTTTACATACGTCTGGTGATTCTAAAATTATTGTAATAATTTGACTTGTCTCCTCCGATAACATCTGTAAAGCCTAAATATACAGTCAGGTTGATCACCAGCAGTAATAAAGTAAAGAAGATGCAATCAGTAGACACTACAAAAAAAAATTAAATATGTATTCAAACAGAATGATTACCTGGGAAGACAAATGGCATCACCCCAAGCATCCCTACCTTTCTCCTTCTTCTTCCCCCTTTACATATCGAGCATGCTGCCATACGGTCTGGAATATCCCTTTGGTCAGCTGGGGTCACCTGTCCTGGCTGTGTCTCCTCCCAACCTCCCATGCACTCCTGACTCCCTCACCACCGTGGCAGCACAGAAAGCAGAAAAGGCCTTGGCTCTGTGTGAGCCCTGCTCAGCAATAACAAAAACTTCTCTCTTATGAACCTTGTGTTCAGCACAAATCCAAAATTCAGCCCCATATCAGCCACTGTGAAGGAAATTAACTCTGCCCTAGCTGAAACCAGCATGAGCTGTTACACTGCCTCTGCTATGAGGACCCCTAGAATTCTCATGCACATGAATAGAGGTGTCAAGGTCAAAATTTGTCCTTTAAATAGATACAGAGCTGACAGTGTGCTTGCTGATAACAGAAGGTAGGCTTTTCATGATATTCATGTTTGAAAGTCCCAGTTTCCTACTTTGAAAATTATTTTTCTATCTGAATTTCCTTCAACTAAGAGATCTAAGTGGATAGTATGATAAAAGGTTGTTTTCTAATTTTTTTTAATGTAAATCTTAATATGAATAAATATAGAAATATCTATGTTGTTTGCTTCAATTCAATTTGCTGTGATTGAGTTCCATACTATATCTTACCTTGTTATATATACTGTTATTTATGCTGGTGCTGATTTTTCAAGGAACAGTATCATTTATAGTGATTACCTTTTTGCCATTTTGGTTTTCTTTAGCTTCTGTAGAAAGCATCCCATTCTGCATTCCACCATACGTAGACGTCTCCTTGCACACAAACCTGCTCTGTACCGACACAGCAGAATTGAAACCTTAATTTGTTTTTTTTTCAACAGAGCTCAGAATATATGTCAGAATGAGGGTGCTAGAGATAGAAGCCAGTCTACATAAAGTTTCATTGCAAAATCTTTTTCAGATGACCCTCACAAATTTCAGCCAATGAGGTTTCCAATGATTCACTGAAAGACAATACTATAGCCTGTTAAAAGTCACCACAAGAAATTAAGGATTTTACATGCTTTGTAGATTACCTTCCAAAATTGTATATATGTGTACCTAAATCAAAAGATGGTCTTCTCTAATGATAATCAGATGGTTTTCTTTAGCTTTTTATCAGAAGCCAAAATAGAGATATTAATTTTAACCACCAATTAATATGCTAACCATTTGTCAGGAAGACCTAATGACCTAATCATTGGACCATAATTCTTTAATTTATCACCTCATTCCTTGCAGCTGTTCACTGCAGCCGTGCAGTCTGCTAGCAAGGCACACACAGACTGCTGCCAGAGGCCAGCTCTCCGCAGCAGGGGAAGGCCCTGAGGCCGGGCACCGCTGAGTTCACAGGCAGAGGACACAGTCCTCCAGACATTTCTCTAGCACTTTTGAGATTTTTTGCGTGTGTGTAGCAGAAGAATCCTTATTTCCTTATATTTACACAGTGATTTGCAATGTTAGGTTTTAAAAGAATTTCGTATTTTCAGGTAATGCCCTTAGCGAGACACATTGGACGGCTGCATTTTACAGACTTAGAGTCAAAACAAACCCCAAGTGTCCTCTGTCATATCTGAATCCAAATTACGTTCCAGATTATATTTCCTAAGCTCCAATACCTCTCTATGCTCTATTTTAGAGTTTATTCTGATGAGGTAATAACTGTTTATGGTTCAAGGACAGAAAATTCGTGTTCCTGTTAATTTTACTGAAGTGATCTATAAAACCTAACTAGTTGTGGGCATTACTGGACTGACAAAACGTACTCTATAGCATTAATATTCATTGAATGTAGATACTGGACACTTCAGTAATGTCCAAATTATTAAGCAAATTAAAATTTACACTATCAAAAATAAAATAAAATTATTTAAAATTACTTGTTTTATGATTATTGTTTTGCAGTTAAAAAATCAACAAATGAAAGCACTGTCCATCAAGAGCTATTAAACACAAAGTTGAAGACAGAGTTTGACATAAGATATTAAATTCCAAGTTGTTGGAAGTTTTACAGTATAAATTTCTCAGTTCTGATACATTTTTTTCCTAAGCATTGTCAGCTGTCTATTTTCAGAAACAAGATATTAGGCTGAAGGGGTTGTGAATAGCTGTTCCCTACATTTTTTGGCAGAATAAATCAGTCTTAAAGAGAAAATTTAAGGTGTATCTAAAATGAAGTCTTCCCCACCATTAGTTAGGCCATTCATACAATAAATGAAAGCAACTGCTTAGTTTGAATCTACAGAAGAATGTAAATAAACATGGGTTTTTTTAATGAATTCACCCTGAGATTTAATCAGCATATCAAATTTTAAAAAATTCTTTGTCAAACACACAAACCACAAAAACAGAAAAAAAAAGAAAAAAGAGAAAAAACTATATTCTGTCCTTATCATTCCCACTTTTTAAAATAGTGTGAATGCTAAATTGCAGAGATGTCACCTTCTGGTGTACTCAGTAATCATATTTTACAAGTGAGAACATTGCAGAATAGACTCAACCTCTTTCCATTCAATAGTGGTAGTAAGAGATGATGGAGCGTGTTTATATTCTTCCCCTCTACATTCAACCTTGCATCTTTGACAAATGTGAGCATCCCAGAGGGCACACAGTTCTTGCAGACTTGCTATGATTTTCCACATATCCTAGAGCAGTAATACCCTAAATATTATGTGAAGCACTTCCCAAGATTCAGACGTGAATAATATAGGAGAGGTTATGGGATAGGAGTTGAAGGGTATAGATTCTTGGGTACCTCTCAATGATAGTATTTACATGAACATCCTGTGGCACAGTTAGAAAGTGTTTATTAAATCCTGTATACTGCTGTAACTTAAGCTGCAGTTTTGTTCCACTTTCCCAGCAAACCATCTGCCTTTTGTTGATATGGCATTCTGTTTCTTTGCAAATTTTTCCAAATCTCCTCTAAAATTTGCATGCATTGTCTTAGTGACCTCTAGGAACTATTCACTTTTTGAATTAGCAAACTACAGAGATTCAATTGGCAAACCAAGGCCACATGAAACAAAAAACTCAGCTATGTCTTCTATGTTCAAGTGATATTTAGGCATCATTGCAGAACAGATCATATCAAGCAGAACAGATCATATCAACTATGTATTGGATGAATGGGTATCGAGAAATATTAATTCAAAGAATTTAGAGCAAAATAGCTTATCACTTTCACTCTGTCATCTGTGTAGCAAAAGGCTACTGTGAGAACCCTTAAATAAAAACAGAAAATGTCACCTGAATTTACCGCTTATGGTGATGCTTTACAAATCAATCTCCACTGTTCAACTGCATAAGCTTAAGCAAGTCCAAACTTCTTTTCTTAATTAATTCATCTCTCCTGCTAAATTAATTTTCATTGTATTGAAATTTTACTTTTTTAACGTATTTTCTAACATTTATTCTATGTGTATTATGACTGCAAATCTTATGTCATTGTGATTATCTTTTGCTATACTGTAAGCATGCGGTTTCATGAGGAGATAGAATTTTTTTATATTTTCCCTTTGGTTTTATGATCTGATGATTTGTGTTTCAAAAACCCTGCTAGAATACCCTTATTCCTTTCCTCTAACCATTCTGCTTTTCAAAACGCACACTATAATCTATACTATCCCCCTTTGAAAATGTAAAACCATCATTTTAACTCCTGTAAACAAAATTGAATTTACACTTTGAAATGTAAACATCACAAGATCTTTCAACAAATATTGGTTAAGAGCAGCTGAATAGTGTATTTCTGAACACCATTTCCTTTCACTAGTCAAGTACTTAAAAGTAAACAGCTGAAAATAATAGTTTGAAAATATTTGTTAAGGATTTGGTTAACTTTTTCCTGGAGCAATTTAATGTTTAACTACTGTTGGTTTTCTCTTCTTCTCTCTTCTTTGATTCCAAACAGACATGAAACATGGGATTTGTCTTGTCTAGTTTCAAATGTCTTGAAGATTGTCTCAATCTAAGCTAGTTGTATAAGCTCTTGTTATTGAGAGAACTAGACATTGTAGGCAGACAATTTGTCTAAGCTGTCTCAGACGCTCATCTTCAATGAGATGAATCACTCCCTAAAGGTGTTTATTCTATCCATTGACTAAAAAGGAAGACTAGATGACTAGTTTAGATGACAACTTTTAGTTGTCTGATGTTTACTGAGACAGATCCAACACAAAGTGCCCCGAAGCATTCTGGTTTATGAGGCACTGGAGTATTACTTCTTAGAATTCCAGATTTCCAGCAAAAATAGTCTACATTTCCTGAGACAGACAAACCTCCCCCTTCATTCCTTCAAAACTGATTTTTAGAATTAAAAAAACCAAACAAACCAAAAAATGACTATTAATAACTTGGTACACAAGTAGAATTTTGCACAAGAGTTTGGATTCTGTATTCTTAAGCCATATTGTAGAGAAATAAATTATGTAAAGAGAAAAAAATGCAAATATGATAAGAATACTGTCTTATATTACAAGAATACTGTCATATTTTCTTGATGATAGTCCC
Organism: Oreocharis arfaki; assembly: GCA_013398015.1. NCBI lineage: Eukaryota > Metazoa > Chordata > Aves > Passeriformes > Paramythiidae > Oreocharis > Oreocharis arfaki. The sequence continues at coordinate 2,327,724 of VZRR01009431.1, forward strand.
CTTTTGGCTCAGGGTTATGATAATACTGAATAGATCAAAACTGCCTTACTGATTTATTATTTGCCACCAACTCACACTTAATCTTAGCTTTCAGTCACCTACAAATCACCTTGTTATATACAGCTTTTAAAGTTCACTCTTTCTCTTTCTTGTGAAAGTTCTGGGATATAATATGAATCTATAGAAGTAACCGTTAACCAAAAATTAATGATTTTTTGTCAGTGTTACAAGGTTTAAATATTTCTCCTGTAAGTTCTTATAACTGAGATAATACCCTCGTAGACAATATCGGAGTGTACATCCAATGCTGGCATGAGGCAATTTTGGGAAGGCTTACAAGGGTGTCTGGCAAGAACACACACTTCAGGATGTATACAGGAAATGCTGGAGACTGAGAGGACTCACAGAGCTGTTGTAAAGGGCCACTGAACTTGAATTACAAGCATTGTTAAAAAAACCCAAAACAAAACCAACCAAACAAGTAAAAATACTACAGAAGAAGGTCAAATGCAAACAAACCAAACCAAAACAAACCCCAACATCTTGACTGGTTGTTATTATTTTAACAGGATTCATATCAGCAACTTTTCAAATATCAGTTGCCACCTTCTATCAAGAAACTAAACCATGCACACTGGCTCATTTGACAGGATTATTTCACTATTCCAGGTTCCAGGTCAAATCAGCTTTATCTGGTGGTCCAGTAACAGAGATTGATACACCATTATTAGTATTTTTAGATATTAATGTAAGTAAAATCATGACCTTAAATTTATCTTCTTAGGGTATAGAAGACTAGCCCACATCAATGTTTGTCATTTGACTCATAACAGTGCTAAACTTTGCTCCCTTTGCAGCAGTACCAAAGGATGAGATAAGGAAGATCAGTGTCCCCCAGAGCAGAGCAGGGGATCGTGGCCTACAAGGAGGTTTCCTGAAATGGGGAGCCTCTGCACAGGCACAGCCAATGTCTCACAGGACAGCAGCCGTCCCCACTCCTGAATGAGATGGCTCTGGAGAAGCTGGTGGGGCAGCTTTCATGGAAGGAGGATGGGGAAGATGCCTCTCTGAAGGTGGGGGCGGTGCTTTGCCTGACTGCAGAGGCTCAAAGCACACACAGCCCCACAACTGGGCACTCCTCCTACTTGACCCTCAAGGACGAAAGGTGGGCACCTGACCCAACTGTTAGAAGTGGCTACACTATCCATCCTATTTGAGAAGTCATGGAGTACAGTGAAACTCTCACTGACTGGAGAAGAGGAAATACAACCCCCATTTTAAAAAGAGAAATAAGGAAGACCTGGGCAAGCATATAGGCCAGTCAGCCTCATCTCAATGCCTGCCAAAATCATGGAGCAGAACACCCTGGAAACTATGCTAAGGCACATGGCAAACAAGGCTATTGGTGACAGTCAACAAGGCTTCACTAAGGGCAAATCATGCCTGACAAATTTGGTGGTCTTCTATGACAAGGTTACAGTGATAGTGAATGAGGGAAGAATGATTGACATGATCCACCTGGATTTGTGCAGAGCGTTTGACACTGTCTCTCACGATATGCTTGCCTCTAACCTGGAGAGACATGGATTTGAGAGATGGACCACTCAGCAGAAAAGGAATTGCTGGGAAGGCTGCATTCAAAGACTAGGGTCAATATCTCAGTGTCCAAGCGGAGATGAGTGACGAGTGGCATTCCTTGGGGATCAGCACTGGAGCCAGAGCTGTTTCACATCTTTGTCATTGACTCAGACAGTGGGACTGACTGCATCCCCTTGCTGACACCAGCCTGTGTGGTATGGTTGACATGCTGGAAGGAAGAAATGCCACCCTGAAGCACCAAGATAGGCTTGAGAGTTGGGACCATGTGACTCTTTTGAAGTAGTTAGAAGTTTTAGGAACCTTTTCAACTCTAGGTAGTACTCTTGTGTCATTTTTTACGTTGGTATTTCTGTTCTCTGGTCTGATAGGACTGAAATGAATAACCTATGATGTGTTTTGTTTCTGTCAATTCATCACCTTCCTCTAAAAAGAAAAAAAGCCAAAGTAAACTAAATGAAGGTATCATGAGCTGAAGGCCTTATAGAACTTCTGAAACGTTTAATATTCACCAATTATTGTCAAGGTTATTGATTTCACTGCTAGTAAAAAAGCATAGCACTGATATAATGATGGGAAACTTGATGCATGCAGTATCAGAAGATTAAAAATAGTGTTCTTGTACATGAACTGTACTTGTTGCATACTTCAATTAATTGAAGGGTAGTAATGGCACTCACAATAGCTCATTTGTTAACAAGCTACTAAATAAGTTATCAACTCAGACGACCATTCAGTGTAATGTCTCAACAAAGCATATTGTTACTTTGATTTGGTTAATTATATAAAATCAAATTTGTAATCCAAGTCTCTGGAGGCATTCCTATTTTTTTAAGTACAGAAGGATTGAGGTTGCTATTATATTTTCCTCAGAACCTTGCAAACAGCAGTTTATCAGGACTGACCTTTAAGTTAAATGATGAAATAGATTGCACCCATTGTCATTTCAAAAGCAGTATGAGCACGTAATATTCTCTGCTATGCACCTGTGAAACAAAAAACAGGTCAGCATCTGCTCAAATGCTTTAATAATCACATTTGAAGCACTTGTTTAACTTTAAAAATACATATCAGTGCAACATACTAAATCAAATTTTACAAGTTCTGTCTTCACCCAAAGCAATGAGATGACTCATCTGTAGTCGTAGGGATGAAAAATGTGAAAATTCATCATAACCCACAAAGATTATAAAATACAGTCCAGAAGATCACCTTTTGAGCACTATTTTTCTATTTCTATCCTCTACAGGGAAATAACTTGAGCGTTATTGAATACAATTCTGACAGCTTGTTTTTGATATCTCAGGGGAAAAAATATTCTGCAATTGAACCAAATAGATTTATTTTAGGCCTGTCATACTATGTTTTGGGTGTGGCCTGTCAAGTTGGTGAAACCAACATCCTGATCCATGTTTACCTGCTGTCATCAGGTAGAACATATCTCATTTTTGCACGGGGAGATTTTTGGTTTTAAGCATTGAGTACATGGAGATAACAGCTCATATATACATGCATATATGTACATTATATCCCACACATATGTATATGATGCCACACAACATATACCTAAGACACTCTGTGATCATGCATGGTCTTATGCATACTTGTAGAGTACTTAGAAGTCTATTTGCACAGTCCTTAGGTGAATATGTTCCAACATTAACGCAGAATTTCAACAAAAGTTTGTGCGCCAGAAAATGCTCTGCTTAAGATCCACCTCAGCCTTTTTGTACAGCTGCACTTTGGAGAGATCTTCTCACTGTGGTGGAAAGTGGACAAAGTTTCGCTTCCTTCGCATGAAGCTGCCTGAGGATTCTTTATGTAGTTCCCATCACGAAGCATACAGATGCACTGTCTGGACATGCAACCTTGAAAAGCACAAATGTAGCTGCTTGATATTTAAAATAGAGTCACAGGAGAAGGAAAAGGTGGTCGTGCTTCACTGCTGTGCTTTTCTAGGGATTATAGCAATCAGTCCAGTCTGTCACTCCAGCTCATTTACCATATGTCAAGCCTCAAGATTAACAAGTTGTTAAAATCCTAAAATTGTGGGCTGGGACTCCCCCCTTCAAGGGAACTTAACCCTGAAAAGGGGCTACTTGAACTCTCTTCCCAGTCACGGTGAGCACCTTCAAGAGCACAATCTAAGACTAGTTTCAATACATACATGTCAGTCTTTCTCTTCATTAAGCCCAGCTAATCAGATTTGGCTTTTTTTCCCAAGAACGAAACTCTGAATAAGCACGAATGAAGTACAAAATCAGAATAAGGTGTCCCAGATAACTGTATAAAGAGGAATTTCTGTGGAGTATTATCCAGAAATAACAGAGGAGAAAAAAAAATCTGAATAAAAGTACTGCCTATAGAACTGAAATTTATTTAAGTTTTTCAAGATGCCTATGATGCAGATCCCCATTATAATTGCACAAATTTTAAATATTTTTGCATTCAGTCAATCAACACCCCTCTGAGGTAAGGCACTATTGTTATCCTAGGTTGATAGACAAGGAAATTGAAGCTCAGAGAGGACAAATGTTTTGTTCAAACTTACATAACCCTGTCAGAGAGGCTCTGATCATGAGTTTGGCTTTTTACTGTCTCCTAAATTTTCCTGGTAAAGAAAGAATCACTGGTGAAATGTTAGATATTCTGAAGAGTGACAGTCGAAATATTTCTCCTAATTATTCATTTTTCCCTATAGTGAGGGGCATGGGTCAGTCTCAGTTATGGTAATACTGGTATCCCTACATCTTCCAAAACAGTTCTTTTTTCTCCCAGAACCTGACTGCTGCTTACCAAACTGACTTTTTTCCACTTACTAGTGAAACTCTACCAAATTTCCTCAGAAGTTTATGTGTATAATTATTGTTGAAGGGAAATAATCTTCAAAATGACAGAAATCACATTGTTTCAGTACTTGGAAAAAGGGAGACGGTCCTCTCACACCTCTTGTCATTTTTGATAGACGATAACACAAAGTATAACATGCTGAAAGAGAGGATTGCACTATTGGCCTTTGTATCTCCTGCTGTCATTCTAAATTCCTCTGAGACCACCACAGACATGATGTTTTGTGTGGCTGACAATACAAGAACAGAAATATTCTCGATATTGGTAGTCAGATATGGAGACTTTAATTTTGTTACATTAATAATTTCAGATAAAGTTCATAGTGATTAAAATACATTATTACTTGTAGACTGCTCTTTCATAACGAAATTGGTGTCTATCCATTTCTTAATAGAAAAAATATTAATCTAATTTGAAGAAAAAATCATTCCAATTGGCATTAAATAGCCCTTTTTCATTAAATCTTTTCAAAGCTGGAATCACCATGGTAGAAAGACATGACAAATACATTTTTTTCCTGAAAACAGGAAAAGTTGAGGTGTTTTAACATGTTCTTAGGATACCTGGAATTGGTTATGCACTTTTACCAGAATGAAAGGAAGAGAAAAAAGGATACGAAGAGCCACCATGCCGTCTGAAACTGTGCTTTTCACAGACAGGCTCAATTCTCCTCTTTTGAAGCATAATGAATTTCTTGTTAACAGCATGCAAATACAGTAAATACAGCTGCTAATGTGTTATTCTCCAGTCACTTGTTGCATCTGATTAGGGAGAGAAATGTAAAAGGTTAATTTTCTAATTGCATACACCCCCTAGGTAAATTATGCATGTTATCACATCCATTGACACTCTGTAATGGGCACTTTTTATTGCAGAGTGATTTTCTATGAAACTGTGTATCTTCATGTGTTTTATTTTTAGTAAGCAAGAGGATGGAAGGAAGGAAAAAAGAATATCCAACAAATCAAAATTTCTTAACTCTGTCTGGAGAGCTTGCTGACAGGATATTAAAGCATTCCAAAAAAATCTCTTCTCCCTTTCTTCTCACAGCTCATTTATAATTTCCATAAAACTGTAATAAATTGAAGAGGAAGAATGAGACTGAGCTAAGAGACACAGTAATACTGGGTTCCTCTCTGTAAGAGTTTTGAAAAGCAGCAACATCTGAAATGCATATTAAACAAGAACTTCCTCTGGATGCAAATGCATGTCCTGCATGACAGATCTGCCTGAGCTCACCAACTATAAGATTTTTTAATTGCCAAGCAGGTGCTGACCACACCTAATCTGAAAGCTGTCTGTAAGACTCCTTGTGTTTTCTAAAAAAAGAGTCAGTGCATTAAGATAATTTGTCCCCAAAAGATGAAAAAGATTTTTTTTTTAGGTTACCTTTCAATTACTATCTCAAATGAGGGAACGGGAAAGGTGATCACTAATCATTTACGAGGTCAGCCTTGCTTCAGTCTAAAAACAAGGGGTTTATATTTGATAAATTTGTATTTTATTAAAGATAATAAACAATAGGAGAAAAAAACCCTAAAAAGGGAGAAAGATGAGATAAAAAATGATGAGACAGTTTCTCTTTGTATTTTTCCTTATCTCAGAAGTATATGTTAAAAGAGTAGAGCAAGGGAATGTTACGTTTTCATATAATTTGAGTCAAATTCAATCATTATATATATATATATGTATGAATGTATAATTATATTTCTTGTCAAAAAATAATTTTCAAGCCAAAATTGTTTCAATAAAAATGTTCAACTATCTCTAATGAACATACTAGCATAAAATAGAAATATTTAATGATGATATGATGCAAAGATGTGTTATACTAAAAACTTGCTAAACAAAATCCAGAGAATTGAAGGTAATAAAAAACTTTAAACTGGCAGGTTAAATAGAGGAAAAAAGCTGGAAAAGAACTTTGAATTAGTCGAGATCATAATCTTGTTTCGTTCCCACTGGCGATAATCCATTTTTCATGCGGCACTGGCACAGGAGCAGTTCTGTTCTCCTTCCCAGCCTCCAGTACAAAGAGGGTTTATAGTCCTTTGCTGCTATGTAACCTTTGTATCTCTTCAAACTTTATCGCTATAAACTGTCTCTGGTGCAGCCTGTGTACTACATCTAGTCCTATGAAACTAAAGCAGAATAAACAAAGCATTTAGTGTGTCTGAAATGCAGCTACTATTAATGCATACAGAAAGCCCTACTGAAACTTAGCTGAGTTATACCAATAACATATTTGGCCCTTTCGTACTTTTAACATTGCTAAATATCTACTCTTTCTCTCCCTTTTCCTCTTCAAAAAGGAATTCTGAAGAGTAAGCTCTGAAATTTCATTTACTTTATTTCTCCCATGTCAATTTACCATAACTTTAATACAGGAACAAAATCATTTCTTCCAACTTTTGATGTTTTATCTTGTGAGAATCAGCCAGTATCCTTCTCATTGCTTTCTGGTGCATAATCCTCAGAATAGTCAACCAGTGGAAAAAAGGTAGTGATTCTAAGGTGATAATGACTGACAGAGGTAAAAGGACAGAAGGACAGATCTCTTTAAACTGTAGTAGATCAGCAGCTCAGGGGAGAAAGAAGCTAAAGTTTTTTATTTGTTTTTAATTAAACTAAGGTTACATGAAATGCGAGTGTCAAAGCCTAAATGGAGCTTAGTGATACCAACTCTTCAGAGCCTGTTTAAAGGGGTATGGAATGTTTCTAATCTATGACACTCAACAGTTGTTGAACTAATCCCAGCTGGGATGAGTAGTTTTTCATAAGTTTGGGTCTGATACAGTCTTTCATTATATGAGAGTTCTCCTGCGAGTCCAACACATTTTGGATGAAGCTAATACAGAAGCAAGCGGAGATCAGACTGCAGCTGCAAGGTAAGAGGTGGCCACAGAGCACAGTCAAGTCTTCAGCACATACGCCTGGAGCTTTACAAGACATCCAGATGTGGAGGCAAAGAACAGTATGGACTGCTGAAGTGTCATGAAGTTGAGGCAGGACAAGCACACCAATCACCATCAGCTCCAAAATGGTACAAAAATACATGGCTCATACCTGTGCATAGTCGCCAAACTTAAATTACACAGGGCATGTGAGCACAGTAAAGCTGGCATCCTTTGTCCTTGCTGTAATTTCAGTAGATCCTGCATCCCAGATGTGAACGCTGGCATCGATCTGCCTGACTGTGGCTGGAAAGACTGAGCGCCCTTGCCGTGGCACCTGGCAGCAGGATAGACTTTTTGGATACCACACACACTTGTGTTTATGAGTATGAAACAGTAAGGGAGAGTGTGAGTAAGGAAAACCTGGTTTACTTCGGTTGTAATTTTAAATAAAATCACTTCTTTAACAATAAAATCATCTCCTTTAAGGTCTTGCCTCGATATTCGCTATACTGTCGGTAAAATGCTCCAACAGTATGTCCTATATATATATGTATACATGACAGAAAGCTCCTGGAATGGGATCTGCACCAAAATATAAATGGATTTATAGAACTATCAACTGAGTTAATGAGATGGAAGTTTCAGGTAAAGTTGCTTGCTTTTTAACATTCAAGTTTATTTGTTATAGTTTGGCTAGGTTGTGTGAGTTTAATACCAAAAGTGGCTGATAAAAGATAAACCCAATGAAGTGCATTCAAGGAAAACACTTTTTTGATGGTGAAAGTTCCTGCGATTATGAGTTTATTGTTCCTTTGTTGTTTCGAGAATGAAATTGATGCTGTATTTTTGAAGAAAGAAAGGCCAAAATGAAACAAAAATACCTACATTTGTCCTAAGCAGTGTCAAAGAGAACACTTTTCAGTTACTGAATGTCTAGTTAATTCTTTATAGACCAAACTTTCCCCCCACCCCCAGCCACGAAATATCTTTGTTGAAATATCCACGTTCTGCATCTTCCAGGAAAGAAGATATCACAATATGTTGCTGCCCTTGTGCACATTCACCCACCAACTTACTTTGTTTTCTTTGCTTACTTTGATCCTTGGAGTAAGCACATCCATTCTAATGGAATTAGACAAAGCATGAATTTGGCCGGCGTTATTTATTCATGCAGTGAATGCTGTGACTGTTCACCCATCAAATCAAACCCAGTATTCACGTACCCTCCATTCTCTGTGCAAAGATTACTGAGCAGCTGGTGCAACAGGGGTGACTGAAGGCCAAGAACCTCTGATATAGCATAGTTCATACGCGGTCTCCTGTGACTTGTACAGTTTGGATGGGAAATCCTAGAAAGCAATAATCAGCTACTGAAAATGTCGCAAGAATGGATATCAGCACAGAGGAGAATCTGATGTCTTTTTTTAAAATCCCTTGATGCTACTTTTAAATAAATAAAATAGATCTGATATAATGCAAATGTGGATTGCATATGGCTTGTTGCATTGCTCTACTAGATTTCACAGTATAAGATTTATCGCTTGTATTTGTTATTAAAGGTGTTTAGAAACACTTAAGGTCTGTACCACCCTATTTTAAATAGACTTTAATTCTAATAAAACCCATTTTCATCTGGTAGCAAAGCATACCTCATAATTTACTGTTCGAAGCTAATCTACAATGATGTAAGAAAAAAATTAATCCAAATGAGAAATAGAGGTCTTTTAATTAAGCTAAAGCTATGGGTCACAGTAAGCTAAGTTTCCAATGCTGTCTCTTAACTTAAGGTTCAGTATTTTTTTTCTAATCTAAAAAATTTTAGGGCTTTTAAAATAAGATTACATGATTATTAGTGTTGGTTTTAATTGGTATAGTCATCACTCAAAAGAATCTGAAATCAGCCTCATTCTAATGCTAATTTAATCTCTCATGAATTTAAAATTGGCTGAGGATTTCAGATTTTGTAATCAAAAATTTAAATCTTCTCACAGGATTATATTCAGCAAATATACATTAATGATGCATCACTTTATCAAAACTGGCTTGAAACTTACTGCTCGTCCGTCTTGCATAAAACTTCAACTTATGTTCTCTGGGCCATCAACCAGCATAATCATTTTGATGGTGTTAAAGTGTAATCTGTTGAACAGTTTTAGGGTTTAAATTATTTAATTATACTTTTTTTTCATCTAGGGATTTTTGTACATGAGTTGAACAGATGCACAGGAATTTTGCCTCCTTTGCATTAATGCTTTTAGTGGCTAAGCAAGGGTTCATTTTATTGGTAACTTTGATCATATAATCATATACCTTTAAAAGCTCTAACGTAGTTTGCTGCAGCTTAAAAGATTAAAAACAGGGATAATTTTACACAACCCTTGTAAGACTAGACAAAAAAAAAGAAAAAAGAAAAGAAAAAGAAAGAAATAATTACCTTTTTTTTTTCTACAGGCTTGATCAGAGTAGGTGATAAAAGTGTCAACTTTCATGAGCAAAGAGATTTAGATCAGAATTTAACAAAAAAATCTCGGAAATGTATAGCAATAGTAAGGAAATTTAAGCTACATGGTATATGTGTTTCTATTACAAGAGAAATAATTTTTGCAGTAGTATAGCACAGTGTGTTATGCTTATCAGCTGCCACATATGCCTGGGGAAAGAAAGTTAAACTGTATTGGAACTTAATGGAAAATGTGTTTAAATACTTGTAGTACTGTAAAAAGAGCAACTCTTGGATAGGCTTTTTTTATTTTTTTCCTAAATTTATTTATTTATTTTTAATAAGTCATAGGCAGCTTTTGTTCAAAAAATGCTTTGGATAAGCCATGGAAAATGTTGCTGAAGTTTGTTCAATACCAGAGTGACTTAAATGGCTAAATCCAACACAGTGGTCCCTTAAAACCTCTGTTGATGAATGTTCACTGGATGGTGAGTCTCCTATGTATTTGCTTTGTGTTTCTTGCCAGCTACCAGAAAGTTTTGTGTCTTTCATTAATGCATGGTTATCCAATGGGTTTGAAACTCAGAGGGGCAATGAGGAATACATTTCTCTTCAATTCCAACAAGCAAACATTGCTCTTTTGGATTATATGATGATGGTCAAGTAGTTGTTGAAATTTCAGCAGTGTTCAGTAGTATTTTGAAGATATTTTTTTAGTTTGTGTGGAGAAAGCTGGTTGTTTATTTTATTCACATGTTTAGAAACAAAAATTAGTATCAATTGTACATGCTTGGTTAGAGTTTGATCTAGTTCAGATTTACCCCCATTTCATTCTGGAAAGGAGATATCTGAGTCAGAAGATACCTGAAGATATATGTCACTCCAGTTCAATCTATTTTGAAAATGAGGTAGGAGATTACACCCATTTAATAATAATCTAATTATATATTTGGCTTGATTTGTAAAATGCAAGAACAAAAATACATTGCAAATAAATTTACTAAACTTTTAAAATCCTTGAAAGACTTCAGTGTTTATTTCAACTTATTCTTCAGACTCAGTTGACTCTGAAGCACTCCACTTACTTTCAGTCTTCTTTTAACTAAAATGCTTCCTAAATATAGAACTGCTGGCAGGAATCTCATGGTAAAATGTCCAGTATGTCTTTAAATATCATGGAGATATTCTTTGTTTAGCCCTGCCAAGTGGCTGATTGCTGGCAGCTGAAACAAGGGACAGATGGCCATCCAGCACTATCTGCACCCTATCGAGATGAATAAGTGACAATCTGCAAAACACTCAGAACTAATGTAAACTAGTTTAACCTCAGGAAACCCAAGGGCCTCTTAGGTTTCTTTGGTGATATGTAGGCAGATTTTGTGCTTTTTGATGCAGTGTTCTTTGACAAAGATCTCAGAGATCCTCACACAAATGCAGCCCATTATGGCCCAAGCACAAAGACAGCAAACTGCTATGAAAAACCTGCAAGGGCGTTTGGTCAGTGCTGTGCAAGCGATGCTGAGCACCGTGCAGTTTGAGAACACACCCATTCAAGGGCATTCACCAAACACGTTGCTTTAAGGTGGCACAGTACTGGCACCTTCTAAGACTGTATGTGGAACCAAACCCTGAAAGTTATCGGGCCATTGTCCTAGGCATTTTAGCAGAAGAGATGGAAGCGGAAGACCAAGGGACGACTGAAAGAAAACCTAGTAATATTAATGAGATTACACGTATCAAATTTGAACTCATTTATGTTCAAATTATGTCTAATTATTTAACAAAATGCTTCTAACAATGGACTGGCATAATTCCACGCACAAATAAAGGCTGGGCCAGGAATAGATTAATAGGAGCCCTGAAGACAAGGATTTGGAGTTCTGGTGGAGGAGAAACTTGACATGACCTGGGAATCTGCGCTTAGCGTCCAAAAAGCCAACCACACCCTGGGCAGAATCAAAAAAACAGGTTGAGGGACGTGATACTCCTTGTCTACTCCGTGCTTGTGAGACCTGACCTGGAGTTTGGTGTGATAGAGTGTATGTCCATGTTTATTTGTTTTATTACTCTTAAGTCTATACACCTGAAAATGAGGTTTCTTTGATGGTGAAGTAGGAGTATTAAATTCTGATTGACAGTCTCTAAGCAATCCATACTTCTCAAAAGTATTTATCAAGGACTCCAATCCTTTACGCGCTTCCAGTCTAATAGGATATTGATTTACCCTCACTGGCTTTGCTAGTAGTTTGAGTTTTCTTTTAAATGAAGTCACATTCTTTGCTTTAGCTGTTTTCTTTGAAGCCCATACTGGGGAATTATCACATTCAATAGCACATCAGGGATATAATTCTCAGATTCTTCCAAGGTCTGGCCCATTAGTCAGTAGATTTGAACCTTCCACTGCATTTCTTTTGGGATGAGTAGCTGTACAGAGTTTTCACAAGATATTTGAGAGTACCACTTGCATAATAAATTTCATCTTAACAATGGAAGAGGACATTCTGGCATACATAGAATGTAGAAACTCATAAATCAGTTTAATATCTCCAATGGTACATTCCATAGGTTGTAAGAATCGCTACAAAGTTCTTATTCCCATCACTGCAACAATTGGCATAGTATGGTATTTACTTAGTGCGCCCTTACAACAAGTTATTACTGGCTCTGCTATCTATATATAAAAAAAAAAAAAACAAAAAAAACTTTTGTTTCATTCCCCAGCTTTATTGGAATTAGAGGATGGACTTGGGATGCCTTCATATTTTCCCTTGGTCTTCTTCAGTCATTGTCAGAATCCACCAGCACCATAACATTAATTTCCTCTGATTGATCCTTCCCTTTCCTACAAGAGCATCAATTTTTCCAATATCCTTGCTGCCTACAAACAGCACATAGATTCAGGTCAAAAGGAGGTGCCTTTCAGACCCCAAAACCTCTGTCTATCCTTTCACCTTATCTAGTACCACTCTTTTTTCTTCTGCAGTAAGAAGGCATTCAATATAGCCTGCATTTCCTCTCAATTAGGGCTATGAGGCAGCGTGATAGTTTCCAAAAGTTGATACTTTCCTCCAGGATTCTCTCCATGTGAGCCAACATGTCATTTCCAATTCAGCAAGCCTGAAGTAGTAAATGGAACATGTTGAAAAAGGGGTCAACCCTCTGACCTCACTGCTTGACTTAAAGGCACCTGTATTTTTCCTGTATATACGCATACATATGTGTGTATGTATGTATATATATGTATGTATGTATATACATATACCTTATATCACTTGCACTCAGCTCCAAATTCATCAGCAAAGGCGCGTGTTCCCTCAGGACTGAGCATCAACATGGGAAAAAGGGCTTCCACCGCTTAGTACCACTTTCTCACACTCTGCTCTGATGCCTCAACAGAGGTACCTTTTCCCCTGATATCAAGCATCTACCTGCAAGAAAAAATTTCCTTATACCACTTTTCCTTGCGCACACCATTGATTATTTCCCATGGAAAAAATGAAATATGATACTTACCAGTGAAGGAATTCACAGCTCTTTTGTCCTTGCTCGTATCTCTGGAGCGCAGCACTTTTGAGTCACTTATCACCTGGCCACTGGAGAGAATGAGGTGGAGCACCTGATAAACAGGTTGGTGTGCACTGGAATCCTGTCTGATCCGATTCTTCATTGCTGGGGGCAGCAAGATGATCTAGTCAAGGCTTTATAGCTGTACAATCTGGGTCACCAAAACTGTGGTCCCTAAAGCAGGGTTTTTTTACAAGAAGTGCAAGAGCCAGTCAGCACCCCGAATCCCTGGTGGTCTTGGTCCAGCACATTATAATATAATTTACACCCACTAATTTCCCTCTGGAGTATGTTTTTTAACATTATAATGATCTACAGTAATCCAAGGTGGTGTTTTCATCCTATCAGCCACCACCAAGTTATTATCTAACCTTATACTTTATTAGAGTTTCTGCTTGAATATTTTTGAAGAATTAATTGTCAAAAAATAAAAACTTCATGGTTTTTTCTCTCCTGGGAGCTCTTCACTGCTCCATTGCTCCAGCACCCTATTATCATGACTTCAACACCAACCTATAATTGCTGTGAAACTTTTAAAGCTCTTCTGACATCAACGCCACAGGCAAAACCCGCCATTAGACATACCACTGACCAATTTATCTGTTTATACATCGGTTTATCAATAAGGCATTAGTACAGAAAAATCTACTCAATACATGTGGGTTGCACCATGAAAAGTTATTGGCATTGGGAATTTCAGTGAGTATCATTGAACATTTTATAAATATGGCCAAGTATAAGCCCAATTCATCTTCATTGCAGAAAAACACTTAGAATAATAATCATTTAAAATTTTCTGAATATATTTCATCTTTGAACAAACTTGATCACCTGCTGCTGACAACCAACAGTAGCACAAATAAAACTGCAGGAAAATACACCTGAATGTGAGACAAAAAATTTTTACTATGAGGGGGGTTGAGCACTGGAAAAGGTCCAGGGAGGTTTTGGAATTTACATCCCTGGAGATATTCTAAGCTTGACTGGACAGTCTTTGGCAACATGCTGTAAATGACTCTACTTTAGCAGGGGTCTGGAAAAGATGAATTCAAGGCATCCCTTCCAACCTCAATCATTCTGTATTTAGTAACAAATAATGGCCTTTTCATTGCTAGTTACACAAGAGAAAAGCTATTTGGCAAAAGAAATCGTATTGGCTGTGAATTTTGACAGCAAGGCTTACTCCTTAGAACTCCTTATTCAAATGAAGGGCAAAACCAAATCAATGGTGAGTATATCACCCAGGATCCCTTCATGTTTTTGTAGACACCTGAAATACATTAATAAGTACAAGCATTTCAGAAAGGATCCATGTTTCCTGAGCACTAAAAGCTAAGGATCTTATGTAATTTAGGTCATTAAGACTCTCTGAAATCAGTGGGGAATGTTTTTAAAATGAAATTAATGCCAATATAGATGGGATTGGAAATAGAGATAAAGGTAAATAAGTCTCCAGGTCTGCTGATCCCTGCTTTCTGTGGAAAGAGAAAAGACCAGCATAAAATACATCATCTTGATATCTTTATGCTTTTAGATGACAGATGGTAGGTCTAAATTTTCACGCTACTGACCCCCTTCAAAATTCCTGTATGTTGCTGGAGATTTTTTTGTTGTTTGGCTTTTTACTGCCTTTTAACTAAAAATCAGAACAGTCCTGTTCATATTCAGGGCCTGTATAAATACAAAATTCTTATCAAAACCCTATGAATGTGTTTTCTCCTTTAAGACTTCTATTTGTCTTAAAGAGTATCTCAATATGATTATATAGTCTACTATTTTTAATGTGCAGAATGCCTGGGAATATATTCAGCCTGAACTCTTTGAATACACAAATAGCAGGGACAATACTTTTATAATCCTTCAGTACTGAAAACCACCTTCAGAGTTTCTGGGAGAGTGAGTGTGCTAGCGTTTAGTATTAGGGACAGGACTTCTAGCGCTGCTCAAAAAATGGTTTGGGTACACAAGTAGATACAGGTAGAAAAAGTATTTTTAGTTAAATAATTTTGACGAAGAAAGAAGTCCCAAAATATTTCATGCATTCAGTTTGAGTTTATGCAAGCATTAACACGAAATCTAGAATGAAATTATTAAAGTCTTGACTTTTCAAGTGCGCCATGTTAGATGATTAGATTTTGACTAGTGTTCAAATTGCTTAAATATTGTTTTAAAACTTTCAAATTTAATTGACATGCTTTCGAACTAGAAAGTGTTGGAATTGTAAGTGAAACTTCTGTGAGGTTTTTTTTTTTATTATTATTGGTACAAACACGTATTTTAGATTTTAAGTGGCAAATAATGGTTTAAATAGAAATTTTCCTGAAATATACTGTTCATTCAATCTCACCATCCACAACTTTACCATAATTGTCAGCAAACCTGAAATACATATTATTTACAAAGCTTTATCATTCTGGATCTTTAAGGGTCCTCTGGCAAATGCTATGATGATTTGCAAGGATATTACTCATGTTAAGCTTTCATTTAACTTATAACAATGGCGTAAGAGATTACATTAGTATTGCTTCTAAACAATGGATAAGTGCCATGCCTAGCATTGTGTGGAAGCCTATTCAGAGTAATTAACAGGTGTGAATTGTTGTTTGCTGGGATAAGCCTCCCACTGTGCACCACTTTTACTGGCTGCAAGCTGCTTCCCTGCTGTATTACTGCTTCTAAACGAGTCAATCTCACTTTAACGTAAGATTTTATGTATGTTAATTCTTTGTACACTTGCCTATTTTTAAAGTAGTTGAGGCAATAACAGTGAATCTTTTCAAAAAGCCTGTGTTTCTGCAAGCTTCTGTTTAGTTTGCATATCTCCAAACCGTTTTGTCTCTCTCTTTTCAGCAGGCTCTCATTCAATTAAAAGGAACTATTGTAGTAATTTGTAGGAATACCAGTGTGTCTCCTTAACTGTAAGACCAAAGCCTGTTCTGTGGTTTATAAAATCAAAATGTGCTGCACTGGATTCTTAACCATGAGTTATGTAAGAAAATTATAGAGATTACATACAAGCCTACAGACTTCTGTATCTATGGGCTCTCAAACGGAATTTTTAATTTTGGCTTTGAAATTCTCATACTTCTTTGCAAATTCCAATTGGGTTCATCTGCAAAGATATAAAAGAAGTCCTGAGTCGTAAAAAGTTTCATGGTTTAGAAAGTCAAATAAAATAGCCCTCAACATTTTTGCAGCTTTCACATGAATTAATATTTCTCTATTTATGCCTTAGGTTTTAACTTTCATATTTTTTCAAATCCTGTACTGCTCAGTGTGTAACTCTGAAGTTTCTCTTGGCCTATTAGCTGCTGTTCTCTCATGCTGGTTAGGCATAACATAGCCTCTCCAAGCTTGCTCCTCGAGGACACTAGGCCCCAAAATGTGTCAACTAAAAGCCTCTGAGAACAGGGCAAACTCGGGGCAGTTACATCATTAATTGATGTTGTAACTGGAGAATTAACCCTGATATGCAAATGAACCAAACTCATAAAAGTGTGAAGAACTCATGGCTCTGGGTCCATCTGGGTGCTGCCTTTGGCCTGCCCAGGGTGTACCTTTGAAGGCCCTTCAAATAAATACCTACCTCTACTCCCTTATTCCTGTCTAGTCTCTGTTTTTCAGGTAGCCACCTCAGGCATCACTATCAATAATCTGTATCTGAATTCTATCCACAGATCTCTTTATTTAAATCTCAGATTAAAACTTGTCCATAATGATTTTCAGCTGTTTGTGTTCTAAATTTAGTTAAGGAATGGCAGGTCCGGACATAGAAATCACATGAACTAGTAACTTTCCCCAAGTACCTCTTTCACATAACAGCTGTGTCACAAAATTGGTTTAAATGGTTTTACATTTTATAATCTCATCACAAGAAAAATTAAAATGTCATACTAATTGGATCTGTTTTTTCATTTAATACAACCAAGGTGCCAATTGATTTAAGCTATTGTAAAAAAAACACCTGTACCATATTTTATATTTTCTTTTCTTCGTTGTTAATATAGGTCTGAATGCTTCTAGAGATTATAGTTCATAGGTTTATAACCAAAGAAACAGTTAGATAATCTGATCTCTTTTATACAGTCAATAATTTCAACCTCAGAACTGAACAGTTGGCCTAATTAGGAGAAGATGGGTGTAAACTTCTTTTAATGAGACCTTGGGACAAGTCTTTTTCCTTGAACTTTCTGACTGAGTCATTGTGCTGATGACTTTTTCTGACACTTTGAAAAATACAGTTTGAAACTTAGAAGCACAGATAAGAGATATTATTTAGTTTTGGTTGTTTTCTTTTTCCTTCAAGCTGATCTAATGCCAGTAATTTATTGTGGCTGAAAGCCTGATGTTTTTGCTGATGTGTGGGCAGATCCCAGGGCATCTGTTTTCCACTAGTATCTCTGGCATCCAGGAAATACTGTTTTCCTGATTTTAAACTGTATGTTTTTTCTGTACTCCAGTGTAGTCAAAAGGCTTTTTTCTTTCCCCTTTCTGCACACAAGAACTACTGTTATCTCTTCATAATCTGAAAAATGTTGGAACAACTTAAATACATTGTCCTTTCTCATATTTTATTTTAGATGTTATTATTTGCCAAACTATGTAAAACTAGAGCTGTTTTGTATAAGAAAGAGCAAATCTAAATGACTACTACCCTCAGATTTCTTTCTCTGGAGAGAAAAATATATTTATGACACATTATCTGTTTTAATTTTTAATGAAGTGCCATTTTTATCAGTGCTCATCACACATTTTAGACATACATTTGCTAGAAGACTGTAGCCTGAACCAAGCATCCAAAGCTCCTTAGAATGACAGTTAAAGTGCTGATCTAAATGAGGCCAAAGATCCAGTTAGGCTGTTGCACTTTACTTAAAATTCTGCCTGCATAGTAAAAACCTTTTGTTTTGTTTTGTTTTGTTTTGTCAGATGAGTGTAATAGTATTGTTGGACTGTTTACTTATTTGATAATACAGAAACAAATTTTAAAATGCGTAAGATATCTGTTTTCCCACCACCTCCATTCCAGAGTTCAGTTTAGTAACTAGTTTTATTCTTTAGTTTTTTCCTAACTACACCTCACAGTAATTCATCTATTCTTACCTGAATTCTGTGGGGAATTATTTCTTATATTGTGTTTCAGCGTTAGAAGATTAACACAATGTCTCAACAATTTCACAATTGCACTGGTAGCATTGGATTATGAAAAGATCTGTTTGTTATTTTACAGAGTTGAGATCTGAAGCAATCCACTAAGTTTGGAAAAGGGAATGCAGCAAATCGCTGCAGAAACTACCATAACCTCTGCAGGTGTCGATGTTGTCCCATCTGTGGGCTCCTCGTGTGCAGCACCAAGTCACAGACCAAGGCAAGATATTTCTATTTGTAATTTCAGTTTGTGCAAATGTGGGGAGCTGGTTGGGAAAATCTAAGCAGAAAATCTAAATCAATCTGCTACATTCTTATATTCAAGGCATCAACCAGTGCTGGAGGCAGAAACTGAAGGGCTACTCAGTTCAGGATTTTTGCTTTTTCTGCCTTACGTGGTTTTTAATATGGCTGTCAGGTATCACGATGATGAGTTCATTAAAGAGAGAAGGAGAAGATGAATTATTATCCTATCTACTAAAGTCCCTTGACATCAGATGAAAATCTCTGCTTTTCATCAAATAGCTTTACTAATATTATTGGACAGTGCAATATAAAATCCTTATTTATGACACCAGAAAGAGCTCAATGTGTGACTGATGTTACACATGTACTCCTCACCTTTTCAAATTGTCTGGTTACTTGTTCTAAATAAGAACACCCAATGCAATGTAGTCCCTGCTGCTGTGTGAATTCTGCATGCTAGTAATCATTTTTGGAGGAAAAGGCTCTCCTTGATATCCACTGAAATGCCTTCATTATAAATGAAGGCACAATATACATATGAATGCATAATATACATTATGCCTTTTGCCATCTTGCTATATGGAGAAAGTAAACTTTCTTGCATTTCTGTGTCTCTTTTTGAATACATATATTCAACAATGAGTTACCTGCACATTCTTTACGTCAAATGTTTTGAGCTCCTGAAGGGCTTTTATACTGAATAGATTTTATAATCTGTTGAAAAGGTCCATCTTTTGAAGAACATTGGACAAAGCTTTTGTAAATGTGCCTTTACTCAACACAGAGATTCTGTATGTATATTTATTACTGTCATTTATTTAGGTTCATAACTGTTAATAACACTTCATATACTTTTCAGACAAAGCACACCTGCTGATAATCTATAAAATCTGGTTAGAAAAAAACAGGAAAGAAAGCTGTCAGAAGTATGTTCCTTCTCTTCTTTTTCACTTATCTTACTTTCTCAGCTCCTTACTTCACCTGCTTATAAATGTGAATATTACTTGCCAATTACTGCAGAAGAGATTATTTATCAGTATTGTCTGATACATGTTAAAATTATTTAGTCTACCTTGATCTCTATATTGGTTGGGATCATCATGAGGAAATATTTAATGAAATTATTTCACTGTCTGAAATAATTTGGAACAAGTCATCTGTATTAAAAGTCATACTGAATATTCCAAAATATTTAAGTAAACAATAATTCAGCCATTAGGGTTTTTTTTCCAGTCTCATGTGCTCTCTCTCTCTCACTCTCTCTCTCATGGCAATTCCTTCTTGCTGATGTTAATTACGCAAGACAAATAGAGAATGAGTACCTATGTTTTGAACAGAAAAGATTGCTTTTATATTTATTTGTGTATTGATAAACATTATGCTGGTTTTGCAGATTTTGAAAGGGAAAATGTGTGCACTGAGAAATGGATCCTCTTTGTTAAGTGTGCAAAAAATAGATGTTGCATAGTAAAATACTGGCACTAAGCAAAAATATCCTGCATTACACTGTTATCATATTACATTATCAACATATACTATTTAATTTTAAATCTCATTCTCAATTTTTATTCTCATTTTCTCATCATATTTTAATCCTTCTGCACCCTGGAAGACAAGACAAAAGTTGCTGCCAAGTACAGTCATAGATAGTGAGAAGGGATTGAGCAATTTTATATTTCATTAAGAGTATTTTCACAATACTTAATAATGTCCTTTATATCCATCATAATGCACAGCTTCTAAGACTGGACACATCTATTGGCAGGTGGCTAATTGCTGGATTTAGGATATGATATTCAGTGAGAGTGGAAATAGGCTAGCTGGAAGATACCTCTGTAAAGACTGAAAATCCTTTCAAGAATCTCAGTAAGTTACCAGCTTGTTGTCATATTTGTAAATAAACAGAATTATTTTTATGATAATTCAGCAGTGTGTGACATTTATTTTAGCTAGAGATCTGAAGAACAGCTTTAGGGCTGAGCAGTGACTATATAAATATAAACACTGAGACAAGCAGACAGATTTCCTCTCTATATCATAAGAGCACATGCTGTATCAATGCCAAACCAGCAAGCTTTAGATACAAGAGAATGTCTTTAAAAAAGGGAAAAAAAAAAAAAAAAGAAAAAGAAAAGCAGCACTGACCTCCTGAGCTTCTGGCACTCTCTCTCCTCTGATGAAGAGATGTTTCCTATCTGGACTGCACATAAAAAGGTTTTATGAGTAATTGCTTGGCACACTCATTTTTTAAAGTTGCCATGTTGTGCTGGGGTAATCAAGTGTCCCGTTTCAACTTAGTTGGATTTATCAGGACAAGCAGAATTGTTGACTGTAGGAAAAAAATATATTTTCCACTACTATGAATGTAAATCAATTTAATTTTAGTATGTGTTTTGAACGAAATTTTGGGTTGGGGGAATTTTTTGTTTACTGTTTTATGGCAGGGATGTGTTCTCCAACAAATTTAATATTTCAGGCCCCGAGTGCTGTAATTATTACTCCTGAATAGTGTGGAAAAACTCTGAACTCAGTCCTGTTTCTGGATGAGTGTATTTTTTGGACAATGGGAGAGCCAAAATGAGCTTGAGCAAATTGTAAGGCACTCAACCCATTTCTACTGTAAGATTGATTTTAATGATTATTGTATATTAAAATATCAATGTAAGTTTTCAGAAGCACAATTGGCTTTTATAACCATGCATAGTCATACCAGAGAAAAGTGTGTACAGTATGTGTATATGTGTGATGTAAAGTGAGTGGTGATAAGGGTATTGTCTAGGTGCCAAGCCCTTCATGAAAAAACTCGGAGTATACTTCAGACAGAGTGGAAGCACTCAGCAAGTTGTTGAAACTCCTAGTCTGAGACACCCCATATGTGCCTATTATCTAGCTGTAGAACTGCTCCAGGCACATTTGCTTCCCAGGCCGACTGCTACCTTGTCAAGGCATGGCGATATCTTTATAAATTATGTCACAAAATGCTTCTCCTATAGGAGAACCCTGAGGGCAGCAAAGCTTGAAAATAAAATCAAAATGTAAAGGCAGCCCCAGTATTGGAAGATCAAAATCAACATTAATGGATTTGTAGAGATCTGAGCAGAATTGTTTTACAGCTTTTTCTCAACCTTTTTTTTTTTTTTTGTCTTCCTGAATGCTCACTGGTGTATGTCTAATGAATTCCTCTCGTACTCAGTCAAAGATGGGAAACAGCATGGGACAGGAGGGACCACCACGCAGCTTCTTTCTTAGGCAGGTCTATTGGTTTATTTACTCAGGACTTCCTTGGTTTTTTTGCACAGGGGCAATTGATTGTTAGAAAGGCTGAAGATCTATGCTCTAGTCATATCTGGGTATATTCTCTAACAAAAAAAGCAATCAGATAGGAAAAAAATGTTTGTCCTGGGCCTAGAGACATACACTTCTAAGCAGTATTCTGCAGCCAATCTGACCCACACAAATCCCAGGATGTCTTGGTTTCGGATGGGACAGAGTTTATTTTATTCTTAGTAGCTGGCATATTGTGTTTTTTGGACTTAGCATGAAAGTAATGCTGATTACACACTGGTATTTTGGTTGCTGCTAAGTAGTGCTTATCTTAAGTCAAAGACTTTTCAGTGTCTCATGCTCTGGCAGTGAGGAGTTGCACAAAAAGCTGTGAGGGAACGCAGAAAGGACAGGTGACACAAACAGGGTAAAGGGATATCCTATAACACAGAATGTCATGCCCAGTAGAGAGACCAGGGGAGTAACCTAAAAAGGGGATAATTGCTGCTGGGTGTTAGTCAAGGGATGGTGAGCAACTGTACTGTGCATCACTAGTTTCTCTTGGGTTCTGCTACTGTCTCTCTCTTCAGCATTAAAATTATTATTGTCATCATTGGTATGATCAGATTATATTATTATTATCATTATTATTATTATTATATTATAATTTTTTTCTTTTTTTTCAATTATGGAATTGCTCTTCTCTCAAACTATCAGCTTTACCCTTTCTTTCCAGTTCTTCTCCCCACCAGGGCAAGGTGAAGCAGAGTGAGTGAGCAGCTGCCTGGTACTTAGTTGCTGTCTGGGGTTAAAGCACGACATAAGGAAAACCCTAAGAGGAATGACTGAGTTGTGGTACCACATAGAAAGGTTTAACACATCAGCAAATTTCTGTTCATACCATCTGCTGAAAAGAACCCAACAACCTCAGAATTTGCAGTAGACTCCAAACTGTGGTTCAGGAAACTGCTTTTCCGTAGGACTCAGGGAGCTGAGCTAAGAACAGCGAAGCAGGGTCTGTACAAAAAAATTAATTACAGAGCAGCCTTGCTCTCTCTGCAGACTATAATTCCTACATACTTATAGTAATAAAAAATTAACATAAGAATGTTTCTGGTGCTTTATGATTTAAATTGGTACCTTTTTTTGTTGGGGGGTGGGAATTATAGCACTGATCAAAAATGTAGGATTGGTAGTGCAAGGCAATGAAACTACAGTTTTGCATTTACCATATCCAGGCAGCATCTAGCAACATTTTTTCAGGACAAAATTATTATCAGCATTAAATCTTCATAATTTAGCATAGTGACCAGAAAACCAAGTCCTTGCTTCCTACCAGAAAATAGAATTTTGAGCAGTCAACTGAGCTGATGTTGTACCTCAGAAACTTGGAGTATTTATTCGCACTGTTTGAATTGCAGTGCAGCCAAGGAGACCTGTGGCATCTATCAATTGTAAGAATTTCCACTAAGTGGGAAAAAAATACTACTAATGTGCTTTGAACCTAAATATAAGCATACTAAAGTAGTTTTAACTAACAACTGTATACAAATACTTCATAAAACTGTCATAACATAACCAGACACAATGCATAAATGTCTTAAGTGAGCATATGAGCAGTGTAAATACCAGCAAGTGTCAATCATCAAGGAACACACATCTGGTCATATAGCATTCTATACTCACAACTGCTTTAGCATACAAATGCTTTCTAATGAATGAACTTGGTAAATTTTATTTTAAAATATGGTATTAATGTGATATGTAAGTTCTCTACACTTCCACCACAGTGATATCTAATTCCCTGAAGCATACATTACTGCACGTATTTGCTTGCAACAAGAATGTCACGAGATATTTTGTTCCCTGCTTCCTGTTTAAGCCACTTAATACATGAATCTGTTATCCTTATTTTCACACCGGGCGATTAATATGAACAGAACTTAGAGTTGTGGCCTTTTGGCCTGGCCTTCCCACTTCTTTATGGCAAATGGATGTTTCCTTCCATTTCAGTAACACAGTTAACTAAAACAATAGGCATTACCAGTGGCAGAGGAGTGCAGCAAAAGTTGTAGTCTCTTACCTATCCTGCAGTGAGATGATAATAAGGTACAAAAAATTGTTAATTAGTAACGCTTCAGTGACAGGTCGTCTGGGTCGGGATAGTGCTGCTGCCGGGTTTCTTTTAAAAAGGCTACCTTTGAGTAAAGGAAGAGGTTTTATTCCTGTACGTGGTAAGGGAGATGACTGTTTCTTGCATCTCTGTGTTAGCAGCTATGAATGCCCACAAAGCATAAAGGCAAACAAATAGGAAAGTGGCTATTTTGTAAACATGAGGGATGTGGAACGCTCTCTCTCTCTCTCTGCAATTGTTTGAAAAATGTGTTTGATAAGGCCTCACACATTTTTAAACTGACTAGTCTTTTAAGGCACAACTCAACAGCCATGTTCAGATCACTGAGCTGTATGTTCAGCTTCTTAACTAAGACATCAATTGCTTTAGAAAAGTTGTTGGAAAGCTGTATAAAACAAGAATGTACTATTTTTGTGCCTCTTTGTCTTCCTCAAAATATGTGTATGGCTTTGTGTTTCTCATTACCTGCCATTGAACAGCATGGCCATCCTATCAATGGTCTCATTTTGCCGCATGCTTCCTTATGACCACAGTTTATTGACACTTTAAGCCTAGGCTCTGTGGTTTAAGTTTGCTATTTTGCAATATGCAGTAATCCAGCAATTAATGTTTCAGAAACGTTGCTTTCCAAGTACCCAATGGTTAGGAAAAAAAAAAAACCAAAGAAGGAAAAAAAAAGAGGAAGAGTTCCAGGCAATTTATTCTTTCTCCTGCAATTTTCCTTAGTTAGAAAGGCCTGATATTTTTGTGCTATTTGCTCTCTGATCCCAAAACATGGGTTCTCTTTTTCACCCCATGCCACTTATCACTCTTTTTGTTTCTTCAGGTGGAATTCCCGCCAATTTGCAATCCATTGCTGTTATCTTTTTCTTTGTTTGGCAACTTTTGTCACTTGCGTGCCTTCTGTGTACAAATACACCTGTCTTTCTTTGCCCATTTGTTGGTCACATGCTCACAGTTATGCAAAACGCTAATAGATCCTGTGTGGCTAAGCCATCACAGTGTTGTAAAATATGTTTATAGACTTATTTGCAATCTATATTTATCTTTGTGTTCAAGGCTCAGTAATACCAATATCACCCTACATAATGCACTTCAAATTTATAGGCGTCACAAGTCACCTTTGGATGCATTCCTGAAGCCTTTTCACTTCAAAAGATGTTAAGATGCCTAATCTCTGCTGAGAGATGTATTTTAAAAACATGTCTCTTGTGCTCAGTTTTTCCAATATGACTTCTTTTTTTTAAGCACTAAATGATACTACATATTTAGGTAGTTATCCTAGGATTCCTCCGGCCTAACTTTAGCTTAGATTAGATGTCTTATTTTTAGATGAATATTCCCTCATGCTTCATCCATAGTCAAGAGAAAGAGAGGCACAACAAGAAGTGATTCATCTCTTCCTAAAATAGATGTTTCCAGTAAGTGGGCTTCATCACAAGTAACTAGCACTTCAGCTGTAAAAAATTAAATCTAAATTTGATTAAAAAAAAAAAAAAAAAGACATAGCTATCCATAAAAGGGAATTTGTAAGGTTTCTACTCTTTCCCATGAAAACCATAAAAACTATAAAATTAGACTTCGGTTATATCATTCTCTATCATTCAATGTATGCTAACGCTCAATTTTCATTTTTGCACTGAATAGATTAACTGCCATGCTATTGCAAGGAGCAGATGAATGATGCTGCTTTTTAGGGCCTATAAAATGGATCCATAACTAACCCTTACAGAAGGTACAGACAGCTTGCTAGGTAAAAAGGGAATTACTATTAAACTGGTTCAAATTTCACACTAATGCAGAGATTGAATAAGTTTGGTTCATTTGTTGTCTTGACAGTATCACTGTTGCTACAGCTACTGGTATCTTTGATAATCTGAAATGTTTAGAAAAGGTTTCACAGGACATCTTTTTCGCTTAATGATTATCATGAAGTCTAGCTAACATTGCATAGGGGTGACAGAAAAGGAATATATTAATTTGTGCCCAAAGTGGCCCAGGACAGATGATACATGCTGTATCAAGATGACAGTATTTATGCTATTACTCTCTTTTAAAACTTGAGTGAGAAAAATCTGTAGGTTCTATTATCCCATCATGCAGTTCTGTAGTTCAGCTACTGCATTATAAAACCTGAATTCTGCACATTTCATGTTGTATTCAGCTAACGGCATAATGCATCAGAAAGAAAAGCAAGTATCTTCTAATTTTCGTCTTTGGGGATGATGGCAAAACTTCAGTTATTCAGATTCTCTTTGCACTCTGTGACTACAGTCCTTTCAGATTGCAACATGAATGGTTTTCCATTCTCACAGGTGAGACCAAGAGAAGACTTTTAGGTGCTATTCTGTGAAAGTATTGCAAGCTGCCATTTCCACATTATGCTTTCAAACACAAGAAAATTCTTCAGTTCCTCACAACAGTTTGGTATTTTTGACTTTCAGTTCTGTTTTACTCATTCTGATGACAAATCCTCAGTGCATGAGAGTCTCCACTGAATGTCTTTTCTGAATTGCACAAAACTTAGCAGGCATTTGATGATCAAGTGTGTTGACTTCCCTACCTGATGATAAAATCCTCTTTAGGAGGTGTTTGTTCTCGACTTTGATATGGATTTTATCCTTTTAGCTCATATTGGCATAGAGATTTGTAGTACAACAACAGGGAACAGAATGAGCAGAGTACAAATTGGAATAGCAGGGCATAAAAGCGCAAGGACAAAAGGCAGAAGGCTCTGCTGGCACCCAGGCCAACAGGGTAGAAGGGGCACAGGATATGCACAGGCAGGTTCTGGGGACGCACAGATCTAAACAACAGGAGGGAAACCCAAAACAAGGGGCAACATCTACTGCGCATTTTTTTTCTTTCACCTAAGAGTCTTCTCTCTGAAAGCATCGTAAAGATTTAGAGATTCCTTTTATTCTTTTTTTTTTTTTTTTTAAAGATGACATTGTTATTTTTTCTTCTGTCTGGATTGTTTATAGTCAGATAAGGCTTACATCAATTACAGACAAGTAAATTTAAAATCACATTTAAATATGAAATAAAACTAATCTTCTTTTTCTCTCAGTATTATTAGCTATATTGCCTATGGCTTTTCAGGAATCAATAATGACCAAATTATATGTCTTGGGCCTGTATAATTACCCAAACTGTCTCAAATTCTGTGGTTTAAATATATGACCAAATTGAAAGTCCTGAAGACACTTTTAAAGTAATGCAACTGCATTACAGTTTTTCACAATTTCTTATTGCCGCTGTAATGCATGGAGTAAAAGCTGCCTTTTTATCTCCATTGAAAAGAACCAGCAACATGAACACAACGAACACAGAGCTGACCAATGGACATTCAGCCTTGTCTTTTTGTTCAGGGCAAAAACATTTGGTAGAACGAACGTGGTGATTTGAAGTGTATAAACCTTGTTTCATTTGAATTCAGTGTCTGAAGTGCCAAATGCCAAATTTCTAAGGGCCTATTTGATAGCCACATGAACATTCATCCTATTTAGTAAACAAGGGTAGCGTCCATGGTTGAGAAATAATAGTATTATGTAGCAGAAGTGAACAAGTCAAGTAGTTTAGTTTTATACTAGGCTGTGCACCTACTGTTGTCGAACCTTTTGATCCCAACCCAGATAACTGCTTTATTGAGGCCGCAGAAAATTTGGAACAGTGTATGTGGAGAATACTTGGAAGGCACTGGAAGAGTATAACGAGGTCAGTATGCAGCTAGATGGGTCTGAATTAAACCAGAGAGATCAGCTATCTCTCCCTGCCACTTACTAACCTTTTAGATGCTAAGAATACCTTCCTCAAAGCTCAGGAATTTAATGCAGAGTTTCTAGGCTCCTATTTGAGTAGGAAGATATTCCATGAAAAAGGATAGCATGGAGGGACTAAGAAGAGGTTGACCTACAGGCAACAGAGTGGAGGGATGGAAGAATTCACATTACAAAAGAAGATAACTGGGTATGTGTCAAGTTTTAAGCCGATTTTTATACTCATTTTATGAAAGAAGTATGAGAAGCAAAAATGATAAAAAACTATTTTTTTCTGACCAGAGTATGATCCGTATGGTGGGTCTTCCTTTGTCTTTTCTTCCAATGTTTCAGATGACCAAAGACTTTCATCTTATTATAAAATTTTGACATCTAAACAGTTCAAAACATAAAATAAAAAATTCTCTACTTAGTTATTAAGTAAATGTTCTTATTTATTTCACTTTCTCATCTAAAAGAAAACAAAAGAAAGAAAAAAAACTTTATGAAAATATTACATGCAATTACCATGGCAACAAAAGTTGCTCAAACCACAGGAGTCTCTGTTAGAGTCTTTAAAACATATAATTTTTAACTCTGGCCAAGGCTCTTTACATATCAATTTTAATATAAAGAGATTATTCTCTCTCCAGTACTACAAGAGCAATAAACTGAGATTTACCACTAGTGTAGCCTGAAAAACTGAGCATACTATATAAATTTAAAGAAAAAAGAAAAAGGAAGAAAACAAGCTGCCTTGTCAAAACCTCACATAAAACGTTGGCTATCTTACTTAGTAAATGGCTCTAAAATATCCTAGCAACTTCCTGTAAAAATAAGAATTGTCATGCTACTAGACAGGTGTTGGAAATCTAAGCCTCATTCCATCCCCAAACCACTGAAATATATTAAATTTCTGAATCATTGTTTCTAAAATCCATACAGTTCCATGGAGTAGCACTTAAAAAGTATATTTTAGTAAGCTTGACATTTCATTTGTTTTTACCAAAACTTTTTCCAAGACTTTGCCAAACCCTGTTCTTCAGTATTTCTCTCATAGTAAATATCTTTCCTATCAGGCTGAGCAACTCTATTGTCACACAAATATTTTCAGTCTAGGAAAATCTGATATGTTTCCACGGTTTGTCTCAGCCAGTTTGGGACACTGAGAAGTAGATTCTGATTTCTGTTTAGTTCTTACAGCAAATATTTGCAATAGAAATGGATTTCAGATATGCACACTAAATGCTAAGATTAGGAACATTCATAAAATGATAGGTATCACAGATGAGGACTTGCTTGCACAACAGCTTGTGCATTTGAGTAAAAGGGAAAGAAAGAAGGAAGGAAAGTGCCTTGCAACATCAAAGCAGAGGTAATGTTGTCCTTCATATTTAGACTGCCTATCTGTCAAGTTTAAAGGTAAAAATATGAAGTGAACTAGATGATCTACTAAAGTTTATTCTAAACTTATTTTCTATGATTGGTCTGCTTTAAAATTTTCTTTCTGATCTGTTCATCTAACACCTCTCCGTAAGTGTTCTACATTCCTTGTTTCTTATTCCCTTGGATGTTCCAAAGGAAAAAATATAGTCTATTCAAACAAGAAGAAAACGTACTACCTATTAAATCAAAAGTGTATTTGAGTGTAAGTTAGGCAACAGGTTTTGCCCTTCTTCTGCTGAGAACAAGACACAGCTAGAAAGTTCATTATGAAACCGTCATATTAATGATGTCCTTGTTCCGTGCATATTTTAAAAGCTAGAAAGAAAAAACCTCTGACAACATAATTCCATCAGAAAATAGCTTAAAAGAATTTTTATCCTCCACCCACACCTCTAAGAGAATAAATCTTTCTTTACCAAAAGGGCTTGTTCTACCCAGTAATATTATCTTTGTCCCCAGGGTAGTCTCTGACTTTCAGAGCCTGACAGCTTCATCAAAGTTTTCAAATTGCTTTTTTTTTCTCTGTTTCAAAGCAGAAGATTTTTGCTAACCTGTAACTGGAATCAGGTCACCAGCAGTTCCCAGCCACTGTGCCCTGGTGCTGATCAAGTTTTTATGCTAACCCTTTTGCATCAGTATTTGGTATTATCCTCATTTTTAAACCATATTCATTACAATCGATGTAGGTGTTTGAGTCAGAATGACTGTGTGGGCTTGGGTGGGATAAAAATGAAAACCATGTGGTTAAATAATGGTATTTGGAGAATTTGCTGTTGCATATAATGTGATAGACACAGACAAAGACGCTACTGCTGCTTAGAGGGGTATATGTAATAACTTCTGGTTGCTTTGTGTCTGTGTGTATATGGAAATCACATCAATATGAGTAAGCCTTTCAGTGAATTTTAGCTGCTTGTGTTCCACTGCATAGACAAATATTAAAAGATGTAATTGAAATAAAACTGCTGTTTCAAAGTCACAGGAATTAGACACACTCAGACTTGGTGGCTGTTTTTTCTTGCCCAGGTAAACTGAAAGAGATCTGTTGCAATTAAAAAAAAATACGTTGTGTTTTACATTACAAAAATCATGCAGAACGCCTGCAACAGAAATTAACTTGAGTCAGACCAGAACCCATAGTCCAGAACTTGGCTGTTCCTGGAGCTTAACATCAGTGAGGTAAAATGGGGCAGGAGCAGAAACACCATGTCAGACCACCTGCAAGACTGTTCACAGCTCCTGCCAATACACGACAGGTAATTTGTGCTAAAAAAGCTACACATAATTAGAAAGGTTCAAAACAAACTGTTACAGTACAAACCAGACAGTCTTTCATTCACGAAGAGTGTAGATATTCATGTCTTTTTTTTTTTAAGCCACTTCCTTTGCAAGTGTTGGAAAGCTATCGTTTTCTGTCACATCTGTAGGCAAAGTTGAGAAACACTTTAAATGCACAAGTCTGAACACATTTCATATGAACTTTTTCTATATTGGGCATCATTCTGACATGCATGTGAAAAATAATGAAAACTTACCACACACATTTGCAATAAAAAACCTACCAGAATAGGAGGCAAATATTTGAAAATAAAACTTCTTAGTATTTGTAATAATTTTCTTCTCCTATCAATCATTATCTATAAATTCATTCTTGTAATTCCTTTCTTAATTTCCTTCTTTGCCATCGTATTGAAGTTCTCATTCTCACCTCCAAAGCTCTGCAGAATATTATGTGACCTTATATCTCAGACCTCAGTATATCCACCTTCATTTGTTTTTGCTGCTGTAGTTACTGATGCCAATACTCCTTATTTTCAGGCTTTCTACCGTGCATTTCCATGTATAGAAAACAATCAATAAAATTCAGACTTTGCACAGAGACTCAAACTCTGTGTCAAAGAGAACTTTTTTACATGTAGACATTTTACAAGAAAAATATGACTGCTATTAAATTTCAACTCCAAGTTGACAAATGTCTCAGCATGTTCACATTCTATTTATTTTTATATTTTAGGCTGAAGTGGTTTTTTTGTGCAAAATGTAATACGTACTTTCGAGCACATACGTACCAATTGGAAGTTAAATTTCCATAGCTAAAAAATAAGGTCTTTTTACCAAAATGTCAAAGCCAATTTTTTCTGCATTTTGTTAATACAGCAACTGGTGCGCCTAGCTTTTTAACCTGGGCAGAACAGTTCTTATACATTATCGACCCATTCTTCGTGGTGACCAATGCTTAAATACAGTTTTAAAAGCAGAGAACATTATTTTGTATTTTAATGTGGGGAAATATGGCCACTAGAGACTGGATGGATGGCACGTAGAATGGTCACACTTAGGTCGCTAGCTCTAATGTAAGGCAGCAGCTGCCAGTGACTAAGGGTGGGTGTTACCAAAT
This sequence comes from Oreocharis arfaki, assembly GCA_013398015.1. Lineage (NCBI taxonomy): Eukaryota > Metazoa > Chordata > Aves > Passeriformes > Paramythiidae > Oreocharis > Oreocharis arfaki. The sequence continues at coordinate 2,359,465 of VZRR01009431.1, forward strand.
GACCACCAGATGGACCCAGTAAAACAACATCTCAACCTAGATGTTAGCTGACAGGTGTCCACTTCCGAAAAATAGCCCCAAAATCCTGCTGCTGAATTTTCCAATAATTTTCAATTGATATTCTCAGAAGACAGACCAAGGCTGAAAGGAGAAGCCCAGAAAGCATTACAATTTTTTGTTAGCATTGCAGTGCTTCAGTCAGGACTGAAACACAGTTTAGGACTCCAGTGCCCCCTACACATGGATGTGATGCAGTGGGGTATTACTTTTGTCTCTGGATCTACAGGTTGGTCCTGACTGTATAACTGATCTTGATTTAGTAGTGTGGATATAGGTAAAAATCACATGCTGTGGAGTATTTCTATGTTAAACCCAGATTAGGAGATCAATATACATATGCAATTTCTGTCATGAATAAAAGGGAGAGCTCAAATTCAGAGTAGATACATAAGTTTCTGGAGGGATTCAACTTTCTCTTTGCTGCAGAGGGAACACATAGCATTACCAAGCTAAAATAGACTCACTAAGTAGTTTAATATTAAAATCTTCTGATTTTCCAATAGAATTGCTTTTTTAATTAATAAAGTTAACAGCTAACATATTTTCATATTTCTTTTAAACCAGATCCCACTGAATATACAGACATTCCATTCTGGTAACAGTGTGTCAAAAAGGCTTTGCATTTGTAGCTCTAGGTTGTGAGTGGTAGCTTGTATAAAATTAGTGCAACTATCACTCATAAACATTCCAAGATTTAAGGGGAGTGGAAAAGTCAGGATGAAATTGGGTTAGGATTCAACAGGAAGTATCAATTAAGTATGTCAACAGTGCCTTTTTGTAAGCTGAATAAAGTTAAGCAGTTTATTTTTGTTTATTTGTGTGCTGTTTAGCTGGTCACAAGTCAGAAATAGTAGAACAAGAACCACCCTTCTTTTCTGCAGAGACAGTAACCTCTACTTCTCCATACTTGATGTTAGGAAATGTGCATCATAATACAAAATACCAAAAAATAGTAAAAGAAACACTAAGTCACTTTAGTTACTTATTCTTCATCCTTTCCAGAAGATCTCAAGTACCAATCCATCATCTGAATTGCTAGGTGGCTTTTTCCTTTGCAGCACTAACTCAATAACTTGAAATGGTTCAGTGATCTGTAGCAGTACTTATACTATTCAGCTGCAAACACAAATTACCTCATTAGTAATGACAAAACCAAGACTAAACTGAAGTTTTGTGTGTATTCTGCTGCCAGTCCTTTATGGCATAGCAATTTGGTTGCTTTCGGTCACTACAAGTAATGTAGAAGTTTACATACTTTGCCAAGCCATTGATGTATTAAACTCAGTTTTCACCTGACCAGCTTAGCATCAGACTAGAAAGCTTGGACTATCAGAGCAGACCCAGAACACAGAGGACAGTGCAGCCTGCTGGTTCCTACTTCTAGAAGTCCGGTAGAAATCAGAAGCCACAGGCATAGAAGGAAGTTACGAGGATTATATCTGCTTGATGATAAGATCTGTTTCTGGCAATCAAACATGAAAACACCTGGACCACTAGGTACAAACCCTACGGAAAACTGGTAGTTTCTTATACACAGTCTTTCTGGTAAGCCTCCGAAGTTATTCCCTGCAAAAAAAACCCCACCACCCTAAACCCTAATGATAAAGTTGGGTGCCCCATGGCCCAACTGGCTGCCCCACAACCATTCCAAGTGCCCCATAGCAGCACCCTCTATCCCATGACTACGTTGGATGCCCCACAACCATGCCAGGTGCCCCACAGCAGCGTTCTCTGTCCCATAACCACGTTGGGTGCCCACGACCACAGCCATCCCAGGGGTACACCTCTGTATAGGAAAGCATATAGAGGTGTATGCTGGGGAAAAAAAAACCTGAACCCTTTCCACACAAATTTTCTTGTTGAAATCATATTTTGACTTCTTCATTCATTACATGTTGCACCATTTCAGGGTTGCCAGGGAAAAACATACCACCAGAGGGTTGTAGTATATCCTTAATATCCCAAGGGCAATTACACATGGTATCTTTCATGTTTTTCTCACAGATGGCATCTATTGCTGTGGTGTTTTTAAAAATTCCCTGAGGTGAAAATGGATGACAGCATCGTCCTTTCAAACTGTCAGAAGGAGAAAATTCAACACATTTATGATAAGTGGATGAGAACTTTTTTATTTGTTGAGCTGTTGAAATTTGGTCTATCCGATTTCTACCATAGAGTCATCAGTGGGACCAACTCATGACATTACCAGCATTGTCCTCCTGTGCCCAGAGCTGAACCCAGTTAAAGAGTTTTGGTTTAAGGGGCTTTTTATAGGACATTTGATTCTAGTTTCACAGTCTCCATGCCATCAAAAATTCATATTCAGATTAATCTGGAATTACCTCCATAGCTCTAATACTCTGGTGCCAAGAAATCTGGCAATTTTTAAAGTCAGAACTATGTATTTCAAGATTACTAGCCTGCTACAATCAGGAGTGTTGAGATATTAGACTAGGCTAGGTGGAATGATAGATTCACTGAATTCAGATTAGGTTTATGTTGCAAAAATTTTACATGCCTGCAGTATGAGCATCTCATATTTTTTAATTATAAATGGTGCAATCATTCAGCTTTCATATGTATTACATTATCTGCTTTTCTTATTTTTTCTCATTCCCCTCTGCATTCTGTTGAACAAAGATCTGATCAGTCAATTTGCTTTTATTTCTTTTGTGATTACTGTTACTGCTGATACTAAAAGACTCAGTTGTTATGACTGACATCGACTCCTTCCTATTCCTTGTTTTATTTTATGCATGAGTTACGTCCTAGCTAACAGCCAATAAACAATGTGGGAACGGACCATTGTTCTCAACCAGTTTGTACAGAGCTCTACATAAGAGGCCTAGAATTGATTGTGACCACTACTATTACTGTACTGGGAATATATAGCATAGTTAAGATTTGTAGAGCTATAGAAAAAGTCAGCTTTGAGGGATTTTTCGTTTGGTTTTATTGATGGTTTTGTGTTTTTTTCTGTTTGTTTGTTTGTTTGTTTCTGGATTGCTGACTGAACAAGCCAAACAAAAAAGAGGAAGGGGTGGAGGGGAAATGAGGGGGGTTTCAGGTAAAGCAATGAAACCTGAGACTCAAATGCTTGGACTGAGCAACATGTGCTACATGTACAATCACTGGAAACAGGTTTATTCAGAAGATGATTCATCCTACTTCTGTGAACAGCTATATAAAGATGAAAAATATTTAGAAATAAGTCTCTCACTTCTCTTTTCTTTTCAGTTGCTTCAGGACTAGAAATAAAAAAGAAGTGCTCCTAGAGATGCAGATAGACTAGATACCTGGACATTATTATTTATTTGGCCAAAGTTAGATGCAGTAAATCCCATTTTAAATACCTGCCTTAAAGGGTGTGGACATAATCTAAATTTCTAAATAAAATAATGTTTAAGTTGAAAACCATCTTCACTTTTTGGCCAAACTGATTTCATAAAAAAAAACAAAAAAAAAAAAAAAAAAACAAACAACAAAATTGAACAGTTCAGCATACAAACCCTGAATTCATAATTTATGTGGATCAGAGGAAAATTTTATCCAACTCTGCTGCTTATTATAATTGCTATCTTATTGAAGGTGTTCATTTTGTTATAGCTGATTGATTGATTCTTCCAAAACAGGATTCTTTTTGCTTATATATCATTATCCTCATGACATTTACATAATAGAGCCCAAGTATTTACGTATGTGTGGCAGACTACTGACGAAGCAAAGATGGTATTTGGAATGAACGATGTGTATGTCTGGTATAGGGCTGAATTTTCAAGACAGTTTTAACCAGCACTGCTCACAAGTGTGTGAGCTATGTGATTTGAAAATCTGGGCTCTTATACACATCTTCAAAAACATTTGGAGAATAGTAATGCTGGTGGCAGCAGTCTATCTATGGCTATTTTGAGCTATCAAAAAAACTAAATTCTTATTTAAAAGTCCATTTCTACCTATAACAGTAATTGGACCAGGGGAATTTATGCACAGATTGCTGGGGTGGCAATACTTTCAACATAAGGGCTTCCCAAGCTCCAAGTATAATACCTCCCAGACCAGATACAGTTTACCCTAGATCCCTAATTTCTCAAATATGAAGTCTCTCGCAAGGCTGCTGATACAGAGATGCCCGGGGAAAAAGGAAGAAAGTAAAATCAGCTTTCAACTGTAAAGCCCTATTGTCTGCCACACAAGAATGATGGAAAGGGTTGACATTATTGCTTTTTCAGTGGCATCTACTTTTGCCTTCAAAATAGCATTGCAAAGTCTGGAAGCAAAGCACAAAGGGATCAGCAGCAATACAAATGATGCTGCACAGATGACCACTTGGTACTTACGCAATTTTCTCTGTACTTTGTAGTTGTTGTAACTAATAGCAGCAACCAAAACTTGGTGTTCAGCTTGGACAATCATCCAGACCGCACGTAGCAACTTCGAAGCCAACTTAGTGTTTTTGGTGTTGAAATGCGGCAGAGGAATTAGATGGTTTTCTTATAAAAGTATTCAACAAACTGCCTCAGCACTTCAAAGATCCCTTTTCTGTCAGAAAATACTACAGCAATAGAGATGGAAAAATTGACAGTGCTTAAGATAAATCTTCAGGATCTGGAAAAGGCATTTTCCTGTGAGAATGTGCTTTCACATCTCATTATTTTTCAAAGGAGTAAAAAAGCAATAATTAGATTACAGTGTTCTAGACTGGTCTTTCATGGAGGCATCAGCATAGCTTCTGAGCTTTGGGCTCATCTCTCTAGAAGATTATGCCTATTATAATATTTAGGTGATTAGGACTATCATGAGCGGTGACTAAGCACTAAAGAATATCTTATGAAAATTAACTTGTGACAGCTTCCTCCTCATTACCTTTTTCATTCTATGTTGTCAGAGCATAAGACAAACTGCATGAATACATTCAGTCACAATCCCTGTTCCTTGAGGTTACTCGTGACCAGGTGGCATGAACATGAGGACTTTACCAAATGGGTATAAAGAAAGAGCAAAAAAGTGTCTTGAGAAAATTCTGCATTAAATTGTCCATATCTCCTGGACAAGTTGTATTACAAGATCACAACAAAACCAGCACAGCCTACGGTATTTTTTATTTCCTTAAAGGGTTTGGGATATGCACTTAACAGTGGCACTATCAATAAAAGCCAGGGAAAGGCATTTTCATTGGAGCCAGCTTAAGCGGCTTTCTTAAAGGCAGCTCACTAAAGGTAGGAGGGTCTCTCCTAAGGCCTGAATAACTCTGCCAGCACAATTTCAGCAATACCAGGGCCATGATGCAAACCTAAACATTTATTTACCTTTTATTCTTGAAAAAGGCTAAATTCATCTTTTTCTAAAGGGAAGAAAAAGCATCACAACACATCTAGCATCTAGTTTACAAGATAGAAATTATCATAATGATAAAGAGTAAAGAAGCTGGAAAAACAATATGATAGCAACGATTGCCTAAGTGTATATGCAGTATAGCAAAGACATTAAGAGAACTGTTACTGATCACAATCCTGAATAACATGGCTATGAATTATGTAAGCCAGTCCAATGTCATTGCATTTCAACTCTGCCATTGCTCAGGTACCTGCTAGAGCAGAATAGAACTGCTACATTAATCTCACCAGATCTCAAAGAGCAAAACAACTCATGACTCTCAAAAAAAAAAAAAATTGAACAGTTTGGTGATTTTTCTCTTTTTCTTCCCAAGGATTTCTCCTTCCAATTTCTTCAGCTGCACAGCTAGATTCCAGAATGCACTATCCAACTCGGTTCCAAAGTATATGTTCTATTTTCAAAGAGGTGCATTCCATAGTGTTTAGAAACTAGTTAAGGAGCTGTCCACTCTTATTATATGTAATTTTCACATTACATATAATAAGTAGCAAACTTAAAGGAAATTTCAGCTTTCTCTGAGTAGAGGTCAACATCCTATCTTGGTTACTTTGGTGTGATGATGAAGACAATTAGAGTTAGGCTAGAGTTTAATTAAATTGGTATTTCCAAGAGAGGAATTTGATCGTAATACCTTCTCCATAGGAATTGCTAAAGCAGGAAGATTTCATAATATGAATGAGAATTTCTACACAAAGGAGTTGATCATATAAATAAGAAGTTTAAGATACAGTCCTCAAAGTGTAACCACCTGGTCTCTCAGAAAGAAATACTTTGTAACTGATGACCTTCTAAATTTAGAGGACTTTTTTCATCTTTTAATAATCTCCAGTGCTTTAATGAGTAAAGTATAACAAATGACACTTTGGTTGCTATAGCGACATAATTTTTCTTATACATTCCCAGGCTGAATGCCTCTTTCTTTTCCTTGTGCTTTGTTTTAGCAGGATAAAGGCTACAGCTATAATATATTCAACTTCATTATTCTCTATTACAAATAAATGAAAGAAAAAGGATATATGCTCTAATAATAGAATATGTTCATACTTAATTACTGGGTGCCATTGTTTTGAAGGCGTAACGTTGCTGACAAACATAGTGGCTCACTGCTCCACAGAGTAATTAATAGCGTTGTTTATTGTACTATAAGTTTTTCTCTTTTGTCAGACACAATTTGTTAAGTAAATTAGATACTGAAATTCATGTGGGTTTAAAATATAGTGAATAATAAAGTATTAGCAAGAATTTAATGATACAGAAATAGCTGGAGAGAAAAGTAGTAATCTGATGCAAACAGTTTCCATGGTAATGACTTAAATCTTTCAATACTGAAGGAAAAAATATCATAATTTAAAACCTGTGTGCTTGTGTATACATTTTTAAAACAGGCATGCATCAAGCATACATCAGCACTCAATTTCAGACAAAATCTCTCGTCTTAAAACTTGCTGCAGTCCTGAGCATCAGCGGACAGACATTTCTGTCACAGAAGATCTGTCACCTCTGCAAGAACCACTGCACTTTTGCTCTTCAGCACAACTGAGGCTGTTTTACTAAAATTTTTTAAATTTAAGAAAAAAAAAATCCACTATAGGAATTAATCCTGTCTATATTAAGCCTAATTACATGTCATCATCTGTCTATAAACAGGTGAATCTTTTCACAGTTTTGCTGTATAAATTTATTATCCCATCAAATCACAGCTATGAGTCATGTGAAATGCTTCTGCATCACTGAAATTTGCTTCCCTTGGAGTACTTCTCGATACACCAAACTGATAGAGAACAATTAATAATAAAAGAGACAAGACTTCATCTTCCCAAATTAGGACTTAAAATGTCTCTTCCAATTAATAGAAAAGCAGCACCTACATTTGCTACTGTGCTTGAGAATAAGTACACTCTTGAAAAAATTCCTTTCCCATTTATAGCTGATTAATTGAAAAGTTTAAAAAAATACACAAGTTTTAGTTTATAAATGGTTCTTTCAGTTTGTAAGGACTGTAAACATACTGCTTACACCTTTTCTATCCCAGGTAAAGCTTTGATTTTCATGTCAAAAGAAGTTTGTTGTTTCAGTGTTTGTGTAAAAGGAAATACAGCATGTTGATTTAGAAGATATTGATTATAAATACTTATGACCAGGAATATTCTGGCTAAAATTTTGTTTCCAAAGGCTATATGAAGAAAGACATTTTTCTTCTGACTAGAGACAGAAAATTCCACCTAATGACTTAAAAAATGTATACATGCTCTCTTGGCTTTTTACGACTCTTTGTGTTCTTCACACAAAGGGTATGGAAACACTTTATTCCCTTACTTCGTGGCTTATCTTTGAAGAACAAAGCCATCAAGACTATTAAGTTTCTCTGGGGAATCTCTAATTATTCAGTTGAATAAGTGGCAATGCTCAGTATAATTATAAGCCCATATAAATAAGAGAAAGTACCTAAAAACCTTAATTATCTATTTTCTTTTGTCAGCAAATTAATTTGTGATCCTTCTTATTAAAAAAAAAAAGGAGAAATATATTGATGAAGTTGCTCTAAGTCTGCCCCAGGACCAACTACCCACCACAACAGAAACCTCACAGTGGCCTAGAAACACCAGAAATTAAAAATTTAGGTTGCTGTTTTTAGACTCAGATTAGAACTGGGTTTACAGTATGAGCTGAACTGAAATCAAAAGCCTGTGAGGTTCTACAGACTGGGTATCAAGGAAAATGAAAGTTTTTGTAGTGATATTTTTCAAATACTCTTAAATGCTAGAAACATGTAGAAATGTGAATGTGATTTTAAACAAATCAATCATTCATTCATTTTAGTTAATGATAGTGATATCTGCTAGAAATACAACTATAACTATAGAAATGGGGCGAGGGAGGGGTTCTAACTAATCTCCAGACCAAAACCAGATTCAAATTTGTATTCAAATTTTGTATTGAAATTATAATTCAAGTTGTTGAAAGTAAAGATCAGGAGTCAGAAAGTATTAGACTGAGCTCAGTCATTCTGTAATTAGATTTATCATTGATACAATTTACATTGCAATGCTCTTCAGTGTAAATTATTTAATACTTACATATTACAGAAATGTTATTTTCATATGAAGAATCGCTTTTGAAAAAATGAATTATTTCAGTCATGTATGACAATATTAAAACATCTTTTTTTTAATAGATGCCTTTATAAAATAGATGAAATGAATAAAAGGGCTTTCTTTTGCATGCAGTGATTTGTAGAAAGGGACTTCAGCGTGCAGAGGTTGAAGATCAGAGAGATTATGTTATGGGAACCCTCCTTCTCCAGCCTCTAATGTTCAGTTTTACTCCTTTTCAAGCCCTACCTTAACAAACAAGGTTACATAACAGAAAGAGAGTGAAAACAGAGAGCTATTGATTTTCTAGGATGGTTTCTATGCCTTGTTTGCAAGTATTTACTGCAAGTGCTATATTGAAGTACAGTACTGAAGGGGTCTACTGTAGATCAGAGTCTTTCATGTACCCTATAAGGAAGTCTCACCCACACAGAATTCAGTCATATAGCCAAATTTCTGCAGAAATAATGAAAAAAATCAAATCTTGCAGATAAATGCTCTGGTAACTGCCAAGGACAAAAGGATCACAGCTGTTTTGATGCCTATTTGACTTGTGAAATGCATGAAAGCATCATTGAAGTACACTCTTTTTTAAAAATAATGCCCTTTTTAGACTTACAATTTAGAGTGAGACTAGAGAGTTTGTTGGGGACATATCTGACTTCTGCCAGGAAATTCACAAAAGAAGTTTTTAGCATCTATTATTATTAAAGCAAATAGATTATTAAAAGCAATCAGATTCTTTTCCTCTTTTACATATTCCTGTAATTCTGTTCATCTATACCACACGCATCATTTCTGCAACAATGAAAAGTCTGCCACTGAGAACTCATTAAATGTCAGGTGCTGCATTGTACATCCTCATCTAAGAAGAATGGAAGCAAATGTTCATATGTGCTGACTTTAGTGAACCACTGCAGCCCACTGAGTTATGTGTGTAAGGCTGGATTGGCTGAGTATTTCTCCATAATGATCCTTCAAGGCAGTTTAGGGTAATAACCAGAAGAAGGTAACTCTGTCTTCGTTCATACAGAAAAAAAGCTTTCTCTTTAGGACAGGTTTCTAAGTTTGCCTGCATGAAATGAGGTGCACCTTTGGCAGAATAAGCCTTGAAAAAGGAAAGAAAATGGAGCTGAAAGTTCTGATAAACAAATAAAGATGTAAACTTCTTGATGATATAAGTAGACAAGTTATTCCAAATTTAGATAGCAAAACACCAAATACCTTAGATGCTTAAAGAATAGGTCTCATGTCTGATATTTATTTATGAGCCAGACCCTGCTGCTGTGTGAAAAAGAAATGAGCTGTTCTTTCCTCATTCAAGCAGCATATAAACTTCTGCATTCAGATGCACCTAGGTCTAGAAGGAAACATTAGATCACTCAGCTTCACTATAAATGATCAGTTAGTGTATGTAGTCCAATTTATTAAGTCTAAAATGTTTAATCAAGCTAGGTTTGTACTAGACAAAATTCGAAGTAAACACCTGGAACACCCGTGACATTATCACCTATATTTGGTTGGTGTTATGTTAAGAAACATCCATACTCATCACGAAAAAAGTCACACCAACAGGTTATTTCTTTCATTTACTACAATGTTGGTTATATTTCTTATAACTCAGAGGCTTGTGCTTTTGTATTCTTAATAGGTTTTGAGGGAAAATCAGCAGAAAAAATGCCTGAGGTGTTCTCAAGAGATCATATCCAAACGATCATGAGAATTGTGCTGAATATTTTACAGAAAGGTTGGAAAGTGAAAGCAAAACCAGCATTAGAAATTTATCAGTCTAATCAAGAAGGAAGTTCCTGTCTGGCTCTAAATTAAGTGAACAACATAATCCTGGGCATAAAAGCAAGGCAAATGAATCAGACACTCTACAGAGATTTTCATATGATATCTAAAAACTCATCATTGTATTTCCTTCTCTGACTTGCTGAGTAAAGAACTGGCTAATGCTTCACACCATGATATAACAATATCCTCAATACAGCTTCATTTATTTCATTCTAGTTCCTATCTCATAGTTCATAGGCCCCACTCATGGCTCTCTGGGGAAAATCACTAATACAATACATATTTGCTGTGCTCATTCAGGTTTGGTTGAGCAAAAAAGAAAAAAGATAGCTCTGAACAACAAAACTTTGTGGAGTTTTATTTTCTTTCTTTACTTCCATTCTATCTTTATAGTAAACCAAGACATAACCAATTAAGAATAAACAAAAAACCTGCAATAGTCTGAGAAACAAACACCTTATTTGGTACTCTAATTTTAAACTCCACAGAAATAGCATTGCATGCCTTTATCCCTGTTGGACTGGGTTTTGATAAACATGACAGCACGTCCTTCACATACACCGCACACACACAAACACAGGTGTCTGCAGGGACTATACACAGGTCCATTGTGACCTGTCTTGCACGTACCTTACATGTGTAAGGTTATATAATGGAAATGGCCAAAGTAAATTTCATCTTTTTTTTTTTTTCAGTGCTCAAACTTGAAGGTCAATTTTTTTGACCCCAAAGCTATACATCTGTGGGATTCAGATATTTATCTTCCTTAGAGCATATAAAGCTGGCCAGAGACTAACTAAAATGCACTGAAAGATAGACTAAAACCTTGGGTTTCTATCCTTTGCTACTTATTGTTTTTTTTAAACAATTTTTCATCTTCTCTGCTTTATTTCTCTAGTTTCTCCACTGTCTTCATTGCCTAAAAGAAACAAGAGGTAAAAGGTGCCTGATGTGAATAGAGATTTGTCAATCTAGTAGTTTTTCCATGACTAATCATTGTTTTAATAACATTTAAGTGATTGTTCTTTCTATTGCTACAATTATTTCTGCATTGTATTTAACGCACTGGTTTAATAAAACTGAGATGTCTCTAGGATGAATTTAACATTCTCACACATACAGTATATTGTTCGAATGATAAATTATGGCTCCTTTTGCTTCAACAGTTGTTCATTATGTTGATTCATTCAACAGGAAAGGACAATTGTCAATGGACTCTTTGGTGACAAGCAGTAGTTAAATCACCTTTGATTAGATATATTGGTTTTAAATATTTATTCTTGTTAAATAATGCATTTCAGGTCAATTATTCAAGCTACTCTTAATGAATAATGTTATGACTGTAACACCCCTGTTTTGATAAAGAAATTTTTTGAAAAGCAGCCTTGTTTAGCACCTATTTCTTGTATATTTGTATGTAATCAATATGTTGATTGAGAGTTGTTAATCAAAAGCTGTGAAATACTTTGCTGAATGCACATTAAGGAATGTAGCATTCAGCGCTTCAGATGTGCTTGGTTACTTGGGTTATGTATCTTCATTTTGGATACTTGGAAAAAGTGAATACTGAATGATGAATCTCAAGTATTACATTACAGAGAGAAATTCTCAGATGAAAGGAGTCATCAAAAACTCAAAGTTCAGTTTCATTGTACGTACTTTTCTAGACCTTATCCAAACACTTCTCTGTAACAAGTTACTATTATAAAATGAAACCAAATATTACTTAATTTAGTAGTTTTCCTAAGAGATAGTCACTCAGCAGTTCTTTGCCTTCATTGCAATTCAGGTTTTATACCTCTAATGTCAAATTAAAACTGGTTAGGTATAAAGTGTAGGTTTATCTCAAGCTTGTCCGTACTTAGTATTTCTATCAAACTGAAGAGTTGAACTTTTCTATGTTGGAACTCAGCTTCTTTTACAAACATAATATTTCAAATCTTTTTCTCCACCTCACCATAAAGTGTACTATGTTCATACATTCTTCACTCTGTGTTCATACATGTACATACACGTAAAGTGTATGTATTAATATATTATGACTTCTGTGTTTGAACCATGTGAAGATGCTATAAATCCAGATTACTTTGCTTCAAAGTAATTGTTTTCTCTTTCCTGGTTCAGAAAAAGTTTTGAATAGCATTAGGGTCTGGCCAGGCTGCCTTCACAGCTGTGGCAGCCTGTGAGTCTGTAGCCACAGCAGCCCCTGGATGTGCCCTGGCCACACTCCCTGAGCTAGGGAGGCCAAAATGTCTCCCAGGATGCCAGGGACCAGGATGCCTTGTTCTGCTCCCCTTTCCCTAGCCCTACCTGTTTACCACCCCCGTGCCCTCAGTCTATTGGTCCCTGGTGTTTTCTCCCCACCCCTACTGACCCCATATAAAAAACCTGAACACTTCCTCTTTCTCTCTCTTGCTCATCCTCTGTTCGTCCCATCCTCATCTGCCTCCCTGGACTCGTACCACACACATGGCTGGAATAAATC
>VZRR01009431.1:2372519-2410023 GCA_013398015.1 Oreocharis arfaki
TGTGTGTGTGTGTGTGCAGTGGCCTCGCTGTGCAGCTCTCAGCCAGAGACACTTTCAGAAGATTGTAGCCTCTGTACTACCAAACCCCTGGCTGCAACACACATCTACTGTAAAAATGAACCCTATCCTGGCTGCAACTAGAACAGCTGTGTATGTACCTTTAAGTTGCCTGAGTTTCTATACATTGGAGGAGCATGAAGGGACATTACAAGTATCTTGGAAATTGCACAATTCAGCAAGACAAAAAGTTCTCCATGGGAACTCAAGAACAGAAAATTTAAAAGGTTCAGGTGTGAGATTTTAGTGCTGCAAAATGGGAATCCTGTTGATTGAAGTTGTATGTGAAACTTTTTGATGGCACCATGCAACAGAGGAAGTCACTTATTTTCATCTTGGAAAGATTGCTAGGGGCTAAATCAAGTAACTTAAATGTTTATATCTGTAGTTGTCATACCACTACAGTTTTTCCATGACTCAGTCTTGCCCTGATGGTGCTGGAGGGCAGATGTTGAAGTAGAACAGGTGTGGGTGGGAGATATGAACTCAGAATAAGAATAATTTAAAAATTTATTGCTCCTTTTTCAGCCTTTACATGTTTAGTTCCTTGAAATATGAGTAAAGGTGATAAGAGATTAAAGTGATGGAGAAACTAAACTCTGGACAAAAAAAATACTCTTGTAATTCTTTCCTGCAATACAGATAGCTTTATCTAGGAGGAGGGAAAGAGGAAGGAAGGAAGGTTGGTTATAGTAATCTAATTTATATCAGAAATGAGGAGATGAAACAAGATAAAAACAAAAGATCAAGTATAAACAGATGGTGGTAATGACAGGCAAAGTCAGTGGTTCAAAGCATGTTTTCCTAGAACACAGTGATACATATATACAACCTCATTAAAGATGACTTAAGAAACAGATTATAGTTTCCAATGCTGTTGGTGAGACAATTATTGCTGAAAGAGCGAACAAGAAGCTTCTGTTCCCAGCTCTGCCTTGCACTGAGTGCATCAGGAAAAATTACTATGCTGGTTCTTTTCCTACTAGAAACTGGAACAGTCAGAATTAGATGATAAAGATTTTATTTGCATATTTAAAACAATGAATAGATACTGTGCAAGATTTAGGCCGAACTAAAGACCCATATTTGAAATGCAAAAGTCATATTTTTTTAGCCTGTGTTTGTGCCATGTAGATAGTAGTAAGTCCTATTAGTTTCAGCTAGTGAACATAATAGCACTACAGAATGCTTTTTATTAAAATATGGATCAGTCTTCTCAGTCCAATTTCTCTAGAACTGAGTTAAAATGATTTGACTCTCATCCTTCAGGAATTGCCTTAATCGAATTCACATTGTCCAAGAAAAACATTTTGTCAAACAACTTAATCCTCCTTGTCCAAATGTATAATCCAAAAACCCAAGGGTAGTGTAGATTGCCAAAGATTCATTTTTCCTAACACTCCTATCTTCTTGATTAATCAAGGTAAAAAAATCCCCAAAAATATTTTATTCAGCTATCTTCTCTCAAATAATTTAGAGATACAAAATAAACTATAGCAAGAAAAAATCCTAACTGATTTTCTGGCAGTAATATTAGCTGAAGTCCTATGTCGAGGACTATTTCTGCCTTTCGCAGGCACAAAGATTTTTGTGTAATGAAATAAATATCACTGAAGTATATGCGATGTTTAAACCACATATATCGGAAACAGTGGTTGTTTTTTGTATGCACACTTAATTCAGTCTAGTCTGCCGCTCTGCCGCTTCTGCTTCCTGTTAGTTCATAAGGCTGTCAGCAGCAGAGACTAAAAGCTAACTCGGTCTAGCGAAGTATTTTGTGTCATAAACCTTGCTCTAACGTTCTGAAATGGCTTTGGTCCAAATTACCTAACCTTGTTGTCCACATTTTCCCTTGACCTTAATGGGACCGGTAATATTTGGGTGCTTACATGACAGAATGAATTAGCTAAAGTTACAATTAGTATACAATTGATCTTATTGTCAACAAGAGCATATGGGCTGAAGCAAAGTTTGCTTCCATGCTTCCTGAGTTAGCACCGCCTGCAGAGGACACCTGGTTATCTGTAGTGTACTGTGTACCTCCGTACCACACCGCACCACGGATCCCACATGTATCCCTGAGCTTCCTTTGACTGAACAGGCTCATCTATATGGTACATTCAAACAGGAAGATCTTTCTCTAACTCCATCAAAAAAGGATAGTCTTCATAAGTAAGATTATTCCAGAGTGTGGCTACACTGCTGGTTCCAGGCTGTTTGCTTGAGGTACTCTGAACCGTGGTCTGCCAAGCAACACAAAGCTCTCCTCTGCCAGCTGAAATTTCCTGTTTCTGAATCCTATGCAGCTCCTGAGAGAGAGAGAAAAATCTTAAATATGGGTTTGGTAATGCATCACATTAGATCAAAGATCATGCTGAATTCAGTGCAAGCTGTCTTTAATTGATAAGAAAGGGAGAGTGGATATGGATTTCGATATGAGGGGGGGTGTCAACTAAAATATCTCCTCCTAGTGCACCTCTTTTCTCCTAAGGAATTTCAGATATATAATTAGTGGAAAACATCGATTGTTTAAATTGTTTGTTCCTTTAATGTTTTTGTTCCCCATGCCTATCAGATCTTTCCACACGTAAAAATAACAACAATATTGCATATTCAATACAGAGGACTAGTTGATGGGAATAAAACTCCCTCTCAGAATAGTTTACTGCACCAAATCCCTGTTGACTATTAAATCTTCCAGTTCTCTGAAGCCCTTCAGAATAATCATCAAGGAAAAGTAAGCACAGATAGGATATGAGGAGTGAGGATCTTTTTTTGTTTGTCTTGTCTTGTTTTCACTTTATAGTGAGAGATTACTGAGCCAGAGAAAGCTATTAGGACCCAAACAGGGAGGTTTCATGCCTCCTACTTATTTGGTGGGGCCATGACTGTATCTCATTCATATTCTAGTGGATTGGCCTTTTGTGGCCTGCTGAAAAGCCATAAAGGCAATGACAGCAAGAATGACTGCATTGCAAGTGCACCCTTTCTCATTTCCATCTCTCCTCTCTTCTGAGACTGACATTATTAGAAAGTCAAATGCAATGGCTGCAGGGGTTCTTGCTTTTTTTTTTTTTTCTTTCCTTTTTTGTCCTTTTAGATTTTACTTCTTTATTTCGTGCCACAACCCAGGCTCACTACATTCCTGTTCACAGTCCAACCACTCCCCAGTGGGCACACATACATCAGTGAAGTCTGTCTCTCTTGTTCTCTGTTTTTTGTTTGAATTTACTTATTCAAATCTCAGCTGCTTTTGTTATATGGCATTTAAGCTTGAGGGAGATACTCTCTAATGATCTCATTCACAAAAAAAAAAAAAAAGCTCTACATTTAAAAAATGGAGTTAAAGAAAAAAGTGGGGAAAAAAATCTATCACTATCCATACATTGAATTAACTCTGATGATGAATTTACAAATGTATTTACACGCTAATGCTTTCATTAGGATTGAGGCTTAATAGAATTATAAACTTATCAAAGGACGTCACTTGACTCAGGAAGATTATTTAACATTAATTATAACATGCAACTCAAGAGTGCAATGAGAATAAGTGGACAAAACATGCAAGAGAGATTTAACACTAACAGAAACATATGCTTACATGAACAGCTCTCATTTGAAGATTTTGAGACAAATCTTAATTTGAGCATGTGTATGAAATATTAACCTAGCTCTTCAGGCACAAGACAAATGCTTCCTAGCTTGTTTTCAATAATGGGTGTCACAGTAGAAAGAGGGGAATAGAGGTAGTAGATAGGCTAGTTAGTGACCTTTGCTGCCTGACTGGACACCTTTTATAAGAAAACAGCTAAAAAGATCTAAAGCTGTATGTGAAAGAAATAGGTAAAAGAATGATGTGGACAATTGACATGCAAATGAAAAAAAAGTCTCTGCAATGATGAATGAAGAAGAACACTGTTGGAAAGATTGTGTTTCATGGTAAACACTACACGAGGAGCAAATAAATGGAATGCCATGGCATTTACTTCGCATGGTCTTTCCATGCTGCATGGACATTAAATAGCCTATGGCAATTTCACTGTCAGCAGGATTTGTCCCTGAGTCCTTGACCAAAATTTGTCTTTGTTTCTCTTGCTGGGCTGCATGCTGATTTTCCCTGATCTGTTTGTTTGCCAACATCTATCGCAGAGCTAAATTTATTTCAATGATGACTGTGGATACATAGCTGTAGGACAAAATGTTATACAGAAGTTATGAATGAAAAATGTTGTTATTATTATTGCTATTACTATTTCATAAACAAAGAATTTGGAATTCCAGCTAGCATTACTTATGTTCTTAGATCCAGTGTCTGAGATTTAGTGTTCTTGTTCTGCTTCCTAAAGTTACCCTCTTAGTAAACAGAATCAAAGCTTTCCTATTTCCAGATGCATGGCCAACTTTCCATTGTGCAAGAGTTCTGATTTCTCTCCTCATTAGAAGGTAGAACATTAAAAAGAAAACAAAGAATTTTTAATTACAGGTAATAGAACTGCATTGGACCAATGCTAATTACTTAGACTTGTTTAGACAATATAACATAGTGGGTCATACACCACCATTGAGAAAAATCTCATTTTGTGAGAGAAATTCCTGGCACAAAAAATATTGACGTGCATCAGGTACACACTTGTGCTAAGTGTTATAAAAAAAAAAAATGGAATTGCAATGTTTTTTTTTCTTCATCCATCTTCTGTGATGGTCTTTAACCATGATGTTTAATAAATACTTTTCACCAGGCTTTCGCTTCCCAACTCAGAAAAGTGTTTACCAGCAGGTAGTCAAAAGAGTTCTCATCAGTTTCCATGAGATTTGGTGAAACAGAAGACTTTTATTTCCTCTGAACATATTTAGCTCCTTCTTCCATCAAAAGCCTAAAATGGGAGATTCTGTCTCTGTACACTTGACTTTCAAGGTACATCAGAGCTGACTCGTGTATCTTTGGGGATTTGTAGATTGTTGCAGTAAGTAGTATGAGTACTGCCCGGAGACACTGCAAACCACATCATCTTCAGCATCAATGTACCTGTTCTCTCAGTCTCAAAAAGAGGACACTCCTGCTTCTAGGGACTCATTATATGGTGCACTTTTTGTCTTGAGATGGTTGCTCTCTGCACAAATGAACCTGCATGCATTTAATCCCTCTGCCTAGTGTACAAGTATTAAAAAGTGCCTGTCCTTGTCCTCAGCACTTGTCATCATAAAACACCCACAGGCAAAAGAAATAAAGTACACATGGCGCTGCAGCTCAGGGTGTCTAACAGCTGTTGGCTCTTCGGACACAGTGAGAGTTGCTGTAGGGTGATGCTGTAGCATCCACGACCCAGCAGGGCTGGGTGAGTGGTTTCCTGTGCATAGGAAGCATCCAAAACATGCAGTAGCAGCAGCAAAATCCCAGTGCTGTTGTTACCGTGGAGACAGTGAGTGTGTGAGAGAGAGAGAGAGCGAGCATGCAAATGTGTGTGCGTGTGTGTGCACGTGTGTGTGTATGTGTGTGTGTGTGAGACGTTTGATCAAGGAAGGAAAATTGGCAGGAACTACAGGAACAAGCATTTTCTGGCCCACTTTACATCTAGAGTTACCATTTTGTTCTTTACCCAGTCTTGCTGCAATTCCCCATCCTTTAAATGGGTAATGGCAACAATTCCAACAGTGGCTCTGTACAAAAGGTCATATTTTTACTATTTGTATCATATTTGCCCCTTTCTAAACAGATCATCAGAAGGATTTTTTAGTGCTGTCTTGCAGAGGTACTAGGAAAAGCGTGATTCGAAAGACTCACTGATTGTAGCTTAATTAGACATTACTATTTACCAAAAGTAACTCGTGCTGTATTATTGTTTCACATTATATATTTATTATATAAATATTTCTGAACATTTCTTTAGCAGCTGTATGAACTCTCAGTAAAACAAAGGACTCTGCAAAGGTCATTGTTACTGAAGGAGGCTGAGTAGAAATTCCTCTCTGCACTGTCCTTTCACAGTTCATTTCTGTTCTTTATGTGCTGTATTCTGTCCCTGTGATGTCTTTGCCATTATGTTAAATGGATGATCTTTGTATTCAGACCTTAGAAAAGGTTAATGGTTATTACTGCTATATGGTCCAGGAGGTAGAGTTCAGAATGATAATTCAGATTCATGCCCATGCCTATTTATGTAGACGTTTGTCTGAATAACAGCTGAGTCTCAACTGCCTCCCTCTATCAGCCCAGCTCAGCCCTGATTTTTTTCCTGCTTGTTCATGCACAGGGTTGCAATGCCACAAGGCTTTTGTACCTGCTAAACCTTCCATGCTCTGGGCTTCACTGCTCTGGGTGGAGAGCAGCCAGTACATCTCTAAGGCTGGACATTCTATCACAAACATTTTCCATTTTATGGTTGTTTAATATGTCAGATTAAATCAGGATTAGTATGAAAATGTCCAAATGAAAAAACCCCTCATCATTCCCATCCAGTGGTTGACATACTGTTTTCCAAATATTCTAACTTTGACAGAACTTAGATGCATTTTATCTTAGAGAAATACATGGGAGGCAGGTATACTTACTGACTTAGAATGGCACGACTGGCACTATCCAGTTACAGTTGCTCAGGAATTTATTTAGCAAAAATCCTGTTTTCACTTGTCAACTCTATTGCTGATTTTAATATTTTGGGCTGAGAGTTTCCATTTAACATTCTGTTATCAGGCCAACTCATCTGGAACCTCATTTGAAATAAGATAATCTGGTGCTTTATGAGCATATATTTGTTTTGTCAGATAAAACACTATTCCGTCTTCCCCACTTTGAACTTGTGCTGTCTTACTGCAGGCTTGAGAAAAGAGTTTCTCTTTGGGGTTGGAGGTCTTTTGGCTTTCGTTGTTGTAGTTATGGCTGGGATTTTGTTATTGTTGTTGATTTTGGTTTTTTTCTCAATTAGAGAAGTCTTCCTATTTTTAGAAAAATTACAAAAACCTCTGGAAAAGTATTTCTTAGTGAAGCATCAGTTTCTCAGAAAAAGTAGTTCTGAAAAGACATATCAAACCATTTTTAGGAACTGTGTTTACTAGCCAGGAGGGAAAAGGAAAGTGAAAGGGAGGGAGAAACAAAAAAACGTAGTGAAGGGAATTCAGAAAGCTGAAACATTTCCCTCAGCTGAGAATGCTGACCAACATCCTGAAATGGATTCTCCAGTGCAGTCTGGATGTATTGTCCAGGAATGCTTAAATAATGAATTTTTCTTATGTGATCATCCAGTTTTAGACAGGAATAATTTTCCTTTTTGCTGGGTACATGTGGCTGCAGTAATTTAAGAACCTTTCATTGATAGCACAGATGGATGGATCTCTTTTATCTACCACTAGATGTCATGCACTGCTATCTGTCCCAATAGCGTAGGCCAGAATTAACAGGCACAGACACAGAAATGTAGGAAAATTCTTCCTCTTAAGCCTTTTTCACTTTTTGTTGTAATTTAAAATATGAGAAACATGACAACTCCTGATCAACTGATTAAACAATTTTAGCAGATTTTTTGGTCATATTTTCTGCATTTCTGATATTTGCAAATTGTTTGCCCAAGTATAAATTGACTATCAGAATTTTTATTATACAATGTCTACAAATGTTCACTGGTGGTTTCCATGCTTCTGTAAGCCAGAAGTAAATATTACGACAAATTTGCAAGTGAGTAGAGACAATCTTAGAGATCAGTTGGACCATTAAAATTTTTCTTTCCCTAAGCATCGAACAACAGCACAACAGCACTCTAATTTACTTCCAACATAATATATCCCATCTCTCACCTACCCATATTTCATTTTAAGCTGCCTGTTTTGGTAAGATATCTCAGACATACAGTACTAGAACTGATAAAAAAATTTCTTTCAAAGTATCTTTTCCCTAGCAGAAAATGGTTTATCCAGTACCTTTTTTTTCCCTAGGTTGCTTTTCACTGAGAAATAAGGATTTTTTTCAGTTTCAAGCCAATTTTTTGGCAGTAGAAGGCATTTTGATTTTGCTGTTACCAAACAAGTGAAAACCAACTATTTTCAAAGAAAAATTTCTGGAAGAAAAGAAAATAATTCACCAGAAATATACATGAAGAAATAGGGTTTTGCTGGTGGCTCTCCAAAAGCCTTTTGAGATAAATTTTACTATACCATTTTTTAATGAGGTAAGGTGATTTGCCTCAGTCCATAGTACGCCTTGGTGACAGAAGCACAAACAAACTCCTAGCATCCAGATTGCCAGTTTTTTAGCTGAATATTCCAGGTTAAACTGGTAGCAATATAATGTTAAGGCCCCAGCTCTCTCTGTTTCTGTTTGCGATTGCCTGATAATTCCTCCTCCCAAAGATATGTATAACACCCGATTTAAAAACAGACTAGATGTGTGGAGAACAAGAGAAAACCATGGAAACAAGATGAGGTTAGTGGCAGAAGTCCATGCACTATATATATATTGAATGTTGCAGTTACTTCACTAAGCAACGGCTTAATGTATGGTATAAAAATAAATGTTAGAACATTTTAAAATTCTAGATTAAACCAAAATGACATATAAAAGAACAAAATCTTACTGGCAGTAGCAGTACTACATTGATAAAAATCTTTGCTGCTGACAGACTGGGACTTGATGCTGTTTGTTAGATTCTCAAATGGCTCTAAAGGTCATGAAAGCCTCTCTATATAACATGATTATAGTATAATAGAAAAAGGTAACAGACTCAATCCCTCGGTTACTGCTTGCTTTTATTGAATTTCTGTACTCATTTCTGCTTAATTAGAAACAAAATTAAATTTATTTCAATGCCAAGTTGTCGCTGCCGTTTTTTCAAACCACATTAAAAAACAAGATGAATATTTGCAGATAATATTTATATTTTGCAAGAAAATATATCTGCCTGGGTTTTGCCATCTGAGAAAATTCAATAATTGGGATTGATGTCCCAATCCACTCCTGGTGAGTAATGGTGAAAATTAAATGATGTACACTTAAACTGAACAGAGGTACGCTGTGAGTTAGTGCAGACTGTGATTTTAAATGCTGTGTTACCATCTCTCACTATTAAGGAACAAATTTCTTGCTAGTAAAAACGAAGCACGTCATGGCACTGAGTTGAGCCATATGTGTCAGAACTAGCAGGAGAGCTGCTGAAAGGTCAAATACGCCAAGTACAGGAAAGTTTGTCAGAACCTGACAGAAATTCTTCAGCTGAAAAATCATCTGTTGGAGAATGTAGATTCCTCAAAATCAAATATTTAAGAAACCACATTTCAACATTACCAAAGTCCTGACAGAAAGTCAGGAAGGCTCTGAATAAATCCTGCCTGCCAAAAACCTGTCAATACCTGGCTGCTATGCACTCACCCGTTTCCTTGGGAGCTATATTGGCCAGGGTGAGTGGGGATGAAGGGCTTTTTTTAACCAAGCTTTAGGTTAAAAACCTTGTGCCAAAAGACTGCCTTTCTCTCAAACATCTGCCCAAAAGAGCATTGCGGTCCCTGGCTTCTCTTGCTGAAGCCTTCAGGTTCAGCAATCTGTCCATTCAGGCTTTTCACTGCTTTTGAGGTCCTGAGCTGGGGCTATGCTGTGCTCTGCTCTGCCATGCCATGCTACCCCTAAAATGCTACAGGAAGATGCTGTTTGCATGCAAGTGCACAAGCTGGCGAGCACCCGACTGGTTTGGCACAGGAAGTGCTGCCAAAACACTGCTGTCTTTGCTCTGCTGCATTGAGCCTGTGCGCTCACAATGCTCTGATGATGCACCTTGGTCTGCCAGAGACACTGAAGTGATGCACTCCTTGATGAGCTTGTATAAGACAACACAGCTGTGACACAGTATATAATATTTAACTTGTCACTGTTGCCTTAAATGTGCTTAACCAGGCACTTTGTACGGAAAAGAGAGAAAGGCTTCCTGAGAAAGATAATTGAAGATCCTATAGCTATGTTCTTTTGAAACCTTTGAAGACGTTTATACAAACTGAGTGATATTTAATAGATAGCTTGAAGCTGCTATCAGTAATTTAACATTCATCATCCCCGCACTTACCTCAGTAGCTTCATTGCATATGTAGAATAAAATAAGCCTGTTTCCAAAAAGAGGGAATATGTTTTGGTCTTGGTCTCTGACAACCTTGAAATTCTTTAATATGCACCCCCCTCCTATCTCTGATCACCTTCCTATCAGCCTTCATGAGGTCCTAAGTATGTCCCCAAACAAGAACAGTCTCACAGGCAGAAGAACATTTGCTGTAGAGAGCAAGTAATAATTTAACATGAGATGACAGGGAAGTTTTTCGGTTATGTTTCTGCAACAAATGTATTTCATGAAAGTTAATATTTATAGCAACACTCTTGTTGATAATGGTAAAAGGAAATAAAATGCTGTAGGCTAAGCTTTATGCTTATGCAAAAGAGCAAGGCATGCCAGTAGGTTCTCAGCATGCTATGGAGAAACAGAACTGGAGCATCTTAGGCATAATAATATTCTGGCAAAGGTACAATTATCTCCTATTAACATTTTTAAATTTTATTAATCCAAAAATAGTCTGTATATATTGAATTATGAGCATTATGAATGCTGAAAATTAGTTTTGATCCTAATCATTTTAGGTAGAAACAAGGAATGCTATCCCTCTTTCCTTTCATCAAAAGAAACTCTTCATAAAGCCACTCTTTAAAAATCACTCTCACTCATTAGATGTTGTGCAATACCAAGGAAAATATTATAGAGTTATGAGGTAGAGTGCTTAGGCCACTGGCACTTTTCAGTGAGAAGTATTCAGACAGTAAGCAAAAGCAAAAATGTCATGTTTTGAAAAATAACAGTTTCTATTTTTATGGTAAACCATGCCATCCATCTCCTCAAGTGCTAAATATTACTGTGGAGAAAAGACATATTTAATGATTACTGTATCTAGACATCTCACATTGCTCTTCTGAGCTTGATGAGAACACACTGTTTCATTATGCCTTGGTGAAGATATTTGCTAGAAGTTAAAGGAATCACGTGAAATGGGTTAAGTGAGCATAGACAATTACAGGAATAGGATATTCCAGTAAGCACTGCAGCCCTACTTAACAGGTGCCAGAGTTAAGGAAACTGCATGCAGAGGCTTCTTTACTGATTGAATGACATAATCTACCGGCACAGAGAGTGCAATGGCCTCTGAACTGGGGAAGAAGTACTGTCAACAAGCATGAGAATCTTTCATGATGTTTTTAGATGTCACAAAGAAGCAGTGAGTGGATTCCTACATCTCAAAATCACACATGGATATGTACCTAATCACTTGTCTTATTCTGCAGAAAATAGCAGATGTGCTAAATTATCCATGCCTTGTATGATTCAAGGAAGAGTTCTGACATCTATTTTCTTCCTATCACTCCCTGGGTATGTTGTTTTTTTCTTTTTACCTTTCTAAATTTCTCCCTTAAAGGGATTGGCAGCTTTGAACTATCTTCCCAAAGATCTAAAGAATCCGAAGAACAGCGGTTTCTCTAATAAATAATGTCACAGATCCCTATTGGCTTAAAGCACCGCAGAAAGCAACCACAGAGGACTGGGGCAACTAGAATCAAAGTCACCTTGATAGTAACGCTGTTAGGAAGCTCTTTTTAACTGCGTGAGAGCATATGGTCTTTGAAAACACATGAAGAGACAAAAGTTAATAGCTCTATCCATTTCTCTAACTTCCCTTCCTCCTTAAAATGGTAGCAATGCATGCTATAACTGGGCACTTTAACCTAAATTTTCAGATGTTCTTGCTGTCCTTTACATTCAGCTTGCATGGGGTGAAGTCACCTCTGATCTCTGTGCTTCACAGTCTGGCCGTGCTACCTGCACAACATCTTAAGATGGTGATTAACCTACATGCTCTCCAGGATGCAAAAGAATTCAAAAATTTTCCTCTCATGCTGAGTTCTGACTCTGTCAATCTCTTTCATGTAGGAACTGCTAGAAGAAACGTTTTCCAGATGGGGTGAATTCACCAAAATCAGCTTGAACTCTGTTTACCCTCTGCTAGGAAACACCTCATGTGTAATGCTTATATTATTTTGGCTGTTTGAGTGTAACCTTTAAAAACAAAGAGGCCAGATTATGAAGAGAAATTACCATCATAGCTCAATAGAAAATACAGATTTCCACTACTGAGGGTATAGCCTAAAAATAGTCTTCTGTGATGACAGTATGTTGCTTACAAGTACAGCTTACACTTTTTTTCAAGGATAAAAAAACCCAACACCATTATCATGGTCTGTATACATATAAATAAATATATATATATATATGTTCTTTACTCATGTTGTGATGTGCTAGCTAAGTGACAAGAACTAAGAATTCAGCTGTATGTCCCTAAAAGGCCTTCTGTTTGTGACTTTTCCTCACAGCTGCTTTATCTGAGATCAGTCTCTATGCTTGAGTAATTCCCATTGGCACAGTTGCAGGCAAAGCGCTGCTGTCTGCCAAGCCTCTGAACTAATCATTGGTGAGTGTTGTACCCCAGGAGTGAGAACCTGGAGGCTGAAAATTTACATGAATCCATTTTTACTTTTCGTAGCTCTGGCACTGAGCAAAGTGCACTAGAGCATGATCTATTGAATCAGCTTTGCTTTTTAAAAAACGGAAAAAATAAAACATTTCCTGTTTTCATTTCTTTCCTATAATGTGTGAGCATTTTCATTTTTTCCTTTTGTAATTTAGTTGTTCCAATTGTTATTTTTCACCATTTTGTATGAAGTCTGCTATTTAATGTGTGCACTTTTGTCTGTCAATAGCTCTCTAAAAATAAATACCCCTAAATGAGTTCTGAAGAAGTTTTCTCTCACTTCTATAGACAAACAGAGCAACAGAAGAAATGTTGCAGGTGAGCACTGAGGGTTCCAGTGAAAGACACGGAGATTGAATAAACCCAGATACACCTTTCTTCGCTTGATATAGTGACTAGCCTGCAAAAAGTTAAGGCAGAAGTTTAATCTGTGCAAACCTTATGTTGAAAAAACTGTTCATCTTACAAAAAGAATAAGCATCTTAGAATTGGTGATAACCTGGGCTGTACGAAGGGAGGGTTTAAGGCATCTGCCAGAGGAGATTTGAAACACAGCCTGTGACTATTAGCTGAGTCAGGAAGAAGTAGGGTAAGGCAAAGGATAGCTTTAAATTCAATTGAGTGCTATAATCACCAATCCATTCTGAAGCAGATCTTATTTCCAACTCAGTTCTAGAAAATACTCCCATGAAGACTTTGGTTCCTTTGCTGAACCTATTCTTTTCCTAGAAAAAATATTGTGAAGACAAATTTCCAGTAAGGTCTATCTAGTATATTTTTGCATTGGTCACTGAGTCTTAGACAGATAGCTGAGTAGTTTAAGGAAAGAAAACCCCACCTTTCATCCTTTTCATGGATGGAAAAAAAAATTGAATCTTGTAGCAGTATTAAGGACCAATGCTAAGACATCTAGTATCTTTTATTTTTAATATTTAGTTGGCATAAGAGGACTTGATGTGCATAGTAAGGCTATACAGCATCCAGAATACACTGGATAATCTTAATTGGTGTCAGATGAAGACAGATAGAGTTTAACTCTCCAACTTCTCAGCACCTCAGATTCTGTTATATATAGTGTATATATATACTGCCCCCACCCCAAGTTATATATACTGTATATAATTTTGCTCCAGACCAGTCCAGCACCCTGCAGAAAATGAGCTTTATGTCTTCTTTGTGCTCCCTAGCACTTTCTCCATAAGGTGATTTTTTCAATTATTGATTTATTCTAGTTGGCTTTGCCGGAATGCCTTCTATTTTTTTTCAATGTCATTTATGTAAAGAGTGGACCATTATTTTTATGACAATTATAATCATCTGTCTTATTAAAAATCATTCATGTAGATATATTCAATTTCCTGTAAGCATCAATGAAGTTTTTGACTATCCCAGCCTTCACTGCTGAAAACAACATTTTATATGAAAAATGTTCCAAATTTCTCTCCTTATGTATTTCCAACCATTTCCCTTTATTCTGTCTAGTGGACTTCCTTAACAACTCTGTTGAATATTAGCAGTACCTGTTAGAAAGATTCCACATACTTCTATCAAGTTGTGTACCTGGTAGCTTGTCACGTTGCATGGACTTCCTAAATACTTTCAAAGATGATCGATTAATTTCAAATTGTCCTCCAATAATCTACGTCTAGAAATTTCCGCTTTCTAAAACATGTAGAACAGCATGTCAGGTGTTATGACATGAAGAATACAGCAAGCTGAGCTGCCAAGGAGTTTTACTGAAATTGATATTGCATCTGTAGTTCAAAGTCCCAAATTTTAAAAGTATGCCCCTTCACTGTAATTTTAACATGTTCTGGTATACTTATTGTAATAAAATTACTGTATATAAGAGGAATGTCACATTCTTAAGATCATTATTGGCAGTATTATTCAGAAATAACGTTTTGAAACATAAAGATTTTTCCTACCTTCTTGTTTGGAGCACTGATATCAGATTTTAACATGACCTTTTTAAAAAACAACTCCTTGTATCACTGTAAGTATATAGACAGACATACTGGGTTCCTACTGCAAATGGGAAGATTGCAAGATCTTTTTGTCAAAAGATGGGTAGAAAGAGGTATGAGACAGAAATTGGATAAAACTATTGTTTAAAATCAGACAATGGGGTAGCAAATGAACCACAAGTACTATGCAGGGTATTTCAATAGCATGTTTTCACCTTCAAGCACTTCTTGCTTTTGATCTCTTTTGCCAGGTTTAGTTTATATTCTGTAGAAAGAAATCTTACCTTTGTTCCACTAGCACCTTGTACTTTCTTAATTGATTCTAGTGCTCTTTGTCTTTCTTTTTAAAAATTTATTTTCCGTGAAAAGGACATTTGACCTTGAGGTAATTCTTTCAAATTCCAGCTTCTTCTGGTAAAGTTAGTGAAACATTCAGAAGAGGAAAACTTACGATAACATGCCAAGTACTGTATTATTACACAAAGTTTGTTACCATATGATAGGGCTTCAGTTGTTTGTAAACCAGTGGATTCATTTCAGTGGTAAGGAATAGGTAAGGTAACAAGAACTATCATGGCAGTCCTGATGCTGATGTCAGCAGCTGAGCAAGCATTGCACACTTGAGAACAACTCTTGCTCTTTGGTGTTGATCTTCTGGTGTGGATTGCAGGCTACCTGGCAAAATTTCAGTGTGCACACACTCAGTTTTCCTTTGGAAGAGACACTGTAAAGAACATTGTTTACAGCTTTGAGATATTAATAATATCTACAAAAATGAAATTTGCTGGAATTTTTGTGTATGGATGGAGTTTTGTGTTTTAAAAAAGTGTAAGTTAGTGCTGAAGCTTTTTCAACTTTGCCTCACATTGAACAAAATCCATCAAAGTCTTGGCCATCAAAAATAAGGAAATTATTAAGAAGAAAAAAATTTAATTAGTGTTTTAGATAGATATTCCAAAATCAATATCATGAGATTGAAGTCTAATTGTCTGAAATCAATGAAAAACAAAATCCTTACCCTTTGGTCCCACCCAAAGAAACACTTTTATGCAAAACAATAATATCTGATATTTTAAATATGATATATTTGATGGGGGTGAATTTTAAGGTCTTAATTCTTCACTCATGGAAGTTTACATAGGTGCTAAATTAAGCAAGATCTACATGTCTTTTTGTGCCTCGGTAAATCAAAGGAAATAATGCTTCTAATGTAGCTCAGATGATCTGAGAATAAATCCACTGCTGATTATAAGAACCCAGACACTAATATGATTAACACTGCTCATAAGCTGTTAAATACAGAAATTAATTTACAATTAATGAGTTGCCAGCTCACTCCCACAACAGTGATTGCTTCTCTTCTTTCAGTTTCAGATCCTGTTATGAAACTCTCTCAACTACCTATACAGCCTAAGCTTTAACTTCAGATTTCTCGTAAATTCCAGTGACATTTCTTCCATTATTGCCATTCCCACCATCTCCTATTTACATTCATGTACTATTACCACCAGTAGACAAAGCAAACAGCAGTCAGGGCTATCCGTTAGGCTGACTGTGAGAGGCATTATTATGGTTGCTTAGCAGCCAAGAAGACAAGATAATACGTAACTTTCATACAGGGAATGAAAGAGAAAGCAAATTTGGGCGGTTAGAATATTAATAACCAGTTAAGGCCCTAGTATGAAAAGTCTGAATCATGAATTATCCTGAGAGATCAGCATCAAAACTTTCCTTCAGGTTAAAAATATCTGTATACTCCATATGAATTTTATTTCCTGCAAGTATGGCCTAATTTCACAAAGGGCTTCAGCATCACGACACCATGCTTTTAAGCTCTGTCCTTCCCTGGCCTCCTAGTCTCCTTAACTTATCTACAGATGGATAAATTTGATATCTTTACCATGTAAATTGATAGAATGCTTTCTAAAAATGAAATTTAGGAGCCACATGGATTAAAAGTTATATATTGGTGAAGAATCAGCATGATTCATGTCACAAAAATCCAGTGAAATTCATTGAACAAGTTGATAAGCATATTGGCAAGAGACATTTAGCTGGTGTAGTCTGCTTTGATTTTCAAATAACATTTTGCAAAGTCTTTCATCAAAGCCTCTTAAAGAAATTAGGCTGTCAGAATAAAAAGAAACGTTTTCACATGGATAAAAATTCTGTAACATATAGGAAATATGGTGAGAGTAGTCAGCTTTTAAAGCAGAGGAACATCTCACGTGTGGCTCTGCGTTAGTATCTGTGCTGTTTCACATAATCACAAATTAATCAGAAAAGGAGCTGAAATGAGGGAGGTCCCCAAGTTATGGTAACAAATAAATTACTAAAGGAAAGAAATATGACAGTGGGCAGCACAGTAGGATGTCATAATACTGAGTAGCTTCATAATAAAAGTGCAGATAAAATTAAACATTAATAAATATTAAGCAATGCATATAGAGAAAACCACATTCTTAGTTTACTTGTATATAAGTGGGATCTAAACAAATTAATACCATTGATGCTGGTGATATGGATTTATTATCATGAATTCCAGATAGTATAAAGCTATGAGTAATTATTGAGAAAGCAAATAGAAGGCCAGGAACTATTTCAAAAGGAACAGAAATCCAAGGCATAAGCCTTGGTATACCATAGTTAAATCCATGGTACATCTGAATCTTGAATACCTATTCAGTTTCAGCCTTTCTATTTCAAAAGAATATGCTAAAGTAGAAAAGATGCAGAGAAGTCTGGAAGTGATGTTCAAAGATATGGTATGGCTTTTGTACGATGAAAAAATAGATAATTTATAGATTTCAGCCTGGAAGAGAAGGATGAGCAGGGAACATGATGAAGGTCTATAAAATTGGAGGTGGCATGGAAAAAATAAATAGCAGTCATCTCCTGAAGAAAAAAAAAGAAAAAAAATCATCATAGAAGATTCGAAATGAATGAATGGAAATATTCCTTGATATAAGCTTTTTAATCTGTGCAATGGTTTAACAGTAATATTTTGAGTGCTGAAACTCTTCAAAGGCTTTTTTAAAAAGTCTGGAAGAAAAACATGTGCATCAAGAGCTATTTAATACAAGACAAAATTAAATTCAGGAAGTCTCTGAACCTCAAATTTCTGAAGAACCGATGAGTGTTGCAGGAAAGTAGGTGGTAATGCCCACTTCTCTAATGCTTAGGGGCTATCCTAGGCACCCACAAGCAGTCACAGCTGAAGACAGAGTGGGTGATCCCCACATAAGGCAGAAGAATTTTTTCCTACCCAAGAAAATGTGTAAGCATGAATTCATCCTTAGATGGTTAGCATGGTACTGAGTTACTCTTGGGAGCATTCAGAAGCAGATTTTTAGGTGCTCAAAGAACTTAACTAAGAGGAAAAGGAGATGCTGTTGGAATATTGGAATATAGGTATTTGCCAGGGCCACATAGCAGCTAAGCTGGGAACTGACCAATATCTCCAGTTTAGGAGCCTAAATCTTTTTGTGGGCATAGCTCAGAATATTTTATTCATACAGATTTTTAAGACGTTAAATGCCTCGAATACTGAAGGTATCCATATCAAAGCAAGTATTTTAACTCACTTAAACTCAATTTAAGTTCTAGCATAGTAAAATGTGCCTCTTCCCCCCTCCTCCTCTTCCACCCACCCCCAATCTGGTCATGTAAGAAAAGCAAGCATTAGGGAAAAAAAGTATTTTTACTTTTAGTTGCTGAAATCCTCACTATGTTTATGCATTCCTTTTTTGTAAGCATGCAGCAAAACATATAGTAGCACAACCCTGAACAGCTTCATGGCTCCTTAATACTTTAATAAATGTTCACCATAAATCTTAGCATCAGACTATGCACATATCAAATTCATTTATATAGTGTTTGAGTAGATTTACAGTCCCAAGATATTATGTTGATAGCATCACTTTACTGGCTGTAAATAAATACAAAGAAATGTGGGATCCTTTATGAGCCTTTTCTTAACTTCCAAGTCTCACTAAAAAAACCCAAAAAACCTCACCCCCCACCCCAAAAAACAAAACCAAAACCCCCTTGATATCTGATTAGACTGAACTGCAATCAGTATGTGGCTAAAAGTTATCTCTCTTTTTCTTTTTTTTACTTAAACAATTCATGGTCATTTTGATCTGTCAGTCCACATCCATCCCCCCACTCCCATTTCTGGTATTTTTTTTTGTGATTTAACGTCAAAAGATATAGGAATACACAGAAATTTAAAATTACAGAGCTGTTTACTTCACAACACAAACATATTAACTTCAAAAAAACCTGAATGTTTTTTAACTGCTATAGCTCTCAAGACACACTTTAGACCTTAAGGGTTCACCCTTCTCGAGAAAGAATTCATTAGTTAGATAATACCATGAACAATATTAGAAGCAGATGAAAGACCTTAGAATTTAGAGGTTTAAGAGAGTTTTCTTCACTACAATTCAATGTTAAAATTTGTGTTGATTTTAAGGTGAGATGATTGTGCTCCAAACCTCTGAAGAAAAAGTGCATTATTGTCAAGTCTTACTAGTGATAGCTCTGAAAAAGAAGCCATGCTCTATACAGAACTGAAATTCAGTTTTCATTCTTCGTGTTAAGAGGCAATTTGAACAAAAAATGAAGTGATCTGGGAGCTGGGCATTTGTGTATGTGGTATGAAACTCCTAGAAAGACATACTGTCCAAGTGTTGGTTTTAAGTCTGTTCCAGAACTTGTTTCTTATGTATTTTTTTTTTAAAGTCATAGTTAGGGCTTATATGGGGAAATATACAATTATAATTAGATTGGTATCATTACACCAGTGTAATTCCCTGTCAGGATTACTTTAAAACTTAATTCATTTGCATTTTTAACTACAGTAATACTGCATTAATTATATATTACAGGGGTTAGGGGTTAGATTAAAAACTATTCCATGCATGTGAACCCTTAAACACAGCCAGAGCCTGGTTTTGACTTCTTTTGCATCAGAAAGCAGGTGTTCGACGTCTGAGATTCTATCAAGTGAAATGACAGATAAATGTGACAAAGCTGGATTTCAAAGAACAGATAGCTATATCTCTCTGTAACATGCAGCATCTGAAACAGAGGTCTTGCTGACATGCACAATTTGGGTCTGATACTTGAACTGTGATCCTGCAGTCCTAGCCTTACTTTGTTGGGATTTAGGGCATGAAGAGTGCCTTGGAGGAGAGGTGAAGGGCACTAAGCTACTCTCCCTGTGGGAGGCCTTGTCCTGCTTTCTGTTCCAGAACAATCAGACAGATCAATATAAATCACAGATGATTAGCTTAAAATTCTTTATTCCAAAGAGAAACAGAGGAGAAAAAGTGCTTTGATATGAACATCTGCCAGCCAGAGCAACATATTTGTAAGTGAACACTTTCCCACTTCCCTTTACCCATAGTTTAACCTGACCTGTTTGTCTTTCTTCTGGAGCAGAATGGAAAAGACCAAATGCCTGTTAACAGTGTCAATAAGGATGCACCAACCCAGCATCCCTTCAGCTCCTGCAGACACCAGGATTATTATGCCCGCACCCACATCCCAGCCTTTCACTGACCCAAGCGCTACAGAAGTAAGGACAGTGAGACAAGACTAGGGCATTGGCTTGTGTAAACAGAGAGTAAATTCAGGCACAAACCCAATCTCAACCCCGGTCTGAAAAAACACACTAGAAATATACAGATATTGTATGCCAAATCACTCAAATTTTGGACAACATAATTTATCAGTCCAAGTGAAAGCTACACAATTTTTTGGTTTCTGCTTTGCAGCACAGCAGTTTCAGATGAATTCTGATTGAGTTCTTGCTCTAATTAAAACGTGAAATTCAAGTTAGCAGTACAAGAAAAGAGATAGAAACAAAAAAACCCCAACCTTACTTTCTTGAATTATTTTGCCTGCTGAAGTAATTTCTGCCATGAGTATCATCAGGAGTGTCTTCCATGCTGCCTAGTGGGAAAGATGCTTAAGAATCTCTTGGTGGCCATGTAAAACACTAACTTGGGAAAACAAAACCTCTACCGTTAGTATCCGTATGTCTCTTCTGGCACCAATGTCATCACACCTCAATGTGCTTTTATATCATCACAGATGCATCTTATTATTAGTTTTAATTGAACATATACTGTATCATGGCTCAGCAATTTGGTCCTCCAGAGCAATTAAAAAAAAACCTTTGGGGCTCTGGTGCCAAAGGATGACATTTTTATTGTTTGTCCCCTGCCAGCTTCAGCAATGTGCCTGCTGTTCCTTCATTCCATATCTAGGTTGTGTTTCCTTTCTTTATTCTCCTTTTCCGCTCCCTTGCCCTAGGGGACACAAAGCTTTATCCAACAATGTTCTCTGATAATCCCNCCATGATTTCTGAAAGAGCAATTTTTTGTAATTTTAATTTTGACTGATGATATTCTGACACAATGTAATAATTTGGTGGTTCTACTTTCCCATGGGTCTGTCTGGGAGAAAAACATCGCTACAGAAATACACATCCAAGAGTAACAATTTACTTACCAGTTCATTTACTCGTTCTTAAGAGCCAAAAATTTTAAACTGTTTGCATTTCAGAGATACTGAAAGTTCTAATCAAATCAAGCCTTTTATTTTAAAAAATGGCATCAATCAGCTCAAAAGGTATGTGTACTTAGGGAAAATGAAATATTATAGGTTTGTATTTACTTGTTTTGTTTTGTTGTTTGTTTTTTTTTTCTTTCCCTGAAAGTAATGCATTCAGTAACAATACACAAAATTTAATATTACAACTGGCAGCCTGTCACCTGATGGAACACAGGTGGAAGATGGTGAAACCTCTTCCATCAACTATGGAAAACGCTTCTGTATATTTATTCAAAACATTTCTCGTAGCAAAGTCAGCTTTACAAATTCCCAATAATCTCTCCCCCGACTGTTCAATCCTCTCCCAGTATCACTTTATTGCCTCTTCAGCTGTTTCAATATAACAGCCTTAAGAGCCTCAATATAAACCAGATGATTCAAATCATGATCAGAATTAAATAAACAAACACTTCTAGAGGCTTCTTTTAAACCTGGATCATTTTGTGAATCTGCTTTTCAACACAGTCCCACAAACAGTTATGCTGACACAAGTGTACAGACTGCAAATTGTGCTGCAGAATCAGAAATAATCAACCAAGCATGAGAACTTCAGTTCCCAAAGCACTTTTTAAAAACAGGCAATTAAATTTCACATACTAAGACTCACAGAAAATAATTTGGCCTCCCACTGGCAGACCTACCAACGAAACTCAGGAGTCCAAAGTTCCACTTTCCTACCTAACTAAATAATATCTCTGAAGAGAAGTGCCACAAAATATTTGCTAAAGGGTTTTGCATCAGTAGGGAAAACTGAGCTCTCCTTTCTATCCTGAGGATCTAAATCTGAATTTAAGGACACCTTACGGTGATACTCTCTGTACTAAATAAAGCCTATAATAAATCCTTGTCATAATAGTTTCCCTTGCAAGGAATGCATCATAAAAGAAAAGTCTATATTTCTATTTGTTTAAATATGTATCCCAAAGCTCAGCACAAATTGATTGTATAGCTGGTCCACATTCCCATTGCAAGCTCCAAACTTCAAGCTCACAGAAAGCGTAAATGTGATCTCTCCATTTGCATGTTCTGTTTGGCACTAACTACACTCAGTCTAAAATTTGAATTATTGTAGGGATGTTTGTTTCTATTTTCTGTAGTGTCTTTCTTCTAATTTCTTTTCACATTGGCCTCATTTTAAATATTTTTTTCTCCATTGCTTCTAATTAAGCTGCTGCTACATCTTATGAGCTTCATTTAGTTAAATTAATTAAGGAATTTATTTATATGAAAAAAGATAACCAGCCTCTCAAGCTTACTTTCCCAAATGTCCATAGCTCTAAAGGAAAGAAAATCAAAGGCGCCTATTTTAAAGTTAAGTACCTGCAGCACAGTAGCATTGTGACAAAAGTATCAGAAATACTTTACAGATATTTTGGGGGTTTTTAACATTTTTTTCCCCCTCAATATTTAGAATATGACTTTAGCAATGATGGTGTAATAAGAAAGTCACCTGCTCTAAAATGAAAGGTCTTATCGACACAAGGTGAAGGAGCTATTTTTCACCTTCTGGGTTCATCATGCATAGGTGAGCATTTTTGTCAGAATTGCCTAAGATTCATACAGAAAGAGAAATCACATAATAGTAAGGGGTGTAGAAATAATTTTATTTTCTAATATAATTAAGATAGTGCTTAAATTACAATGATGTAAATGCTGATTCCTGAATGTTCTCTTCAGTGAAAGATTCTCAGTTTCAGTGCTGTGTAGTATCTCATGGTTGGCAAACACCCATTCTATGCCAAAATTGGAAACCTTTTATTCCACTATGCTTTGAAGTTCTATTTCTTTGTAGCCAGGACAACTGGTTTGGAGACAAAAAGACACTTCCTAAATATGCCTTTCTTGGTAACAGACATCCTACAGGCAGAGCTGGATTAATCATTTCCATCATCACTGCAAAAAGTTATTGTTTGCCAGACAAGCAAGATTTAATTCCTCCAGCTGGATGCTGCCAACCTCTTTACAGCACATTGCTCTTGTCA
The DNA here is from genome assembly GCA_013398015.1 of Oreocharis arfaki. Classification (NCBI taxonomy): domain Eukaryota; kingdom Metazoa; phylum Chordata; class Aves; order Passeriformes; family Paramythiidae; genus Oreocharis; species Oreocharis arfaki. Next base: position 2,395,690 of record VZRR01009431.1, read on the forward strand.
TAGTGGTTGGGCATAGTTTTAAAATACATTTACTTTAGCCTCAGGCTGGTGCGAAGCCCTTTGTGCTTGTTTGCTTTTCTTTCACCTTCTTTCTCCCAATACACTGAAAGGAAGTTGTTGATAGGAAAGACCTTGATAAGCCATGTAAAGCCAGCATGGTTTAAGAGTATTGATAATAATTTATTCTTCTTTCCAATTTATTTTTAAGAAATAGGGTTGGGATTTTTTTTTTTTGAAAAAAGGGTTGGGGTTTTTTTTTTTTTTTTTTTTTTTTCTGGGGGGGGGAAGGGTGGGTGGTGGGGTAGTGCAATGAGAGATCATTGCCTGCACTTAGATGCTTGCAGTAGGCATGCCCTGGGACACTAAAATACCTGTGCAAACCAAACCTGGATTTCCATGCAACCCTCTCCCCAAAGCCTCTCTTAATCCCCTTCCAACAAAACCGCTAACTGCATCATAATGTCATTGTGGATGAAATTGTAGTTATCTATTCTGGATCATAAATGTGTAGTAACACATAATGTTACCATACAATTACAGAATGTCCCGAGTTGGAAGGAACACATAAGCATCATCAAAGTCCAACTCTGACTGGTGGTAATCCTAGGACATTACATTAAAAATATTTCTATGAAAAAGAAAGACAAGGGAGTTAAGGAAAATTTCTGACAAATTAATAACAGGAAGGCTGTCTCAAAAATGATGCAATAAAATAGTTTCTGATATATGTACCATAACAATTCTAACAGTTCTCATACATGATTCCCTGCCATAGGTACAATCTCATGGAAATCAGTAGCACTGTTTTCAGAATAAGGGAACAAATAAAGATTTTGGAGCATTACATTGTGCTGCAATTAAAGGCTGAAGTAAATTGGTCAGGAAGTCAATTAAGCCCAGAGAGCATGATAAGAAGCTACAAGCATTCTCTCACTTCAGAGACTGACTTAAGACTGATCTATTCATTCTTCTTTTTCTGATCAAGTTAATATGTACTTGTTTGTTTTCATTAAATATAATTTTAATCACAAATCAGGGGCCAACTCATCTGTTCACTGGGCATTCAGCCACACACCCTGGGCAGTGTTTTCATGAGATATTAAAAATTAAGTAAGGTTGAACTAGGTCACCCCCTAGGTGTAATGAAACCCCAAAAGAGAAAGAGACTGAATTATTTCTTCAGCCTACATGTCTGCTTGGAAAACAGCACTTACCTTCAGTAGAATATTTGGACATAAATTATGTAATAAAAATAAATACATAGAAAATAAAACTTTAAAAAATCAGAATTTGTTATAATGACTCCATGCAACATGTACCTCAAGCCACCTGGAGGTACACTATTTGGCTCAGATGTAAAATTGACTGTATATATTTCTTTCCCTTAATAGATTACTTTTCTACATTTCTTATAAATGAGTAAGCAATTTCTTTAACAACCATATTAAAAAACAGATGGAGCGTGCATACTTTGTCTCTGAGATAGTAGCTGCATACTCATTTCAAGATTCTGTTTCCTATTTCTCCACTACATAAAGCAGCAAAACTTTAGTCCACAAGTAACCACAAGCCTGTAAGTATGGGATTGCTAGTGTAAAGGTGAGAATATATCTACAGTGACAAATAAACAGGGCCGGGCATTATTTCCCGAAGTCTAAGTGGCACAGGCTGTCTCTGTCTGTGACACAAGTTATCCCTGGGTCTGCTGTGGCTTAAAGTTATTGCTAGTCTTATTTTACTCTCTTAGTCCTGTAGGTGTAGTGATATAAGGGCACTGCCACTGTGCATTAACACGTTTTTTAACAGCATGAGCCTAAGGGTAAGTGCTGCTTGCCACCGGTTGTGGTGTGAAGGCTTACAGTGTTCGCCAGGGGAAAGTTTCCAATAATATTGAATAAAATGTAAGCAAATTAATAACAAAGTGAGCAAAACTTGCAGTAGTCCTGTTCATACTGCCTGTTCAGAATGCTTTGTCCTCTCAGCCATACAAAGGTACGGCCTTGAAGAGCACCATTTCACACACAGCAAAGCTAAACAGAGAAGGAACTAATAAATAGTAAATAGAAACTAATAAATACTAGATAGCTTGCTAGTACTGTGCCCTATTATCGCTTATATTTTACATATATATAAAATATGTCTATATCCTGACCTCATGCTAGGTTAGGCATATAAAAAAAAAAATACAGCAATTATTTGAAATGAACTTCTGTCCCATAAAGACCCTTTAAGATGTCACAATTCTGAAGAATTTCCAGAACAGCATACATTAATTTGCATAGTGTCACATGACTTTTCTAAACATCTGCATTCAAACTACCAAATATTTTAATGAAGATATTGCTCATCTAGTTGTACATTTGGACTTACGACTGCAATTTTTTTTAATCAAATATCTCCTAAAAATAAATGCAAAAAAGTAGCTTGTACTGTCTTTACCAAATAATTTCCATGTAAATAATTGGTCAAGTGAATAACAGTAGTGGATTTGGATAATAATTAACACATCCCTAAGAAAATTAATGTGCCTTCAACGACATCATAGAGCAATGTTTGAATAAAAAAATGGAGACAAAACCCAAATAATTAAAATACTTTACAGAAATTAGCAAAAATTATACTTCTTATCTTGATTATGGTGTTTTACAAGTACAAGGACATAAATAATATTGGAATTTATTCTCAGGATTTACAAATGTTTTTACAAACAAGTTTTGCCCACTTTGTTAACAATCCACTTACATTTTTATTCAATGTCTGTAATCCCTATCCGGTTTATAACCTGAAGGTGAGAGCCTTTGTTGCAGAACGCAGGGTTGCAGAGCTGTAGCGCTCAGAGAAAATTCAAGGCTCCTTTAACTGGCAACAGGGAATCAATAGATGTCACAGGATCACAATAGTGGGTGTGATGGCACCTCTTTCAAGATGGCATTATAGATGGTTGTCAGATAAAAGAAGGTACGAGCAGGAAGACTCTGCATACTGATGATCCTAAAGTCCCTTGGAATGATAAAAACTTTGGCTGTACTACAGAAATTGTAGGCAGCCTGAGATTCAGATAGAAGCTGCATCGAGGCTAGGTGGGAACCAGTAAAGCTTCAGAACGGGACTGCTTGAACGAGCTTTAAGCCAATCAGTGCAATTTTTCATATCAAAGAACATTTTGGCTAAAGCCAAGAGTCTGAGCCTGTTGAAATCTCCCACCAGTAGAACTGGAATGGATGTTTATATACCTATCTGGTCCTCTACATACAAAAGACACTGATGTAAACACGTGTTGACTTACCAAATTAAAAATGATCCATGTAAATGTCTTTTGAGAAGTATATCTGGCACCCTCTGATGATGCTTCAACAGCCATCACTAAGCAGTTGCAGAAGACTGGTGCAAACAATGCTGACCAAACCTCTGCAACAGCCATGGAAGGAAGAGACACAGAGGCTATCCCAGCCTCTAGTCCTTAGTCTGTTAATGTAATAGTTACAGAACAAATGCAAGACATTATTTTAAAAAAAATATCAAGTTTGGAAACTGCTATTTTACCTCTCTGAGATTAAAGCATCAAAAACAGTGATAGCATTCACTTTCCTCATAAGATTGTTATAAAATATAACTCTGCTTCCAAAGACTATAAAAACATTAACACTTTAGGCACTGTAACACCATTTTGACAGATGTCCTGTGTACATCTATCTGCATATAGCAGAGAATCCAATATGCAGACTTTGCAGAATGATCTGAAATTTTATTAAAGTAATACTCAAATTTGTGTTTCTCTATTTTTTTACTTATGCATAAATGATGTTCTAGGACAATGCAAAAATTAGACACAAAGAAATGAATTGACCAGTTCTCTCAATGACTTTTTTTTCTTTAACATGATATGTGTTTCACTGTCAGTACCTGCCTCAGGAGTCAAACAAAGAAAAAAGAACTTGGTGGCTAATACCAGGAAGGAAACCCAACAGCTCTGGAAAGTGTAAAATCTGATAGTGAACAGTCCCAAGATGCCCATTTGTAGTTATGCAACATGACTTTTTCATTACAAAGGTTCTCAGAGTCCATATTTTTACCAGCTACTGCATACATTGCTACTTGGACTTAATAGCCAGGAAAGGTCATGCTGCCCTGACAAGACTTTGCACTTGTTATCCACCTGTGTAGATGGATGGAGAAGCACAGGCATCAGCTGTCGTGCCAAGGTGTATTCCCTGCTGCAGCGCAGCTCTGCTGCGTCTGCATGTTCCAAAGATTTTCAAATCTTACTTAAGCTACCAGTCCTTTAAACTCCCTAAAAGCCAAGGGTGTGCACATATTGCAGGATCCAGACCTTTGAGCATTTGAGCTTGAAAGTGAAAATGAATGAAACATCAACAAACCCAAAAGCGCAGTAAATCAGTCAGGGCACAAGGTGTCCCAGAAGCCCAAGACTGTTAACACGAAGATATTATCTACTGAGGAGGACTCCAGGCTTCACTCATATCACAGGAAGGCCGCAGTAAATTAGGAATTAATGTTCTGAAGTTAATTAATTTAATTGATTTCAAGCTGAGTAAGGGAGTTAAGGGTGGTAGTCAAACAGGGAGAGAGAGTATTTAAATTTAGCTGTCATTAGCAGGCACGTGTTGCATTCACCAAGTACCAGGACTCTATGCTCTCATAGTATGCATTGAGGCCACCTACAGTCTTTTACATTTCTGTTTCCTTCAGCAGAATGGGGAATACACTCATCATTTTCAGGCAAGATAACAAGCTATTAACATAAGACGTGAAATTTTAGGAAATAGAGGAGACTATTTGATTGCTCTCCGTGGAAGCTTATGGTATTGGTTGGGGTCAGGGAGCTGAACCACATTTTATGGCAGATCTCACTGTTTTCAGAACAGGTCCCAGTCCTGCAAAAAATTTTCTGATACATGACTATCTTCTTTAGGAGATGCATTGCTTGTTAGCAGCTATGCAGGTAGGATTAAAGTGAATAAGAAAAGCAAAATATTTTAAGTGTATAAAACACAAACAAAAAGAAATGAAAAGTCAGAAGAAAAGTCCTATGATAAGCAGCTGCTATTTCACATTCTTTCACTGAAACTATTTTAATGGTTGAAAGTGATTCTATTTTTCATCTTAGACATAAAAGACTAGATAACCATATTGATTTTCTAATACAGTAATCAAACTCAAGGGCTTTTTTTCTCAATACCACTCTAAGCTTTCTTCTACTGTCCTTAAATGAAAATGTCATGTGACAGAATCTGCATTTAAAAAGCCTTCTTGATATTCATTAACAGTAACCAAATAAAGAAATTAAATAAAATTGAAAAATATGCAACTGTATGAACTGTTAAAAATCAATGCAGGTCAGTGACTAGGAAATCTCTCTTCCCAAAAGAGAGTTAATATTCATGCATTTATTTGCTTCACATTCTTCATTACATAAATTATGATTAAAAGTATACTAAAGACAGATGCAATATTACTGATACTAATAATATAGAAACTACATTTTATTGAAGAGTAGTTTAGGACTAGCGGTTTACATTGTTAGATTCCAGTGTTAATATGTTACAGGTTTTCTGTGAAAACTGTACAATTATAAAATAAGTAAGTGGAATCATTGAAATAACAGTGATTCTCAGCCTCAGACAGCACCTTAGAGATTCAGTGCTTTAATGTCTGTGGAGCATTTAAAGATGTCTGAGAAAAATGTACTGTGTAAGTGCAGACTATTCTTCTTGATGTTCAAGCACCATATGACAGGTATAAGACATATAAATATTCAAATATTATACAGAAGTGCTGAACCTATGTAAAAACTTAAGGATCAAGAATTTATGCTCTGAAATCTCTTTGCCTATTTTTTTCTGTCTTTACTGACCTGTGAGCGCTTTTGTGAATGATGTTTCTTTGGTTAAAGTTTTGGGAACAATTTTTCTCACTTCAGTCTACAGCATTCAAATGCACATATCATGGTGTACATGTGGCATCTGTTATTTCTTCAGGAAATGCCACAATTCACTTATAAAATGTTCAACATGCAGTTATAGAGTAGAATTACATTTCAATGAGTCTGGTTATTTATTGTGATTATTATTATTTTCATTTTTTTTAATATTTCAAAAATATGTTCTTGGATACAAGACCACATCATAAGATCTGATTTAATTTCTTGCACATAAACATATGATAAATATTGTTCCTGTTCCATGGGCCTTAAAGCATAAATTCAAAGACAGAAGATGAATACCAAGACCTAGATGGGAACTGAAGGGAAATATAGAAGTACAGCTGAAGGTACAGATGTAATGTAACTTAGCTACAACTCCATTTCCAGGATAAGCCTGTACAAGATTTTATGGCACAGTTCAGCAAGGGCTGCAAGGATAAGGATCATTCAAAAACCATGCTACAGTCATAAGAGTAGTGCTACATAGTGAGGGCAGACCTGACTTAACCTTTAAATATGTGCTCTGTCTGTAGAGCCTGTGGCTTCACTGCTCTTACCATAAATCAGAATACCTAAATTGCACTAGGACAGGTTTGCTGGCAGTTGAAAGCCTCCCACTAAAGAAAACTGCGTATTTTAACCTACTTAAAGATTTTGGTTTAGGATTCTATCTTTATTTGAACTCCAAAAGGATTAACAGTTGCTACATATCCACTTTCATTGTCATGTTTTCTGCAAAATAGTTGGAATCTGCTTTACTTTTAGTTGCACACCAATGTAATGTCAAAGAACTGACCTGGATATGCCGTATACAATGATAAATTTAGAGCTTGGAAACTTTGAAAGAAAAATATTGAAAGTGTCAAAGAAGCATAGAAGTCACACCTCCAGTCATGGTGCTAGAGGAAAGCAGAGGATCTTGCAATGTCTGATCAGCTTCACTGAAGTATTTACCACCCCCCACTTTTTCACATCCATGAAATAATGAAAGAAAAATAACCAAAGTTATAATTTCAGTACAGGTGTACAGTACTCAGACAAAAGATGCATTAACATCAGCCAAATGAAACCAGCAGGAGGGAAAGAACTGAATAAAATAATGTCAAACTCAGCGGAATGAAAAGCAATGGAAACAGTGTCAAAGTTATAGATGAGAAATATGTATGATCCATATTCAAGTTGTCTCTTTACAGTTTTATTGAAGGCATAAATCCTTACAATGAGTGATAAATCATTATTAATTCATTTGATGGAATCATGTGAAGGAGAAACAAATGTTTTTTTTGAGCTGGTAGAACTGTCATGCATAATTCCATAAGCATCATACCCCATAGTGTATATGGCATGGGCAGATGAGGCAAATATCACAACTCACTTATCAACATCATTACTCTGATACCATAAGAACAACTAAGCACTGTGTCTTTTTTTGAAATAAAGCTTTAATTTTCCCCATTTAATATGCATTTCTGTTTGCTAGGGTTTCTGCACTGGTAGGGTGCACATTAATTTGATTTTTTTAATTAATGAGCTGGTATAGCAATTGTAAATTGATATCCATAAACTAACTGTAATTTTATGTACCTTATTTTGAAAACAACCTGCAAGTATTTGTATCAAGCTAATAGATTATTTTTACACCTAAACAACAGTGATTCTAATATATTATTCCTAGTGCAGCCTTTCGAGTTTCTGTGTTAGGAAAAAATTGATTCATACTTTATGCCTAGCACAGATCTGCTAAGGCAGGTTATAGCAGATAAACCATGGCAATGTCTAAACATGGTCTTGGATATGGAAGTTAAAATGGGAGATGAAGATTCTCATGGAATTGTGGGGGTGGGGTGGGGCGGGGTTGTTGTTGAAAATTCACCAGGACAAGAATTTTATCATATTTGGTCCCTGGCCACCCCGATGTCAATATTTGCCTCCAGCAGGAAATTCTCACACAGGAATGACAAAGGCACTTCATTCTCTGATTTGGTTCTGTTTGCGGGATTTTTACATCCATATAGATCACATGCAGGCCAGTAAAACCTTACACTGAAAAATTTCATCGTGGATATAAATCAAAACTTACAAGTCTTTTCCCATGTTTGATTAAAGAGAAACTTTACTGCTTGCATGGTATTAATAAAGCACAGTTTTTGTTGTACATTAATTAGTGAAATCCTCAGTGATGTTCTGCAATTATGGAATTGTCTACAAATATACTTGTGCCTAATGTGCTGGAAAGAATTATAATGACCCTCTCAGAATAATGGGATCTTGATTTTTGCCCTCTGTCTTGAGTGCCTGGTGAAAGGGAATGAACTGATCACACCACCAGCACCCAAAAGGAAATAGACAGGAAACACCTCTTTAAAGGCACATTACAATATCTTTAAAGAGTCTTCTCAGTCCAGCTGTTTCCAAATGAAACAAATAGTAGTGGAACATGAGATCTGATTTTCATCTTCCATTTCCTGTTCCATTATCACTTTCAGCTCTCAGAAACCCATACTTATTTTAATAATCTGCATTTGGTTTAGTTTCTGTTCTTTCTTTCACCATGGACTAGAACACAAGTCTGGACTAAGCCTCCTTCCTCACCATGTGACACGACAGGGACAGTCAGCAACATTCGTGTGAGGGGTGGGGATGTACTCCTGGAATGCAACTCCCCTCCGGGTCTGCCCCCAGCCTTCCTAACAGCGGTAACTTCTTGCCTTCTCTACTTGCCTGTTTGGTTAGCCTTCCTTATTTTCCCACCATTCCTGACAGAAATATCTTTCTCTAGTGCTAGTCCATCCACTATCTTTTGCACAGGTAGGTTTAGTGCATTTGAGTGGGAATAGATTGGTTTGAGTGGGAATAGATTAATAGATTAATCTGAGTGGGAATAAATTATTAAATTAATCTGTAATATCAATTTACACAATTTTATTCTGAGTAAACTTGATTTTTATCACTGAAGTTCAGGGTAGTTAGTCACAATTTCATCACTATTTCTATCTACAAGCTTCTCTTAATGAAGAGGAAGAAAGATTAAAATTATTCATTTCTTTAATTGTTTCATACATTTTAATTATTCATTTTGTATGTTACCATTATTTTTTTGATTAGGAGACTGAGTAATTGGTTTGAAAAATACTTTTTAGACTACTTGAATTTTCCTGGATACTTTCTAGGGAATTTCACATTTTTCCTATAGGAAACATGAGTGAAGAATTAATTTGTCTTATTGGCAATTATATTGTTTTTCCCTCTAGATGTTTTGTGGTTTTAATTTCTTTCTCTTTTTTGAGCTCTCTCAGCTAGTAACTCCAATAATATAGATGAAGATCATATAGAACTGGACCTTAGCTGCAAAAGTTAGAAAGTGCCTTGGAAAACATGAAGCTGCAGCTACTGAAGGAAAAAATAAAAACTTCTGACAGACATTTCCTTGTTTTTAATGCATTGGACAAGACTCATATTTGGACTTGCTTTTATAAGGCATGAATGACCAGCATTTCAAGGTGCTCAAAACCCTCCAAGTATGCAAAGCTCCAGCTGGGAAAAAAAAAAAGAAAAAAAAAAATCCCAAAACCCAGTGTGAAGGACTTATGTGGCTACTTATCCTCCTGTCATTGTTTTCTTAAGAATCTGTGGACAGTGTTGCTTTACTTATTACTCCTCCTGTCAACGTTTCAGCAGCATCCTCCTGCTCATATTTCTCTTTACTACATTTTCTCCTGTAAGTCAGATGCAGAGACAGCACAATGGCTCTTTGCAGTGTTTGTTTTCATGTATTCCTTCATTATGAAACTCATTTCAGCTGGACCTTTAAATAACTTCCAAGCAGCAAGGAAGAGGCAGTACATTCATCACACAGTGAATACAAAGCATTTAATGCAGATCTCAAATCGATTCTTTTGTTCAAATGCTAATTTTTATTTATTTCCCTTCCCCAGGAGGCTTAGCCAGTAAAAATTATATCCATGCCACTGTGGATTTATAACACAAGGAAGCAGATGAAATAAGAAAGTTGAGCACACTCTATTAGATATTATTCATAAACTATTTCTTCTTGTCAGACGTTTGCTATGAGGCTGAGAATGCAGTACGTCACTTCTCTCTCAGTTTGACCATAGCTGATAAGTTGCTTCAAGTTCACACATCACTACAACTCAGAATAAATTCCATGGCTAAAGACACTCTTTTCTGTTTCCTGGCACACTCTGTGCCTTCCTCCTAAACAAAGCTTAGTTAATATTCTAAAGGCAGAACCCCAGACAATGTCTTCATAAACATGAAAATTTTCAAAGGAAAAAAAAATTACTCCTTTCCGGGATTTTGCTCTTGATAGTCTTTTTTGACATTGTTGTTATTGAGAATAAAGCAAGATGGGGCCCAGGGAGACTTCTATCTCAGTTTAGATTTCTCTGTTCCTTTCTTAAGTGAAGCCCTTTCATATTACGAAATTGATTTGATGTCAATATGCTGCCTAAAGTTCAAGTTAGGAAAAAGTGACATCATATTTTAAAACTTTCTAGGTATACTTTCATCTTTTCAAATAACAGAATTTCTCCACAACACTCTCTTTCTTATCTTCCCCCAAGCCCTCTATCCCCATAAAACCTCACAAAAAAATTTGGCTCATGATAGTTTTCAGCTTTTGCCCACGAATAGACCTACACATGGTCCTATGTGTTATTTTTTGCAGACATAATTGTTTTAAAATATCAAGGCATCATAGCTTTTGGCAATCTCATATGCTTTTTTCTTTCTGCTAGTCATTCTACACATTTAAGCATCTAAAATATATAGATGAAATCTACATATGACACAGTCTGAAGAAGGGAAAGAATTTTAATTTGGTTTTAGAGTAATGATAGATAAAATGTGGTTTTTTATTGACCATTTGAGAATTTTCAATCTGTGAATGTGTAAGATAATATTTTGAGTTAAAAATTAAGAAAGATGTGTTCCTATGTTTTCATTACTCCTCCATGGGGGTTATTGGCATTTCCAGTAAATATTCATACGAGCTCAATCTTGAAAGTATCTATGCAATAACATCCAGAGATGCTCTGATTTTTTTAAAAAGAGAAGCCTTAACAGGTGCCACAATTAGAATGAGATATCAGGAAATGTTCCAGTGGTAAGAATTCCTTATGTCAATGGTTTGGCTCTAAATGTTATAGAATTTCTTTTGTCGGTGGCAGCTGATTATCAGCTAAGCAGGCTCCAAAATGTAAATCTGTGGATGTATTTTGACCCATCCATCTTCCACTTTCAGGACTTCCATGGAGTACAAGTGACCTGAAGACAACATATGATTTGGGGAAAAGTGTATGCCAGGAGTGTGTATTACTAACAATCCAAATCTAAAATACAGCTGCTTATATATTGCTATTTATTACTGTATTTTTGTACATGTGCTTTGGAATACCTCCCTTCAGCTTTGGGATTAAAAATACAGAGTCTAATCTCTTTAACCGCTCTACCAATTTTACCTAAGAGTTGCAAGAGAATATTCTACAAACCACTCCAAGACTCCTAATACTTCTGAGAGAAAAAATTAGTGCAATCTCTTTGATGTTTATAGATCTATACCCAGCAAGCAAGAAAAACCTGCAGGCAATAACGGGTTAATATCACTGGGATGCTGAAAGAGATCCTCCCAGCTTTTTATGGAAACTGGCCTGTCTGGGAAGGACGGTGGATAAAGTCGAAGATTAGGAGGCAAAACATACTTTTCACAAAATTGGCACTCATGCTTCTGAAAGCATCAGATTGAATTCCAGTCAACCAAAGATCTGTTGGCAACTGACAATCAGAAGTGGATTCAGCCATCATGGTTTGCCACTTAACATTACTGTCCAACTCCTGCAAGCCAGGATTCCATCGTGAAGATAACATCTCCACTGAAAATTTCTCCACAGTCTCCTGCTTCAATTGTATTTGCTTCCTTTCATTTTTTCTGTTTGTGTCAGGAGACTCAGGCACAAAACTTTGAGCATATATCTTTAGCAAAAAAACTGGCAACCCAGAAACCTCTCAGAGGTACTTTTTTTGATGCCATGGTCTCAAGATCCTCTGGGGATGTATGTCCAGGGTATTACTGTGTTTGTAACATAGTCCTCTAAGGGGTCAGTGTGCACCAGTTCTGTTGCATTCATATCTTAATTCAGCCTCTTCTCCTTTTTTACTCCTGCATGTGTAGAGACTTAGATCCCACAGTAGGCTAATAGATATTCTCTTGGGACTGACCTGCTCAGAGAATAAGCTCAGGTTTTGTGAGTTAGGGTTTCATTTAACTTTCTGAAAGTCAGCATGGTTAATCGTTATTGTCGCTTTCACATCTAGTACTTGTTTGCTAGAGGCAAATGCCTAAGGCAGCTTGTTTTATTGTTTTTGTTGAAGGGGGGGGGGAGTCGTTTGTATATGTTTTGATTTGGTTTTGGTTTTTTAATGCCATCTCCCTTCTTCTTTTCTATTGCCTGAGGGTGATAAAGGAAGGAGATTGGTCTCTGCACTAAGATGCTGTTACTTCCACAATCAATCAGAAAGAAGCGTGAGTGCTTTGGATTGATATAGCTTAGACTCCATGAAAGACCTTTATCTCTAGACCGTATTCTAAGCAAAACCAAATCCATTCTGACTTTGTAGTGGGAAAACTTATTCCCTTGTAATGGAACAAGGACCCTACCTTTTGCAAACAGGCTACTTGCTGAACTCTCCAGTTGAAGGCTGAAGGTTGAAGGCTGAAGAGCTGTGGATGCTTGGTGAAATAGACTCAGTGGAACTTGTACAGTAGCTTCTGGATGAACATTTTGGAAAAACAAACAAACCAACAAATTCCACAATACCACTTGTTTCAAGCCTTTGTAAGTTGTCATAGTTTCTCTTGCTTTCTGAATAGGTTACCTCACCACCATGAAGGTGGCTTGTTCCATCTATTCTGCAAAACAATCCTTTCCCTGAGGGGCTGCCAATCTCCCAGCAAAAATTTCAAGCTGTTTGTTTCTTGGCACTGTATGAAGATTGAAAGCATGTCTCTGTGATTGGTCGTATCACAGTAAGACAGGATCTATCAAGTGCTAGAAGGGATGAAATGCATATATCTATCGTGCTTTTGACATCTCTCGTAATTTGCCCATCCTAGATAAGAAAATGCTGCATTTTCATACCCACCAAAAACCCCCAAAACCAAACCAAACAAACAAAAACAAACAAAAACCCAAAACCAACCAGCCAAACAAAAAAACCACACCCCCCCCCCAAAAAAAACCCAAAACCAAACCCAAAAAAGAGGGTCCTGGGAGAAAGAAGCAGCTTTCACTCTTTTTAATCTGCATTTGTTTTCTCTCAGTTTAGACCCAGACTACAACAATGTGGGGTTAATCAACTATAAAACTTCTCCATTATTAATGAAAATGATCACTTATCTTCCACTATCAAGAATCCGCTCCTTCTCTTGGACACTGACAGCCTGGTTTGCTCCTTTTTTTTCTCTTTTCCAAAAAAAAAAATGCTTACAAACAGAGATGAATTAATGAGGAGAAAACTGGTAGATTTACCCCAAATGATGGAATTTTGCATCTGTGTTTCATGATTCATTAACACTCTGCTTCCTAGACTCCTTGTAACACTTCACCCAGTGAATGCACCAGCTGACAAGAGGGTAGCTGTTGCAATTTTGCAAGGAAATAATATTTTTTGAGATCAGAAATTATTTTAATATACAACCACTTTTTTGATAACAAATATTTCCTATTTGATGATCTGCCTCTGAAAACTAGTTTAAATCTTCATGCTTTCTGGCCTGGACTTCTAGAAAGTGTGGGATTCTGCCATCTTTTGGGACAGCAACATTAAGAGGGTTACCAGGGACCAGATGATTTTTAACAGCTGCTTGAGCATGAACTAGTTCACAATAGGAGCCTTTTTACTTGGAGACAAACAAGGGAACATGTCTCTTTCTGCACCTGAGTGTCTGACCAGGTAACTTTTAGCATTTGTGATGCTCCTACTCCTCCAGTTCAGGAAGGCAGTCTCAAAGCTTCAAGAATTCCTTTCCCTCATAGAAATTCACTCGGTTTTTTGGACTTCCTGATCTGGATTTCCAGAATCGTTACCTTATTTCGTTCTTCATTTTTCTGGATATCCTAAAAGTATTCTGAATCCTAAAAGTATTCTGAAGATTTGCGCACCCCAGGAGGTTTGTATAGCTCAGGACAATGCAGCAGAAGATTAGAAGTGATACCAGCTGTGATGGGGCTTATTTCTTATTGAAAAAGTCAAACATGAACAATATAGTTATTTTCCTCTGCAACACTACATCAGCTGTGTTTGTAAAATAGGTGCCTATTGGTGTTAGAGATGGTAGACAGAAGAAATAGGAGAAATGATGCGGGGTGCTG
>VZRR01009432.1:0-36612 GCA_013398015.1 Oreocharis arfaki
GGTGGCGAGCTCCGGGTCGGGGCGTCCCCCCTGCGCTCCCCTGGCAGGTGGGCGCGGGGTCGCGGGGTCCCAGGGCTGGCGGGGCCGGGGCGCGGCACTGGCGGCGGCCGCGGGTGATGTCACTTTCTCCAAAACCCTCCGGGGGTTTTCGCCCCCCTCCCGCCCCCCCGAGCCGCCGAGAAACGAGCCCCCATATAAGCGGTGGCACCGGCCGGGCGGGCGCGCAGAGCGGCCGGGACTCAGCGGTGCGTGGGGCTGAGACCAGACCCCCCCACGCCGCCCACCCCGCGCGGGGGTGAAGCCCCGGCCGCGCACGTCGAGCCCCCCGCGTGGGCATGTGGGGCCGGGCACGGCGCTGACGGGGCGGCCGGTGTGTTGCAGGGCGGCGGGCGAGGAGCGGGATGCTGGACGCCATGGAGGTGCCGAGCCACTCGCGGCAGCTGCTGCTGCAGCTGAACACGCAGCGCACCAAGGGCTTCCTGTGCGACGTGATCATCGTGGTGCAGAACGCGCTTTTCCGCGCGCACAAGAACATCCTGGCTGCCAGCAGCGCCTACCTCAAGTCGCTGGTGGTCCACGACAACCTGCTCAACCTGGACCATGAGATGGTGAGCCCCGGCATCTTCCGCCTCATCCTCGACTTCATCTACACCGGCCGCCTGGCCGAGTGCGAGCCGGGCAGCGAGCAGAGCCTGGGCGCCGTGCTGGCCGCCGCCAGCTACCTCCAGATCCCCGGCTTGGTGGCCCTCTGCAAGAAGAAGCTGAAGCGCAGCGGCAAGTACTGCCACCTGCGCGGGGGCTACGCGCCCTACAAGCTGGGCCGTGGGCTGAGGGCCGCCACGCCGGTCATCCAGGCTTGCTACTCGGGGACGCCACGGCCCGTGGACCTGCCGCCCGTGGAGCCGGCGGCGCCGCTCAACACGCAGTGCGGGGAGCTGTACGCCTCGGCCGCCCAGGGCGCCCCGCTGCACCCCCACGGGCTGTGCCCGCCCGAGCGCCACTGCTCGCCACCCTGCGGCCTCGACCTTTCCAAGAAGAGTCCCACCGGCCCCTCCACCCAGCTCCTGCCCACCGACCGCCTGCTGCCCAGCGAGCCCCGTGAGCCCTCGCTGCCCCCACGGCACGACAGCCCCCCCGTCAGCGCCGGCCTCCTGGCCGGCCACACCGCTGCCTACAAGGACTCCCCGCCGGGCGGTGAGCCGGGGGGACACCCCCACGCCCCCGACCCCTTCCGCAGCACGCCGCCCTGCGCCGAGCCCCCGCTGCCCCGCGCCGACGGGCGTGAGCTGATGTACCGCTGGATGAAGCACGAGCCCCTGGGCCCCTACCTGGACGAGGGGGAGGCGGAGAAGGAGCTGGAGCGGGAGGAAAAGGCCGAATCCCCGCCTGCGGCGCCGCAGCCCCGCTACCCCAGTGTGGAGAGCAATGACCTGGAGCCTGATAACAGCACGAGCGAGGAGACGGGCAGCAGCGAGGGCCCCTCACCCGGTGACGCGCTGGACCGCTACTGCAACCACCTAGGCTACGAGCCGGAGAGCCTGGGTGACAACCTGTACGTCTGCATCCCCTGCGGCAAGGGCTTCCCCAGCTCTGAGCAGCTCAACGCCCACGTGGAGGCCCACAACGAAGAGGAGCTCTATCACAAGGCGGCGGCCGAGCAGGCCGTGCCTTTCCTGGACAAAGGTGGCCCGGGGCTGGGTGACATCTTGCGGCCTTACCGCTGCTCCTCCTGCGACAAGTCCTACAAGGACCCGGCCACGCTGCGGCAGCACGAGAAGACGCACTGGCTGACGCGCCCCTACCCCTGCACCATCTGCGGCAAGAAGTTCACGCAACGCGGCACCATGACCCGCCATATGCGCAGCCACCTCGGCCTGAAGCCCTTTGCCTGCGACGCCTGCGGGATGCGCTTCACCCGCCAGTACCGCCTGACCGAGCACATGCGCATCCACTCGGGCGAGAAGCCCTACGAGTGCCAGGTGTGCGGCGGGAAGTTCGCCCAGCAGCGCAACCTCATCAGCCACATGAAGATGCACGCGGCCGGCCCTGACGGCAAAGCCAAGCTGGACTTCCCCGACAGCGTCTACGCCATGGCCCGTCTCACCGCCGACCAGCTGGGGCTCAAGCAGGAGAAGGCGGCCGAGCTGCTCTCCCACACCTCGCACTTCCTCAGCGACCCCAAGGCCATGGAGAGCCTCTACCCCCTGGCCAAGTTCACGGCTGAGCACCTGGGGCTGAGCCAGGACAAGGCGGCCGAGGTGCTGGCGCAGGCTCCGCACCTCCACGCCGAGGCCGCCCGGACCATAGAGCGATACTCGCCCCCCTAGCGCCGGCCTGGCCGGGGGGCTGGGGGGGCCGCTGGGCTCCCCTCGCTGCCCCGTGTGGAGCTGGGGGGGGGGCGAGAGGTGGTGGGTGCTCGTCCCCCGGCGCTGCCGACGGTCCCGGAGAACTCCCTCGTAGCGAAGGTCCCATGAGAGCTGCTCCGGGATGGATGGGCGGCGCGTCCCTCGAGCAGCGCCCCGGCTTGCCCAGGAGAAGCCGATAAATCAGGGACTGACCCCGCGGCACCTCCGCCCCTTGCCGTGGGGGGTGCCGGGACCTCGGCACCGGGCGGGAGCGACGCACAAGCTGTGAGGCCGGGCTGCGCCCCGAGGCTTTGGAGGACATGAGCCCGCTCCTTACCTCAGGGCTGCCCCTGGGCGAGGGGACGCCCTCGGCAGCCGCCGCGTCGCTCCGGCCCCACGGTGGGACCCGCCGGCGCTCGGCTTTGCCGCGACGGGACCCGGACTGTGCCGCCCCGACCGCCGCGGGCCGTGAGTAGTTCGTCCGTCGTGGCCGGAGCGACGCCTCCGTCCTGAGCGGGAGCGGCCAGCGCTGGGCTGGGGGGGGGTGTGCCCGACCACCCCCGGGCCGCGCCGGGGCTCGGGGACAGACTGACGGAGGGGGACGGTGGGGTCCGAGCAGCGGGCGCGGGACGGGGGAGCGGCGGTCACGTCCACGCTGCGGGGGCCGGGGAATCGCGATGCTCCTCGCCCCGAGGCAAGCACTGAGCTCCCGTCCCGAACCCACGGGCTCAGCCGGCTGCTCCCCGTGTTTTTGGGAGGTGGGGCAGGGCCTGTCCCAGACTGAGCCCCTGGGCCCTGCCTCGCCATCAGGGATGCCCGGGGCACCCGGGGCAGCCCCGGGACCCGGCGGCTTCGCCCTCGGGCGGCCACTCGCCTTGATTATTCTTTTATTTTTTTATTTTTGCCAAAGACGCCCGTCTCCAGCGCGGCCGGGCCGGGCCGGGGGGTCCATGACAAAGACAAAGCGGTCTCTGGTTTGTCAGCTACGGGAGGTGGGCAGGGGCTGCGGGAGGGGGCCGTGGGGCAGAGCCCGGGGGGTGCATGTGACCTGGGGCCGAGTCCCCCCCGGGCACCTCCTGCCACCACCGCACCCCCTCTCCCACCTTCTGCTCGGTGTGGGCAAAGCCCCCCCAGCCTGGACCCCCCCGGCCCGTGCCCTGACCCCTCCGTTGGGGCTAATGTGAAGCTTCTCTCCCTCCTGAGCCCCCTCCTCTCCTTTGCACACGAGGCTCCGGGCGGCCGCCAGCAGCGACTGCTCCCGGCCTCGCAACCACTGTGCCTTAGCCTGAGCTGGCCGCTCCTGCCCAGCTGCCCCCCGAGCCTCCCGGGGCTGTCCCGGTCCCCCAGGGCCGGCGGTGTCCCCCGGAGCTGCCGTGGGGTGGCTGGCGGCGGTGGCAGCACCCAAAGCACAGCTGGCAGCGCCCAGCGGGGCCCCGGCCCTCCCTGTATCACGTCCAATTTGTACACGGGCTTCTAGCCCTTTTTTTTTCTATAGTCAAAACGGAATGAGCAATAAAGTGACATTAACACGCGTGGCCTCGCGTTCTTCTCTGGGGAGGGGCCTGGCTGGTGCAGGGCTGATGCTGAGTGGGTCTAGGAGATGACCTCGGGGCGGGGTCTGTGGGTGCAAAGCTGCAGGGAGGGCACCCAAGGGGCTTTGTTGTGCATCTGGTTTGCCCAGACCCCCTGAGCTCGGGGGCAGCAGCAGCTGCAGGTGGGACAGAGCCGCTGTCATCCTTATGTGTCCTACTGCTGTCCCTCCCTGGTGTCCCCCACCCCAACCTCAGCAGCGACTCGCCCGCCGACAGCAAATGACACACCACGCTGCACTGACATGTTTAATACTAAAAATGATTAAAACCAACTTAACAAAACAACCCGAAAGCGGGCGCTGCCCCAAGACAAGGGCTCCCAGCAGCCTGGCAGGGATGGCCCCAGGCGCTCAAGCTCTGCTTGTTGTGTTGCCAGCTGGTCTGGTGGCACCAAAACTGTCCCATGGCCGAGCCTGTGACACGTCTGGCAGAGCTGCAGGGCCCTCCGGGCTGGTGGTACCTCGGGAAGGGCCTCAGAAAGCAGCGCTGGGGCAGCGCCATAAGAAAACAAACATCGAAACACACCCGGCGTGGAGGAGAAGGCAAAGTCTCTGCAAAGCTGGCAGCCAGCACGGCTGTGGGCAAGGAACCGGGGTGAGGGTGCTGTGCCGACGGCTCTGCGCGCCCCACAGCAGCCGTGGGCACCCCAAAGTCTCTGTGGGACAGGCTGTGCCCCGGTGCCCTGGGCTGGGCACTGCTCTGGCACAGGTCATCCAGCACAACCCCGCGTGTCCATCGCGCTGCCGAGGCTCGGACCCCGCTGCTGGCCCCGGCCGTGGGGCTGGGCAGCTGGCACAGGGGTCGCTGGGCTTCCTGCTGCAGACACCGGGCCCGAGCCACCCACACAGGAAAGGAAAACGCTGGGCTCCGTCCTGCTGCTTCCTCTGCCACCTCTGACACTTCCCTCCCACGGCCGCGGCGCCCCAGCGGGGACCAGGGGTGGCCTCGGGGCTGCTCCCACCCTCGGCTCCTGGGACTGGGACTTGACAGAGCTCCAGGGGCTCCGGTTCAGGGGTTAATGATCCCTCTTAGCTTCTGTATCTGGCGTGTCACTGGGGACAGGACACTTGGTGATGGGACAACGTGGGGTGTGGAAGGCTTAGCAGCACCCCAACCCCAAATCCAAGTGCGGAATGACCCAGGGACGAGGCAATGGCTCCATCCATGGACCCTCTCAGCTAGGCAAACAGTGGGGCTGAGCATTTCTGTGGTTCTCTGACCCTGCAGCCATAGGCAGAAGCCAGATCCCACACGGAAGAGGGGCCTGTGGCAATGTGAGGACACACAGTACCAACGGGACAGCCGGTCCTGGGGTCCTTGGAGGATTTTGTTATCCTCACACTGAGTCTTAGGTCAAAAGCGCACCTAAAGGTAGCAGGGTGGGACTAAGGGCTTTGGGAGAGAAGGGAAGGGGCAAGTAATGGCTGGGGTGGGCAGGGGATCAGGACAAAGCAGCTGTGGGGGTGTTCAAAGCCTCCCCCAGCAAAGCAGGCAGGGCACACACCTGTAAACTAACCTACACTGAGAAAACGAAACTCAACAAGCAAACCCCACACCAGGGAGAGGACAAACCCCTCGTCGAGCAGCACTCCTGCATGGGGCAGCACACGGTGGGGAAAGGGATGGGGACCTGGGGCTGTATGGCCACGCAGGAAAAACAGGCTGGGGCAGGGGGAAACCTGCCCGTGAAGTCCATGGCCTCACCAAGGGGTACAGGCTGGACTAAGCAATCCCAAAGTCTGTGTCCCCAATCTCTGCCCTCCGCAGCCTACAAACCCAAAGAGCCACCAACGTGTGACTCGAGCTCTCTGCACCCAAGCAAACCAAGCAAAAGGCTGGCGATCCAGCACGGGGCTCACCCAAAGCTTCCCTCGCCAGCGGGGCTCTCCAGCTCCGCGCTGGCACTGCCCAAAGGCCGGCGGGACCCTCAACGGCCCCGCCTCCACGTGAACCATCCACAGCAATGACCTTCCCAGCTGGTGTGCCCTCGGGGGGGGCCCTTCTCAGCACGGCCATTCCGGGGTGGGTTGAAGACGTGGCGTTTATTGTTCGTGGTGGGCTGGCGGCGGTGGCGGCGCGGCGAGGCGGCCGCTGGAGCCGGGCTCCCACCGTAAGGGGCTGCGTGACTCGCTCAGGGGCCCTGGGCCCCGCTCGGCCCCCTCAGCCCTCCTGGGCCCACTTGAGGAAGGTGGGGATGTCCCGCACCGGCACGTTGCGGGTCAGCGCTTTGACTCGCAGGTTCCGGTCGTCCGTCAGCAAAACCACTTCCCTGAGCAAACGGATGGGATCGTCTGCAACGAGACACACACACACACACACACACACACACACAGAGCACCGTGAAGCTCAGACCTGCCCCAGGCCTTGTGCCCATCCCACGGTGTGGTCACCTACCCTCCCTGCTCCCAGCTCCCTGCTCCCAGCTCCTTGCTCCTTGCCAAGCTTCCTGGTGGGCCTCGGACATAGCTCTGCATCCCAAAGGCCGTCTGCTCCCCTCTCTGTGCTGCCCAGGGATGATTTGTGATCCCTGCCCGCTGCCCACATGGGGTGCTGGACTGGCCACAGGCTGGGAAGAGGAGGTCCCTGTCTGACCCAGGCCAGGAAGACGGCCCGCGACCCTGGCTCCAGCAGGAAGCTGGTGCTATTATTCTGTTGATCTCATTATAAGATCTAAAGCCACCCCTTATTTTTTGCGGAGCTTTTTTGGAGTCGCCACTGACACCGAGGCGTTTCTGGCCGGGGCTCAGACAGACACTGAGAGTTGATGCCTGAGAAACAACCGAAGGGATCTTGCCCCCAGATGGATGAGCTGCCCCGCACGCAACGCGCCGGGCTGGGATGTGGGAGCCACGCTCGTGTGTGTGCGAGGCAGGGGAAGCATATGGGGTATGTGTAAGCAGCTGGGTCCTGTGACCAGAGTACTGTTCCTATGAGCACAGGAAACACAGTGCCTCCGAGCCAGGACTGGAATGGAAAAAACAGAGTTTATGGGAGCCCAACATGGGCCCAGATTGGCTGCGCAGGGAGCGGCAGGACGAGGGGAAGGGGAGGGTGGCCAGGAACGCGGGCTACGGTCATGGTGTCGGGGCTGGGGACGGAGGGTAAGCGCCCGGCTGGCCTGTGCTGGAAGGAAGGGAATTGGGGGCTCAGTGGGAAGGCAGGCCAGGGATTGAGAGCTGCCTCAAGTGGGACCGGGAGGTTTTGCGCGGACACTTTAAGAAATGTGTAACAATAAACATCCTCTGCTCCGCGCTGGTGACGCGCCTCCTTGTTACAAACCAGAGGCTGTCAGCTTGTCAGGCCCCATTCCCCATAATCCACATGATTTCAAAATTCAGCATCATTTGCACATAAACATTTGGTGACGGTTTCTCTGTGAATCTGACAAGTTAAGCTGCTAAGAATTCGTGCTGACAAATGCGGGTTGATTTCTTGGGCAGCTGCTGATGCGATTCCCATCCCTGCCGCCCTGGCAACAGCCTGGAGGCTGTCTGGTCCCAGAACACATGGCTGATGCCAACCAGGAAAAAGAGTCCTGGACAGAAGGCATCAAGGGTCACGGGGAGGAGGCATTTTCTGGCCCTTTGTCGCCACAAAAATGGTCCTGCGGACGTTTATGGTGGGTTTGTCACAGGCTGGGGCATCCCCAAGGTGCCATGAGGTGACATTTGGCAATGAGGTGGGAGGGCCACAGCCTGGGGCTGACCGGAGGTAGGAGGTGGCACCTTGGTGTTGAAAGAGGCAAAATGCAGGAGGGAACAGATCCAAGGGCCATGAAAGAGAAACGGGAGGGGTCCGTGGAATGCAAGAGAGAAGGGACAAAGAGGATGTGAGGATGTCCCACCTTTGTTGGAGGGCATGAAATCCTTGGCCTTGTCATTGCAATAGTGGAGGCAGCAGGACAGAATCAGGTCATCATTGTTTCCCTGGAAAAGAAAGGGCAAGGTTACCCCTGGCAGGGAAAACTTTGCACCCCCTGACTGCTGCACCGCCTCGAGGCACCCCGACACAGATCAGCGAGAGCAGGGCTGCTCCAAGCTGAGACACAAGAGCCTGCTCAGCCATCTGCAAAGTGGGGGCACAGAGCCACCCCCTGCCCAGAGCTCATGCACCTCAGGGTCCCTGGGTTTCCCTGAGGAAGTGGTGCTCCCCACCCTCAGTGTCCAGGATGCCCCTTACCTGCTGGCCAGTGGTGTCCTCACTGCGGAAGGAGATGGACTCCAGCTCGTTGCCCCGGCTGGTCAGAGCCCTCAAACAGTTGTCCCGGCTCTCGAATCGCTCCTCCAGGAACTCGATGGACTTCCTGGCTCTCTCCTGCACTTGGCGGGCATAGCCTGCAGCCCGGTGCTCCATCTCTGGGCCCTTGGCCAGGCCATCCAGCTCGTTTATCACTTCAAACAGGAAGAGGAGGTACAGTTACTATGGGACAAGGTGCTCCCGTGACCTGCTGCTGGAGCACGCAAGTTGCCAAGGCCTCAGGGCCGGGGCACTGGGAGCTGGCTCAGGAAATCTGGGTTCAGCTGCCGCAGTGTCCCCGTGCTCCTGGACTTGGCTGCGGGTCTGGAAAAGCTTTGCTGCCTTCCACCTCCCTGGGTCACCTGGCTCAGCCCCGAGAGCACAGGCACCTCACCCCCCCAGCCTAACTGGTGAGGGCAACTGGTTCTGCTCTGCCACCCACTGGGGAGCATCGCTGTGCCCCCCACCCCACCCTCCTGCACGATGACCAACAGCACGTCCATGCCCGGGGCTGTCAGGAAACCCTGAACTCCTGCATCCTGCTCCTCTATCTCCGAGCACAGCGATGGCCGGTGGCACTGTGCCTCCTGCCCATGTGGCACTGCCTGGCTCTGCACTGTCTGGGCTGCACATGGGAACAGGAAGCAGGCAGTTCCCACCCTGGCACTATTTCCCACACAAATCCCAGGCCTGTTTCCCCACCTGAAGCCACCACCCCGTGCTCCTGGCAGGGAACACGCTCCTTTCAACACCTAACCCATCTGGCTTCGCGCATCTGTCCTGCCTCGAGACGAGCTTGGAATCCAGGTGGATTCCCAGCCTGTTCACCTTGACTGGAACCTCTTGTACTGCTGCCAAGGGGTTGGGAACTCCAACTGCTCCATCCCAATGAGCCCGAGGGACCCCAGAGCTCCAGGAGGAACCAACCCTTGGGTGCTGGGGCTGCTGGAAGAGCCGCCGCGAGCATGCGAGCGATGACGCTCGTGTGCACATCTGGACACACCCTTGTATGCCCGGCCTCACAGCTGGCAGCAGGGCTGGGCACACAAACGTGCATCCAGATGTGCAAACAAGTGTCCCCCTGGCCGTGCTGGAGCGCGGGGCTGCGTGTGCACGGAGCCGCTGGTGTGCACGTGTGTGCGAGGGAGCCTCGGCGCGCTCCGTGTGTGTGTGTGTGTGTGTGTGTGTGTGTGTTTTAGCCATGGCTTCATTTCTGAAGATTGTTTCCGAGCTTGGAGCCAAGTCCTGAGTTCAAGTGGGAACTATGCATTCCTTGGGGGGTTCGGGGAGAGAGCTCGGGGTCTGAGGCCTCTCCCCAGTGCTGTGAATCACTGCCCGGGGAGCCTGCGTGATTGCTCTGTTCCATGGTGAGACTGGCACTCACTGTCTGGGTATTCCAATTAAATCTGCGTGGAGTTGCTTTGCTCTTCCCTGGCTGGAGACTCTTCTTGCTACCGACCTGATGCTGCCATTTCCACACAATGCACGGCTGGGCCCGGGGTGGGGGGAGCCGTGCAAGAACGGAACATCAAACAGGAAAAGCTGGTATTCCCTCCCGAAATCCGCCTTCCTGCTTCCAAGCTAAACAGGCTTCAAAGGGGAGGCTTGTTTGTGCTTCTGCACCAGGCCTGGCTTCTCCATGGCGGGGTCAGGCTCAAGGAGCACGGAGCAGGTTAAAGAGCAAGAGAAACAAACCCAACAAGAAGCCAAGCGCTTAACCCCTTGCTGCATCCCCGGGAGGAGCAGGGAGCAGCGCCGGGGGAAGGGCACTGTGCCTCTCTCCAGTCTGCCCATGGGACATGGCACCAAGGCCTCTGTCCCAAGCAGCCACAGGCCCAGGGGATGGCTTCCTCCTGCCCACACTGCTGGCTATCCTTTGGGACGAGGAGGAATGTGACCGGCCCCTGGCATGGACAGGGAGTTGCTGGCTTTGGGGTGCCTTCGGGAGGCTCGTGGCAGCAGTGGGAGATGAGTTACTGTGTCCCCATATGATGAGGCAGCAGGACAGGAGGGCACTGAAGGTGCTCAATCCTTCCTGTGGCAGGGCATGCCAGGCCAGGCTCCTTTTGCAGGTTGAGGGCAGCAGCATCTTGGACAGGGACAGGATCAGAGTTTTCAGCTCTCCTGCTGCCCCTGGCTGGGGTTTGATGGAGAAGCCTCACAGCAACCCCTGGAGTGCACCAGGAGGCAAAGCCATGGCTCCAGGGCAGGTCCCAGCTCTCCCAGGTGTTAACATGCTCTACAGCCCCCAGGGCTTCCCAGGCTCTGCTGGTGCTGCCAGCTGCCTTTCCTTGGCTTCCGCAATGCCAAGCCACGGCGCAATTTGGCAGCTCCTGTGCTGAGCTGGGCAGGCATCCAGCCCTGCTCTCCCGACCCGGGGGTGCCATCCCCAGCCCCAGAAATCCCTCCTGAGCTGGGCTGCTCACCCTGAGGGGAAGGGCAGCAGCTGGATGGTGGCTCTGGGGCAGGCAGAGCTCTCTGCTGGACACCAGGAGTTGAGAAGGAACCCCCACAATGGCTCGGAGGGCAGCACCCTGCATGCCACGGGGTGCACCTGTGCCACCTCCCTGCCTGGACACCGGAGATGCCCAGGGGACACAGCTGCTCCCCAGCCTCCCGGGGCTGTGGATGGCATGTGGGCTCTGCAAAGCTCAGCCCCACTCCTGCCCCATCCTCTCCCGCTGCCCTCGGGGATCCCGTGAGTGCCAGGCTGGCACCGGGCCGTGCCGGGCTCCGGAGCACCACTGGCCGGAGGAGCGGCACCTCCAGCCCGGAGCGTGATCAAACAATCAGAGCGGAGGCATCGAACCAAATCCTGCCGCCACCCCGGGAGACCACCCAGCAGCAGAGCCGTTATCTGCCAGGGTGAGTGTTTACCAATAACGGGAACCAGCTTGCTGTTTTACTGCGAGCTTTATAAGGATAAAAAGAAGGGCTGGGCTTGAGCAGCTCCGAGACGCTGGGACACAGGCCGGCCATTTGCTCAGCCTGCCTAAGCCCCAGCTCAGCTGGGATAAGCTATCTGCTCTGATTGTTTAACAATTCCTCCTCCTTGCTCCCTTGGAAATTCCCTCCAAATCCCATTTAACACCCATCTGCTTTCTCCCGGCCCCTGGCACCCCCAAATGCACTGGTTTGGGAGAAGTTTTCTGAGGGCTGCGGGCAGAAGGCTGGCAGGGAGGGAGCAGGGTGACAGGGGCTGAAGGAATGCCAACAACGACTGAGATGAGACAGGGCAGGATGGAGTCCAGTCCCACGGCATGAGCTGACCAGCTCCAGACCACACAGGCACTGCGGGCACGTGGGGCATGGAGAGAGAGAGCCAGACTGGAGGGGGACAGACCACACTGGGGGAGAGAGGAAACCCCCACCACAGCACTGGCCCTACTCACCAATCAGGGGCACCACCAGGATGAACTTCCTGCAGTCCAGCAGCGTGACCAAACTGCTGAGGTGGTCGATGAAACCATTCGTGTCCGGGACCAGAAAGACAGGTCTGATCTCCAGCTCCATCTGCCTCATTTGGCTCTGGTCTTTCAGCACGGCCTGGAGGAGAAGGAAGGACACATGGTGAGTAAGGAGGATGTCAGCCCTATGACCCGTGGACCTGAGAGCAGAAGATAAGCCTGGCTGGCACGTACAAATACATGTGAAGGAGACTGGGAGGAGGCTGCATCCATCCCACCTGCACACCCCAAACACCAGCTCTTGCAGGCCCACATTACACATGTGAGCAGGACGACAAAAGCCTCCAAGAAAGCACTCTCCTAGAAAAACAGCTCTGTCCAGGCTCTGGGAGAACTGGGACCAGCCTTGAAAATGGAGGTATTTTGGGAACTGTCCTATTTGTGGGACTGGCAGCTGCCAGGATCATCTGCACCGGTGCCAAGAGGGAGGGAGGACAGGGGGTCTGGGGCTCCACATGGAAACAGGTCAAGGTGAAAACACAAACCAAACCAGTTTGGGATGCATAAGTCCTGCCAACAGCCTCCTAACACAGGGACCCCAAGCAGGCAGCCAGAGGTCTGTGGGGCAGGGATCCTTGGCTGAGTATCTCCCTCACTGTCCTACCACCTCCTGCACATGCCTTGCCTTTTCCGACTCCATCCAGCTGGGAAACCAGGTGGGTTCCAGCCCTGAAAACTCACACTACTGCCCTTGGTCGAGCCCTTCACACCCACAGAGAGCAGAGGTGCTCACACTCACAGGGGAAGGGTCTGCTGGGGCTCGCTGGCTGCCCTCTGGGCTGCACCCGGACCTCTGGCCAACGCCAGTTGCCAAAACGGGACCCCAGAGCTCACGTATGACTTTCGAGGCTCTCGAAGGACTTGGGCTCTTTAGTAAGTCACAGGCTTAAAAAACTCAGGATGCTATTCTAGTGCTTCCTCTGCTTAAAAATAGCTTCCCTGGACTCGCTGATGTTTGTTGCCTCTAATAGGAACCGGTCACCCATGGAGCACAGCAGAGCTGCTGTGGAACACATCCACCATGCAAACCCTTCTGAGACCACGCTCCGACACACCAGATGTGCCCTGGGCACCTGTGGTGACCACTGACCCTTTCCTGCCCAGTGTTACGGGGAGCTCCCCCTGCCCACAACCCTCCCTCAGTCATGCCAAACCCTCGGAGGCGCCCTGGAACAACGAGCTGCATGGGCCAGGAGTGGCCATGGAAAGAAGTGGTTTTTAATTCATTTCCAAGTGTTGTCATCTGGCTTTAAATCAAAGCAGCTTGATGCTGCCACCTCCCACAAGCGTCTCCAGGCAAGGCAGCAACCAGAACCTCACCACGTGCCTCCCACCCTCTTTCTGGCAGTGCTGGTCCTGGGGTCGTGGCTCCCACAGATCCTGAGGGGTGACAGGCAGAGCAGGGAGCATGCCAGGTCCTGTCTGCTGCACGCCAGTGTGAGGACACGCCTTCCCCATCGCAGAGGGGACACACCAGTGTCCCCAGGCTGAAGCTCTGTGCCAGCCACGTGCTAGATGCCATCCCTGCCTGTGCTCTGCCCTGGCACCCACTGGTGGCACAGGAAGAGCTACTGTCAGGGACAACCTGGAATCAACCCCAGCGTGGAGCTGCTGCTGCCTCCTCACCACGAGGAGAACAGCAGGTGGGGTGTCTCCACAGGGTTTTGGGGTGTGAGAGGAGCTGCTCGTCCCTGGGAGGCACTAGACCCTGCTCCACCTGCCTTGGGGAGATGGAGAAGGGCCCCATCGACAAATGCAGAGACCCAGAGACTGGCGAGCCCCTTGTGTGGTGGCCAAAGAGGTCAATGGCCCTGAAGCTGCAGGAAGTGGGGGCGAAACCATGCAGTCTGCACTGAATAGTGACAGTCCTACGTGAACGCGAGCTGGTGGCAGGCGGGGACCCCCGCCTGCACCCCAATATGATTCCTGAGCCTGTGACTCACCCCAGGCCACGCAGGCGACCTCAGGAGCGCGAGCAGGACGCTCCGGCCAGGGGGCACGGGGGTGACGGCGGGGAGGGCAGCACCCTCGTGTGTGGCATTTGCCCCGGCGGCTCTCGCGGGCCGTACCCGGCCGATTCCTGGCAGCCGCCAGCAACGCCTGTGCCGGCCGTCACGTCCCATTCCGCTCGCCGGGCCGCCCGGTGAGAGAAGGACACAGGATGCGCCGGGAGTGAAAGAGCGAGGTCGGCGGGGAGCGTGCCAAGTCCCCGCGCACAGCTCCGGGCCGCTCGGGGAGCCAGAGGGAAACTCGCCTTTGCAGAGTTCAGAGGCCGGCAGCGAGATTTATTTTTGTTTGTGTGAGTAAAAGGCTGCAGAAGCCTCCGGCCAAGGGGTTTGGGGGAGAGAGGAGTGGCCTGTGATTCATGCGGACGCTGGCTGGCCCCACGCCAGAGATGAAAGGGAGCCCATGTGCGGCAGAACCGGGGAGGCCAGTTCTGCCTTAACCCTTCTGCCGGTCCGTGGGGCATGGTCCCGTGGGGAGGAAGGGGAGCGTGGGGCTGTGGATTGGGATGCTCACGTCTGGGACCTGGCTTCTGTGCTGCCAGAAACGAGCTGCTGGTCCCACCGTGCCTCAGTTTCCCTAAAACGAGGACAGGGAGATGGTGGCCTGTGTGTCCTGCTGGGAGGTGGGGTCTGGAAACCACCCTGGGGAGTGCAGGGTGGACAGAACAGCAGAGGTACAGCCTCACCCTGGCCCAAGCGTTTTGGGAGAGCCGGATTTTAGCTTTGGCTTATTTGGGTTAAACAAACAGGCTCGGCTTGGCTCAACCCAGTGGCAGGGTGACCCCACAAGTGCTGGATGTGGCAGGGAACCTCTTAGACCGGGGGCTCCTTGCCCTCCCCTGAGGTGCCAGCTCCACCTCCCTCGCCCCCTGCACCCACACCCTGCGGTGTCAGCGCTGCTCCCCCCCGCAGCCCCCTGCCCATCCCGCTGCTCCGGCCACGGGGGCTTCTCCCAGGAGCTGGGCTGGAGCCGGAGGTGGCTCCCCCGGCTGCCCCAGCTGGTGGCAGCACTGAGATCAGACACTCCTGCACACACAGTCCCAAATTCCCAGCTCATCCATCAGCTGGGATCACCTGGGGAATTCCCCGGAAGTCGATGCTCGGGTGAGGGCTTCCAGCGTGGGCAGCGGACGGGTCCCCCAAAAGCCAGGGCTTTGTGCAGAGCGACAGGGGGGCGAACTGAGGGTCTCCACCACCAGCACAGAATAGGAGAGGGCTCCACAGGGACCCTGGAGCTCCACACACAGACCCCAGAGCTCCTCTGCCCGTGGTGCCAGGATGGCAGAGAGGCCGAAGATAAAACTGCCCCGCTGCCTTCGGGACAGGTCACACGGGGTCACGCCGCTCCGCCAGGACGGAAGGGCCACCACCACCCTGCCACCACCTCTCTCCCGCCACCACCCGCTCCCCAACCGCGGCCAAAGCCGGCGCCGCTGCCCCTTCCAGCCCCGCGCGCTCCGTGGGGATCGCATTTTCCAGGGCCGAGAACAATGCCTCCTCCAGCCTCTCTGCTCCAGGGCTTCCTCCTCCCAAGGCTCGTCCCCCCCAGCGTCTTCCTCGGGAGTAAACGTGCCCCGTGCCTGGTAGCACACCGGGGCCGCCGCCGTGGCGGAGCCGCCGTGGGTGGGTGTGCGCCTTCCGCAGGCAGCAGGCACCGGCTCCCAGGCAGGTGCTGAGCCGGCCGCGTGTGCGCCCGCGGCATTGTTCCTGCGGGGAAGGGAGAGCGTGAATGGGACACGGCTAAATTTAGCCACTTACTCACACTACCGCCACAAAGGAGCGGCTGCATCTTAAGGGGGCGGCCGTTCCGTGGGCTCAGAAGGGACAGGAGAGCGGCTATTTTGGGAAGACATGTCATAATTGGCCGCCCCGGTTGAGCTGCTTCTGTAATGCTGAGCAAAACAATAGCAGCATCCAGAGGAAGAGCCTGTTATGTTTCAGGTGGGATGTTTTCAACCGGTCAGGAAACTCGACCGCTCCCAGTGCGCAGCGGCGGCACAAAGGACAGGGGACGCTGAACAGCATGGACCAAGGGCTGGCCAAGCAGCAGGACACGCCGTGGGCTGGGGACAGCCCTGACTGAGAGCATTGCCACCACTTCTTGTCCACCTGCCTGGCCTCTCCTCCCTCCAAACACCTGAGCAGCACCCAGGGATGTGCCTGGTCTTTCACCTCGCCCTGATGCATCGCTGCCGTCACCAGCTGTCACCAGCTCTGTCCCAGTGTGGGAATGTGGTGAGGGCAGTGGCAGGCTGGCAATGGAGCCAGGGAGCTGCTTTGCATCTAGAGCTGCCCAGGGACACAAGAGATCTGACCCTGCTCTGGCCTATCTTTCAGAGTAATGGTTTTGGGGTCTGTGCTCATGTAGAGGAATGGAGCTGAGCTGAGTTCCCTCTAAAGCTGGTGCTGGCTGAGGGCCACCCTGTTTGCCATTTATCCTGCCTGGCCCTGTGCTTCCCCATCAGCTCAAGCCAAAGTCCTGCACACAGCCAGGACAGGGACAGGGACCTGAGGAGAGCAATGAAGCTCAAATTCCCCTCAAGGTGTCAATCAGCAGCAGAGCTAGGCTGCCAGGGACTGGGGAGCAGGGCAAGGACAGGAAAACCTGCAGGGGAGAAGGAAGTGAGAGTTTGCACATGAGAGGCACAACTCTGCAACTCCCAGGTGAGGCCGTGACACTGCGCTCCCCTTGGGCACAGAAAGAAACCAGATAGCCAAGGCTTAAGGCAGCCACAGCACCTGAACCCGAGTCCCACTGCTGTGTGGGCAGTTGAGTCCTGTGTGCTGAGACAGGAGCCACATCTGCTGCACTCGGATGGAGCTGTGGCTTGTCCCCAGAAAAATGAAAGGGTGACTCGGCAAGCAGCTGACATTCCCTAGGTGGGCAGTGAATGAGAGGCTGGAACAGGGAAGGGAAAAGCTCCCCAGCTCCCATGAAACACTTAATCTGTTGGGAAGAGCAGAAAGGCCACGGATCACAGGCTACGAGGGAAAGTGGAAGGGGTGGATGCTGAGCTGGCTCCAACCTGGCCTCCCCCGGCAGCATTTTCCACCCGAGCTCCTCCGCTGCTCCAGCTGCGTGGTCAGTACCCGGGCAGGGAGAGGACTGGGGCAAGCACACATGTTCTGCTCCAGGCCATTCCCAGCCAGCTACGGCCTGGATGACTTTACCGAAGCCCCAAGGACTTCTCCTCCACCCCGCGCCTCCAGACTCCAACTGCACCTCAGCTCTCAGCTGCGCAGCCCCTGAAGCTGCCCACACCCTCATTCTGACCTCGCTCTGCCTGCGAGCATCGGCCCCAGCACGGCCGGGGAGGAAGGGAGGAGCAGGCCGGGGGGAGAAAGCCCCTGACAACATCAGGCAGCCCCCACTCTCCCCGCTGAATGGGCAGCGGCCATCCCGGGGGGGGGCCCCGCTGCAGCTGCGCCGCTCGCCGGGATCTGCTGCGCGCTGCCCTCCCCGAACATGTGCGGTTCCTGTTTGCTGCGCCTGTACGAGGCGGTGGGAAGTGGGGGAATTTACTTACACCTCCCGCCTAACAACCACGGGAGGCTGGAAGGCTTCAGGCCGCTTTAATTTACAGCCCATCTCTCCGATCTCTCGCTCCGTTCGGTTGCTGCTTTTCTTCCTCCTTGTATTAACGTGACCCAGGTACCTGCCAACAATAATGGACT
The DNA here is from genome assembly GCA_013398015.1 of Oreocharis arfaki. Classification (NCBI taxonomy): domain Eukaryota; kingdom Metazoa; phylum Chordata; class Aves; order Passeriformes; family Paramythiidae; genus Oreocharis; species Oreocharis arfaki. Next base: position 17,322 of record VZRR01009432.1, read on the forward strand.
CGCTTGCGGGGGCGGCCCCTCCCTCCCCGGCACACAAACCTCTACCTTCGCCTTGATACGGATTGCTCCGAATTCAAACGAAAGGGGGGGGGGGGGGAGAAAAGAAAGAAAAAAAAAAGAGAAAAAAGGCGAAATCTGAAAAGGTTGGGGTGGGTTTGGAAAAGCGAAGCGCAGTGGTTCTGGGCCCCGCGCCAGTAGCCCGAGGGTACACATGTGCAGGCTCTCCCAGTAGGGCCTTCAGCAGCCCTGTTTTACAACCACCTCGGCACACACTGCAGAGTTCACGCATATGGCCAGACAGATGTGTCTGGCTTACGTTCAAGGCTGGAAAATGAAGAATTATGGAAGTGAAGGGCCCTGGGCATTAGAGAGGGCGGAGGTGAGGGGGAGGGGAGCCAGGGAGAATTTTTCCTCTGCTGAGAAATCCTCATCTGGGCTGCGAGGCTGGAGGAAGAGGGGTTGCGAGCGAGGAGGCAGCCAACAGCCATCCATGCATGTGAGATTGCTCTTAAAGCAACAGGGTGCATCGCCAGGCGTCTGCTCCCAGTCCAACCAGTTTACTTCACCAGCTCCCACTGGGAAACACGCTCACATCAGGCCAGGGCCAGGCCAGGATCACCTGCATCCCGTCTGTTTGTCCCCATAACGATGGCAACGTTCTGGCCGCAGCAGCCCTTCGCAGACTCTTTTTCCGCCGCTGGCTCCTGCATGAACTCTGCCGTTCACGTCCCACCCTCTCCCTGTCTGCCTGTGCCCCGCTGCACAGGAAGGCTGATTTCTCACCAAATCCTGCTGTCACGGAGCCTCTGCCCTGGGTGGGGGCACAGCTCGCTGGCACACACACAGGAGCCACTGCCCTGGTGCACAGCTCACTGCCTGGCACACACGGCGCTACAGCCAGCAGCTAAAGCACTGCCCTGCCACTCCTGGCTGTGCTGGCAGCTCCACAGAGAAGCTGTGTCTGGCTTCAAGAGGGTCCCCAAAACATTCATTTCAAGGCTTGGGAGGGCAGGTCTTACCCGAGGTGGGGACAGCAACACAGATCTGGACCTTCCAAAGGGCCGAAGCTAAGCTTGCTGCTGTGTTTCACAGAGGCAGCACATGGCATTACACCCAGGAAGGTCAAGGTGCTATGGGACATCCCAAGAGGCCCTTGAAGCATGGCAGGAAAACAGCTGTGCATCATTGGCACAGTGAGCTGGGATCAGCCCATCCTACCTGAATCTTGTCTTGACGGCGCTGCTGCTCAGCGACTTTCCTGGCCAGGGCTTGCTTTTTGGCTCTGAGCTCCTTGATGTCCATCTCTCCTCCACTGCCTTCAGTCTCAGAGTCATCTTCAAATGCCTCAATCCTCACATCATCCTCCTTCTTCCAGGAAATGCAGAAAGAGAGAAAAAGAGGGCAGTCATTGTAAGGGATGTTCTCGTTCTGCTCTCCCTTTTCCAGCAGACAAACCCCTGTCAGGCACAGTCCATCACCCCTTGCTGATGGGTGACTATGTCTAAACATCCAAAAGAAGCCAAATAAATAGTAAACCTTCAGGAAATGACAAGGTGAGACAGGAGGTAACAGGGCAGGAAAGGCAGCGACCAGGCAGGGCAGGGGCAGCCCAGCTTAATGCTCTGCTCTAAAATCACACCCTCTTCCTCACCTTGGAAAACTCTTCCCACAGCCTTGGGTGAGTCACTGATGTTTTATAGCCTCCAGTTCTGTGAAATCATGGTATTTCCCTGTCTCTCTGCTCTGCCTGGCTGTTCAGGCCACACATCCCTGTTCAGGCTGCTCTTCCCACCTCCCTGCACCAGGGTTGTAGGCTCCTCTAACACTGCTGCCTTATCCTGACAGGAACCTCAGACCCATGAACTCAGGTGCCCTTCTCCATCTTGATCTCTGAGTAGGCCAGAGAAATTCCTGCACCCACCCCAGAACTTCTAGCTGCTCTGGAACAGATGTTTCAGAAGGAGATGCTCAAAATCTTGATTTTAAAGCTCCACATGACGGAGCATCCACTGTGTCTCAAGGTCGCTCATTTCAGCAGTTAATGACTTCCTCTGTTAACATTTCCACCCTGCTTATAGTCAGCCTTTGCCATGCTCCTGCTGTCCAGGAACCTTGCCTCTGGTGAAGTCAGGGCTCCCTGGTTCTCCAGCCTCCCGCCCACATGAGCACATCCTCTCCTAGAGACCCTTCCCTGGGGTTCCCCACCAGTTCTCCAGACCCTTCCCAGTAAGCTTGCACTGCCTGAACTGGAGACCCCAGAAGGAGCCATGCTGTTCCTACCTTAGGTGGAGGCTACACTGGCCTGTCCCCACACACCCAAATCTCTGGGATACAGGAGGGTGGCTGGTATCTAATTTGGCATCACTCACAGCCAAGTTCTGCCTAAGCTTTGCTGCTCTCCCCAGTCACTCCACGCCCAAAAGGGAGCCCACAAGTCCCTGTTCCTCAACATATGTCCCACATGTACTGCCTAGGAGCCCAGCTCTCCACTGCTGCCTGCAGACCCCTCACCTCATACAGCCAACCTTGCTCCCCAGTGATCATGGGTGGCCTTCCCCAGCCATGCCATTACCCATCCTCCCTTCTCTGCACAAAATCCAAGGGTTGTGATGGGGCTGGGAAGAGTTCTCAGATAGCACCTGGCCAGAAAGACCTGCTCTGAGCCCCTGGAGGGCTGCAGGAGACAGCTCCTGCACAGAGGGGTAAGAGCAGGGCTACACTCCCTGCCCTGTGCAGGCTGCTACGACACGTGTCAGCACAAGGGACTCGTGGTCTTAATTTAGAACAACCCCAGCGCTGCACAGTCGTGCACTCAATCATTTCACCCAGACCGTGCGCCCGCCTGGCCACAGAACCACCTTCTCTTCTCTCCTTATGACCTTTTAGCCATGGGAACGAGGAAGACAGGAGTCCTCAGGCTCACTTCCCTCTGCCTGGACCACAGGGGATGGGGGGATGCTGCCAGACGGAGAGTGTCACACCAGGGCCTCGGGGAAAAGCCTCTGTCTGCTGCAGATGTGCTGTGGTGGGTCAGGACCCGCTTGCCCACAGTGGTGGTGGTCACTCTGCTGAGCTGGAAGCTCCCTTGAGATCAGAGCCCAAGAGGGAAGCTCCAGGGTTGCACAATGAGCTCATGGAGAGATTCCCACAGCTGAGCAGAGACTGTGGGGACAGGGCAGGAGGGAGCTATCCTCGTCCTGTGCTCATTCACAGCAGGAATTGGAGGGACTGACCCAACAAAAGGAGCCTTCTGGAGAACAGGACCATCCCTGTCATGACACTGGGAAGAACCTAAGCATCTCCTATATCCCACATGGCAGCTTGAAAACCTCCAGCACCTTCTCCAGCACAGACAAAGATCAAGGTCTTCCACCTTACAGAGACAACTGCTGCTGCCTGGGGATTTGCTGTGCCCTGCTCAGCTGGGACAAGGAGGGTGCAGAGCACAGTGCTACTCTGGGTTTCCCTGACTTTCAGTTCCCATGGGACAGAGACAAGGTGCTGTCCCTGCACAGAGTGATACTCCTCTGGCTCTGAGTGCCCAGCCCCAGCACGGGGAGGGGAGCCAGAGTGAGCCTGGGCAGCACCAGGCCACCCAGCTTCCCGTTCCCAACGCCTCTGCTCCTCTCTCCTGTTTCCCTGGCCTTTCCAACTGCAAGATTAAACAGAAGAAAGGAGTCAACCTGCAGAGCGGCTGGCAGGGCCCTTAAACACACACACGGAGCCTGGAGTGAAGCAAGGCCTACAGGAACAAGCAAGGGCAGAAAAACAAGAGCTGAATTCCTTAATCACATCAGGATGTGAGAGGCAGGGGAGGGACGGGGCGCCAATGTCAGCTCTTCCTGTACGTGTGCTGGAGGCTGGAGCTCAGGCCTCCGCCGCAACGAGCTCCACGGCTATAAACTTGATCCTGAAGCTGAACCCTGACACCCCCCTCGCCCACCTCCTCTCCCGGGGCCGCGGCGCTGCACGTTATTAAAGCTCCCCCCCAACCCTGGGTATGAAGAAAGCAGCATCTGGAACTCATAGCGGCGTGCGAGATAGAGGCAGGCGGGCTGGGCTGGCAGGAAAGGGCACGAGCGAAGCACACTCGGGAGACAAGGGCTGTGCACCATTTGCCCCCCCCCGCCTCCCCCCATAAAATGCACACGCAGCTAGGCCAGCTATAAATAGCGGGAGCTGCAGGGCAGGCAGAGGCTGGGCCCCACAGGGGTGATTCTTCCTTCACCGAGGCGCGCTCTTCCCGCACGGTACCTGATCTTCCAGTTGTTTTCCCTCTTGGCTTCCCATTTCCTTTCCCATGGCGTCTGGGACGGGTGCCACTGACACATATTTTCCACCCTTGAATGCCAGCAAAGGCTCTTCTTGTCCACAAAGGGCTTCCAGGAAATACTTCAGAACTGTGACCCTCTTGCAGTCGGCTGCAATAACCTACGGGGTGAGGACGAGGGGGTTGGGGAGAGGGAAAGGAAAACAAAGTCAGTGCAAAGGGGAGCGGATGAGTAACGACCAGGGGGAAATGTTCGGGATGCAAGGCCCAGCGGGATGCAGGCAGCACTGCAGGGATGTGCGGGGTGCCCCTCTTTTAAGCACGGGGTTTGCCTTGCTTCGTAGCCCCCAGGGAAAAGGAGGCAGGCAAAGTCAGGACATTCAGCACCAATCCTGTCCTGTCTCCTCTGTGCACCCCAGGGCTGCAGGACTCCCAGGGCACAGCCAGCCCCCTGCCCAGCCCCAGCAAATGGGGCAAAATCCTGCTGAACCACGAGAGATCAATGATGTGGCCTATCCCTCTGTTTCATTTTGGCCTCATTGCTGGATTTCCCCCCCAAAAGCTGTGGAGGGATGCAGGTGTGAGAGTGAGAGGGTGGGGGCACTGGAGAAAAGCTGAGTCCCTCCTCACCTCCAGCCCGACCCCATCCCATGGGCCCATCTCACAGACCAACTGGGGAGCCCCACTGGGGAGGCTGGGACGGATCTGGCCTGAAGGAAACTCAATAGCTTGGGTAATTATCCAATTTATGAGGCTCTCAAATGGAGTTTCCAGAGCTCGGGAGCCCGGTGCCTCCACAGCCCCGTCCCGCGCGGCACAGCCTGGGCCGGCACCTCCGCCACGCCTGGCCTTGGCTCAGCCCTCGTCCCCTTGCAGCAGGGCTCTGCACCTGCACTGCTCTCCCCTGATGCTTCCTGCTGACTGGTGTCACCCCCAGGGAGATGCAGATTTATAGGGAGAAAGTCAGCAAACGAGATTAAAAGTGCTACACCCTATGGACACAAAGTCTGTGTCGATACCCGAGTTTCTCCAGCCCCACAAACCACTCTGGCTTTGCTGTGCTCGTAGACCAAAGCAGTCTCAGACACCTCCATCCCAAAAGGGTCTCTGCAGGCTCCCAGGACTGGGATTCTGAAGCTGGAGAGAGAGCCAGGTGCCTCACAGGTGGGGATACACACACACACCATGTGATGCCAGGCCCGGTCCTGGTGTGGTGGACACCGGCTCGTCACCGATGGGGCCGTGCCTCGGTGAGGCAGGGCTGGCAGCAGCCCCGCTGCACCAGGCTGCCGTGAGAGGAAACTTCTGCTCTTCCACAGCACTGCCAGTTTCCTCTCTGCGGGCTAATTTTAACCACCGTGTCGCTGCAGTGCGTGTCAAAAACCTGACCCTCCTCTGACCTCCAACCTCCCACCCCGGCTACTGCCAGAGCGAGGCACCCTCGTGCACCCACAGCCGGGGTTGCCTCCGCTTGAAGGTGTCCCCCTGGAATCCTGTGTCCTCCTGTACCTGCATGGAGGGGGAGGAGAAGCTCTGTCCTCCTCAGTCCTCCCTGTGGAGGCAGCTGCTGTTGCAGGGAGGTGGTGTGAGCAGGGTGATCAAAGTAATTAGTATTTTGAGGAGCAAGAGATTCATAAGCACTGATTCTGCACCTACAAAATGTGTCCTATGGGACCGAGGTGAGCAACAGACAAGGTGACAGCAGCTCAGCAGCTCCAGGAGCTGCTGGGGACCCTCTTTCTCAGGACAGCCCTTTGCTCCTGTGACATCTAGCCAGGAGCAATCCCTGCCAGTGTCACCACAGGAACATTCCCATCCTCCTGGCTCTCCTTTAGGAACGATTGTGTGCAGGGGAAAGTCCAAAGGAAAGAGAACACAAGCGAAGTGGGAATGGCTGTCATGGGAAACATCCCTCCTGAGAGTTCCTGAGAGCTCTGGGCTGCAGCTGAGGGAAGTGGTGGAAACCTCATCATTGGCTTCACCCCCAGCTCCACGGGGCTAATGCCACGGAGACCCAGCCTGACTCACACGAGGTAACTTCTGCCCAGGGATTTTCCAGTCTGGGTATCTGCAGTTCTGTTGTGTTTAAACAAAGTGCCCACCACCAGCAGCCACACGTCAGGGGATGCCAGGATGTGGCCAAGAGCAGCAGCAGAGGGCAAAGTGACACAGGAACTGCCTGTATAGGTGGGGGAGAGATGGGTGCCCCATCCTGACACCATGATTTCTCAAGACACCTCTAGAAATAAAAGCCACATCCATGAGGTTTTTCAGGAGGGGCTGGGTGCTGACACAGCTGCAGTGCATCCATTGCTCCACAAAGCCTTAAATCTGAGCCTCTTGGATCAGGAATGATCAGGCAAAATGCAGAAGAGCTCCCTTCACCCTCGGCTGGGGCTGGGGACGAGGGCAGGTGGGATCACTCCTTCCTCCCCTGAAGAAGAAACCAGTAGGAAACACCAGATTTCCTGCCAAGCCAGCACAGCACATGCTTAAATCCAGCTCATCTGCTGGGGAGAAAAGAGCCCAACCAAAGGCCCATGACATAATGCCACAGCAACTCGTCTCATGAACACATTTTTCCAGCCCACATGAATGAAAAACAGGGAAGGAGCGAACGCTCCGCACATCCCTGTCACGTGCAGCCCTGCTCGGGGAGGACGCGGCAGAGCCCCGGGCTGCCGGCAGCCAGGCTGGGAAAGAAGTGACCCGTGACTGGCACCCAGGTCTCTCTCGAACGGCAGAGAGGGACCTTGCGTGCCGCCGAGCAACCCGCTTTGGTCAGAAACTTCCCGTTTCGGGGCGCAAACGCGAGTGGCAGCGCCGGGATAAGCGGGATGGCCACGAAGGCGCTCGCCGGTGCACGCGGCGATGCCGGCGGAGCGTGGTGAGGACAGCGGGGGCTGTGCCCGTCCTTCCCGAAGGAATGGCAGTGTGAAATGACACGGCGGTGATGTATCGATGATGTGGCAGCAGCGGGGGATAGAGCCCTTCCCCCTCTGCCCGTGCAGCGCGACAGCAGGAACCGAAAGCCTGGCTCCGACTCACTGCTGAGTATGAAAATAGGCCTGACACGAACGCAGCCGCTCTCAAAGGAAAACCGAAACCGAGAATTGCTGAAGTGGTCTGGTGCCCCCGTCCGTGACCCGGGCTCAGTTCCCCAGAGCCACCGCCGAGCCCCTCGCCACCGCGGTGCCTCTCGGGGACACGTGGCTGGGGACCAGGCGTGGGACCGAGGTGGCTTCGGCTGCAGCAGCCCCGATTGCCAGCCTGATCTCATCGGGGCTGGAGGGGAGACGTTTCCAATCTCCTGCTCCATCAGACAGGCTCACCACCAGCTCCAGCACCAGCCACCCACTGGGGGCTGGCAGCTGCTTGGCCACGCTGCCGAGGCTCATTAGCCAACTGCTAATTCATGGGTCACATATTAACATACTGATCATTGAGCAAGACACAGCGGGACACACATTAACACACACTAACTGCCTGTAGAGAACCACTGGGCTGCGTATTAACTGTACCAGCTGTTGTGTTTCCAAAGCCACTCTGCAGTGACAGTGCCACCAGGACCTCACGAGTGTCACCTCCTGCCAGCGGTGAACGGGGCTCTCCAGTCTAACCAGGGCTTCTCAGATCTAATGCAGCTGATCCCCTCTGTGGGGCTGTATTTCCCCCCACTGATAAAACAGGCAGAAGGGAAAAGCTTCCCCGAGAGCTGCGGAGGGCAGAGGACTCCCACACCACATCACCACGTGTACCTCCAGGAGATTTAAGGGGAGGGGAGGGGAGGGCGTCGCTCCAAGAGCTGTGAGCGCTGTGCCCGAGGGGACACCTGCACCTGGTGCTGGCGGGGTGACACCACCAGAAACCAGCGCCGCTCTCGCTTTGGGTCAGAGGGAGCCGGGGGGGCCGCGCCTCTGCCCCCGGGCCGGCCCCGCTGCTCCGCACGCGGCTCTCCCGCAGCTCCCAAAATCGCTGTCACACCCTCCGCCGCCTTCAATCAACTTTTACAACTTGTTAATTTTACGCAGCGTCCTAAAGAGCAAACAACTGGGAGGCAGGAATGCAGATTCCTTCAGCTAGTCCAAAGAGCCTCCGGCAGCGCAGCCAGCTGGCCGGGGGAGCCCTGCTCAGCCGCGGGGACCTGCCACATCCCGGGGGGAACACGGTCTGCAGGGGGCTGCCCCACGCCCACGGCAGCCTCTGGCTGCTGCTGGAGGTGTATGGAGGAATCCTGGCAGCTTCTCCCTCGGCAAAACCTGCGACTCCACAAGGAAACGGGAGGCAGCAGCTCTGGAGAAGGGATTGCTCGGAGGACAGGCTGCCATTGCCGGCTCTGCATTCCTGTGTGCGAGGGGGAGACACCAGCACATCCTGACAGCTGGATTCAGAAGGGGAAAAGGACATGAGAAGTTTGAGTCATAGCATGGAGAGATCCCATCCCAGATTTGGAGACGGGAATGGGATAGGACCAGGACTCGGAGCCAAGCTCCAGCACGATCCAGCCTGGGGATAACACTGTTTTTGCCACATCATTTTAAACATGTCTTAGCTGAAGTAGCTGAACGATGCTGAAACCAAGTGAGCCCCAAACAATCTAAACTACGCGGCAACTGCACTGCCCAGCTGAAAAGTTTGCACTGACCCTGCTAAAACATCCAGGCAGGCCATGGCTCAGTGCCTCCCTGTGCCCTGGGCCGCCTCCTCCCATCCCTGGGGAGCCAGCTCGGAGGAGGAGCACAGAGGAAAGCGCCTCGTTTGGTCTCGTCCCTTCTGGGTTTTAATCTCACAGGCTCGCACGGAAGCTGGGCTGGGTTTAACCCTGGACTCATCACAGCCCAACTCCTCTGGGCTTGTTCCCCACCCGAGGAGCCCCTTGCTGTGCCCAGCCCCAAATACAGCTTAGAGGGGTTTGGCCACCTGGGTAGGGAGGAACAAGGTGTCCATCCCAGCTGGGCAGAGGCGCTCACAGCTGGATGTAACCCTGGTTTCGGCAGCTGAGAGCTGCCTGCAGCCACAGAGAAACTCAATTTCGACTAATCCCACAAGCAGGCTCGGTAGACGTGGCTCCCACGTGCCTGCAATGCTGTGTGTGACCTGAGAGAGAACTGTGGCTGCTGCAGGGAGCAAACCAAGGCACCTCTGGCTTGCATGGATCTCACTGCTGGACCCTGTGCCCCAACCATAGAGCACATCTGGGGAAAGGATCCACATCCATGCCGGATGCTCCATCACAGAGAGGAGCATGAGCAAACACCCAAGGAAGACAGAGAAGTCCAGAAGAACCATTCCAGTTGCTCTTCCCCGTGGCCACTGCTGGAGAACCACTCTCCGAAGAGAAATTGTGGCCATGTTATCCCAGCCTCTCTCCCAGCATCCTGAGCCTCACACAGGCTCAGCTCCAGCCTCTGCACTGGGGCACACGGTCTCAGACGAGTCATCACAGCAGATGTGCTTTGGCTTGGCAAACATCTCCGTCTTTCCAGCTTTAAAGGCCACATAGCTCAGCCAGGACTGGCCTTTAAAGCTGGAAAGCAGCATGGAAAGGGAGCCAGCTGCCCACCATCACCAGGCTTTGCTGGGCTTGCCTCATCCAGTGCAGCGATGCAGAGAATACACAGGGGTGACATAAAGGTGCAAAGTGATGGATCTGAGCTGAGTCACCCAATTTTTGGGGTCAGAGGAGAAGTCCTGAGTAGCATGCACAGATTCCTGCCAAGGTTCTGGTACCTGTCACTGCTGGCAGCTGTAGGACATCAGGGTGAGACCCAGTGATATGGGGGAAGCTGTGAGCAGCTCTGGGGCTTGGAGCCAAAATACCTCTGAGGGTCCTGCAGGAACCTTTAGTTACTTTTGTGGAAGAATCAACACCAAAGCCAAAGCAGATGCTCTGGATGGAAAACCATCCTCCAGATCCACCTAAAATTCCTGTGCCCAGGATGGCCTGGAGGGCTGACACAGCCCAGCCCAGGACCAACAGCTTCCCTGGAACTACGCAGCCTGGAAAGGAAAGTTCCTGATGGATTCCAAACCAAGCTTTTGGCTTTCACTGATGCTTGGAAAGACTTGCCCTAATGTCTTATTCACCTGTTACATGTGCTAAAGAACCTCACTGTCAGATCCAGGGAGCAGCACGGAGCAGTTGGCTCCAGGCTGCATCCGACACCTCGTAGGCAGGAGGTGGCTCTTGAGCTTGTTTAATTTTACCCCCACCAGAGCAGTCCCAGAGAAGATGATGGGATACAGGAAGTTTCCAGTGAGTAATGGAGATGTTTCATCTGGTTTTTGAGTGTCTGACTCTCCTCGTGTCCTCAGGTACTGCTGCCAACAGCTCAGCAAGGGCCATGGGCTCCTCCACAGTGTAAAACGGTGCCTCCAGTGAGACACTGCAGGAATTTCTGCAGGAATTTTCACTGGAGAAAGAATTTGCTTCCACCCACCATGGCCACATGTGCTGATCCCCACAGTAGTGACATATCCAGGGCATTTCTGCTCTCCAAGGTGAAGCCTTGAGCACAGGACCACACATTTTAATTGTCTGTCATGTGAACAAGGGGCTGAAAAATCACAGCCATGAAAGAGGCAGATGACTCCTGGAGAAACAGTGAGTCACACACAGGGACTCCCTGCTACAGGCACCTCAATGCCCTCCTCTCTCCCACTCCAGCTCCCAGCAAATCCCCAAACTTCCCAAGGAAATAAAGAGAAAAAGTCAGGCCACGGAGTAAAGCAAAGTCTGAAGGAGCCCGCTCTGCTCCTCCCTTGCAAATCCTACCGGAACACGATCCGGGGAAGACAAATCCCTGAAATCCTGCCCTGAGCCCGTGGTCCCAGGCTGGGGAAGGAGGAAGGCAAGCTCCTGATCCTCAGCAAAGCCAACATGGCACCACTGACAGCTTTCACAGGGCATGGGCTGCCCTCCCTGCTGCAGGAGCCTCCAGTCTTTTCCTTTTCGGGGACTGGGGGAATTTATTTCCTCTGCCATTTCGGAGGATGCCTGCCTTGCCAGAGATTGTTTTGCAGAGTTCAGACAGATAAGAAAGTGGTTAGCAGGCTCTTCGGTGGAGGAAGGGAGGACTGCTTAGTAAGGGAAAGGCGACTGCTGTGCTCTCAGCAGCCACACGCTGCCCTTCCTCTGAGGCCAGCGCTCCAGAGGACGCAGGCATTGGGGACAAGGCAGGGCCACCCCCACACCTCTCCACCCCGGGTGGTTTTTTGGGTACATCTGCTCGTGGGGCCACAGCAGTGACCAGAGACTGTGTTCCTGTGCCAGGACTGGGATCTGTCTCTCCTGGAATCTGGGAAATGCGGCTGCTGAATGCTCAATCCAACACGTCGATTGCAAATCTCAGGGCGCTCTTGCAACAGCGAGAGCCCTTTCTGCAGGATATGTGGAGAAAAAATAAAAGGGCAGGAGCCCACTCCAGGCTGCCCATGCTGTGGGGACAGTGCTGCGGTTATCTGGCAGCCTCCCTGTTCCAGCATGTGTCACTGGAGCAGTGGCAGGAGGGATCTGGTCCTGATGGGGGGCTCACAAGGAGGAAACCCTGAAGATTCACCAACAGCAAAATGCTTCCCCAAGGACTTCCCCATGGAGACAAGGAGAAATTGCCCCATGATTTGACCCACAGAGTGACTCGGTGATTCCTGTCCCACAGGACAAGGCACCAGTGTCACAGAGTGCTGAGACAGCGAGAGGTTGGGTGGTGGAAGGAAAAGCCTGACAACACAGGAACGAGGCAGCAGGGATGGCAATCTACAATATAAAAATAGCAAAAAAAGGCCCAAGCCAGAGCTCACCCTGACAGCCCCTACCTGCCCTGCCTGCACCACCCACCTCTTGCCCTTCCAGTGTCACCTCTGCTTCAGGCAGAGGGGAAACCATGGCACAGTGGGCTTCCACCCCCGGAGGTGTTCACGGGCCGACCATCCCTCACAAAACTGACTCCCGACCTCGGCAGTGGGAGGGAGAGGAGAGGCAAGAGCTGGAATATTCTGCCTGGTCCTGGCAGAGCTGGCTGGGAAGCCATTTCTGTGAGTTTACACAGCTTATACGTTCTCCATGCAGTTCCTGGCTGCCTTCCATCGCAGATGAGAGTTTTATGTCGAATTTTAAGTTTGACCACAAATATTTAAACTTCCTTGGACCACAAATGCTGTATCTTCTTTGTGGTTTAGTTGGCACCAAATGAGTATTTACAGATCCCTCTATGTCTGTCTGTCATTTAAATATCTCACAGAGGTGCCAAAGGCTTCCAAAGTGGAGGGGCTCCTCCAGCAGACCCCTGATTCCCCCTCTCTGCCCTTCCTCACCCAGCACAGGCGAGGGAGAGGCGCAGGCACTGGCCAAGCCCTTGCAGAGGGCACAGCTGCTCTGGGCTGAGCATTTCATACTTGCACTCTATTAAGTTTTCTTTCCAGAGAATGTCATCTGAGATCCCACCGTAACTTCCACAGTTCCCTGCCCTGGTGGATACTTGAACTGGGATGAAAGCGTTTGGAATTTTCTCCTCTTCTTTTAGGAAACTGAGTCTCCAGGAGACTGTTTTAATGAGAACCGCTGAAACCTCCTAAAGCAGCACAGCTCCCACCTGGCCACTGCTCGCAGCCTCCCCACGGGGGTTTTCACTTCCTCAAACACAGGCGACTCTCAGCGGGTGATAATCCCAACCTGCTGAACTGGGATCCCCCTCTAGGTAAACTGGTCAGAGTGGTTAGTGCCAGTGGCACAACGGTACCGAATGCAGGCAAGGCCGTTTGGCCAGAAAAATGCAGCCACATAAATACCATAAAATATCCCTCCTAAGCATCCAGTGCCAAAGGAATTTGGTGCTGCTGTTACGTGGAGCTGGATGGGAAGCAGAGAGCTGAGGGTGCCTGAGCTGACACCCAGCTGAGTGGGTGAGTTATGGGGAGCAGCAGCCCAAAATCTGAGTTAAAGTGCATGCTGGCTTGAGTCAAGTTGTGTGTGTGCTTCATTTCCTTCAGACTTTTTAGTCTAGGACACAAACTGGATGCTCATCCCACCAATTTTAGGGGCACTTTAGAACACGGAGATGCTGCTCCTGCAATGCTGCTTTTCCCATCCCAGTGATTCACAGCACCAGCCAGCTGTGGCAGCACTCGGGGAGCTCTCCCACAACTCCCACCACCCCTTGGGGGACACAAAACAACAGTGTGCCCAGGGCAAAAGCTCCAGTGACGGCTGCCCACATCAGAGGAAACAGATACCTGAGTCAGAGCCACGGGATGAGAAACCTCTGCTCCATAAACCAGAAACCAGACGGAGCAACGTCAGTGCCGAGCTGCCCTGGTGCTGCTCGCACGCCTCCCCAGCCCTGGATGCTGCTGGGAAGCTCAGGGCACTCCTACTCTGCTCAAGCTTTGGACGTGGAAAGAGAAGCAGCTTTGCTTTGAACTAACAAAGCCCTCGTGCAAGGGCAGCTCGCGGGGCTGCCGTGTGCAGGGAGGAGCTCCTCTGACTGCCGGCTGCTCCGTCGGGGCCAGCGCTGGATTCCCTTGAAAACAGAGGGTGGGGATGCAGCAGGCAATGGAATAACACCAGAAAAATGCCACCACAGCTCGGCTGGCTGCGACACCACAGCCCCAGAGATGTTACCAACACTGGCATTTCCCCCCCACCCCCACCGCAAGAACCGCGCTGGCAGCGCGCTCCCGGCTCGGGGCAGGGCGGGAAGCGGCTCACACCATTTCCAGCAGCAGCTTCAGGGAGGGACAAACGCTCTGTTTTGCTTTACAGTGAAATGCTGCCACTTAGGGGACTCCCGATGACGTTCTTGTGCCTGAGAGCCCATGTCCTCTTCCAGGAGGGGCTGCTCCAAGCAGGACATGCTCCATTAGCCTACCAGAGAGGTAACTTTCGGCACTGGCCGTGAGCTCCGTCCCACGTGAATGCTGCTCTGCTTTAAGGAAGCAGCAAGCACAGCTCTGCTACTTATACCCAATACTCAGCCCTTTTGGCAAATGATTAATGACCCGAGTCTTGCAGTTGCTCGCTTCCAGCTGGGCCAAGAGCTGCAAACACACCTAGGGAAGGGAAGGGAAGGAGGAATTGGAACGTTGGCTTGGTAGGGAAAGGGAAACTATTCGCTGTGTCTTTGTTTTCGGGAGAGCTCCTCCTCTCGGGAGTGGGATGCTGAGTGCAGAGCAGGGCCCCTGCCCCGAAACGGAGGAGCTGAAGCAGAACAATAGGGTGGGGACTCTGGATGGGCCCCGACAAGTGGGGTGGGCTGGAGCGGGGGCACCGATCCATCCTTTTGACTTCATTCACACTTGCAGCTGCATTAGAGACATTTCCTGAAAGCACAGTAGGAAGAGAGGGGTATTCGCTCACTCCACCCTCCATCTAACACCGTCCTCGCGATCCAGCCGTGCACCGAGAGCCAATTCTGGCCTCTGGCAGAGCTGCAGGCCAGACATTACAAGCGCTGGTGTGAGCAGCACAGGTCCCCACCCGATGAGCAGACTTGGAGCACAAAGGAGGGGTGCAGCAGCCAGCAAAAAATAATAATAATAAAAAAAATCAGCGCAGGGAAATGCAGAACATTGTCCAAGGTGGACAAGAAGGTGTCAAGAACGGGATCTGAGCGTTCGGCTTCAGGACGAGGAAAGGTGCAGCCAGTGGGGGATATCAGATGACACGAGGCAGGCTGTCCTGGGAAGGAGGGCAGTGACAGCCACGCTGCACGGGGGCCTCGGGGCAGGATCTGAGCCATGGCCGTGTCCCCAGCACGTCATCTCCCGGCGATGCCATGACCTGCACCGGGAGCAGGGGATTGGAAACAGCGCGGGGACGAGCCCTGCGCCTGACTCAGCCCGGCCCGGGAGCCTGCATGTGGAGCCTGAAAAACAACTCCTATTTTTTTCCCCCTCTTTTCTAAAAAACAAAAAGCCAGACGCCCTCTGCCAGATCTGGAGTTACTCAGGCTGACTCACAGCAAGGCTCTCCTGGCTCTGCTGGCAGTGCCTGCACATACCTGGTGTGGGTTGTGCAGGCTGTGCTGGTGGTACCCAGAGTCACACACCTGGAGCTGTGGCACCTCCCTGAGTGCTGTGACAACAGCCTGCTGCAGCCAAGCTAATTATTTTCAGCTTCAAACTTCAACCATTTTTGGTGAATCCCCGAATGAAAAAAAAAAAAAAAACCCAAATAAATGAAGACTATAATTTTTTTTTTTTTTTTTTTGTAAATGGGAAAAGTATTTCTTTCATTCTCCCATAATACGAATCCAGCAAACATGAAAAACATGAACCCAAACCAAAGCTCAGACATCACATCTGGGGAGAGACCAAGCATGGAAAATTTTAATCCAAAGGTTAATGTTTGGGAAGCTCCGAGTGTGTGAAAAGAGGGGTTAGATGGGTGCTGCTCCGCGGCTCGAACAGTTATTGCCGCCAAGTGGCGGCTTTCAAACGGTGCCTGCCTGCCCCAGCCCAGGCACTCGGGGTCAGGAGCTAAAATAGAAAACAACTGAAATCACTGGAAGCAAACAAACACTCAGATCAGATGCTGGAAAAGCCAAGCGAGGAAGGAGCCAGCAGCACGAAGTGCAACTCGAGCCCTGTGACTGGGAACGGCCTCCTGACTCGCCCTGGGTGAAGCGCACCAAACCACATGGTGCTGGTGGCCCTTGAGAGCCTCTCCTGCTCCCCGAGCCCTCCTGTGCCACCTCCAAGATCACCTGACAGCTCTGTGACACTCCTGTCCCAACTGTCACCTCCATCTCCTTTGCTCGCTACTCTGCAGGGTCACACTCTGGTGGTTGTCACACCTTGGGGCTTTTTCCACCCCGCACTTTTCTCACCAGAACCACCATTTCCTGCCCAAGGACAGAGCACCCAACTCTTCCCCTTCCCCCCAGCCCTTCCCCCTTCACCCCATGCCAGCAGAAACACCTCCCTGTACCTACCCAGAACAGCATCTCTGCTGCTCTCCTGTTCCCTCCACCCTTGCACCCCGAGCTCCTGGGCTCCTGCACCCCCAATCCTGCAGCAGCTCTGCCCTCTTGAGCATCTCATGCCCTCGTTTTCCCCACATCCTGCCTCCAACACGCCTTTGTCTTCATCTTCTGCATTAGATTATGCCCTTTCCAGACTGCTCCTTCCAGACACTAGAAATCTCTCATCCCCAAAGCTCCAACAGAATAGCATCCTAATTGCCTTTGTTAGGGATGGGGCCATGCCTGTAAAATTGCCACGGCTGCTGCGAGGCCGGGTCGGCACTAACAATAGCTGAAAAGCTCCAGGAGTTCAGCGTGGAGCCCTCCCACACTAAACCAAACACAAAGAGAAGGCACCATATGTCTGCAAAGGCGGCCGTGTCAGGTGGGTCGGAGCCCGGCTCTCGGGGCTCCCCGGGGGTGGGAAGGGAAGGCACGGCCCCGGCAGGCGTGAGAGCATCCGGCAGAGCCCCGCCGCATCCAGAGGGATGCCGGCCGGGATGCTTCCTGGGATCAGCCAGGGCAGAGCTGCTCCCTAGGGCAGCAGACGGGCTCCAAGGAGCTGCAGCACCCCTGGGCTGGGCTCTTCCCTTGCCAGAAGGGCTGGGCTGCTTCAATCCAGAGTGCCAAGCCCAACAGCTCCTGCCCAGGCAGCTGCTCCCTGGAGCCACGGGGAGGTTTGGTTTTAGGCACATCACTAAAATGGGAGTTGGGTTGTCATACATTGCTGCCCCCAAGGTGGTGGTGCTGACCAGAGAAGCACAAGGATGGATGATGGAGTTCAGCTCCTAGTATGCTGGTTTTGAGGCTGCTCAAGGTGTCAGACACAACCAGGCTGCTGGGGGACACACAGACACTGGCCAGAGAAGAGGAGAGGGGGAGCTGTCAGCTGTTAGCAGAGAATCTCTGCAAAAAAAGATGGGGAAAACACAAACTAGTGCACAAAAATGGAAATGGCTCTTTAACGAACCATTGGGTAAGGTAACCCAGCTTAGGACCTGTGCCTTGCTTGGCTGAGCCCAAAATCCAGGCACCTCTTGCTCCCTGACCACACTCTGCAAGTAAAAACCTAAATCTGCTGACAACAAACTGCAGAAACGTGGAGATAAAAATGAAAAGGAAACAGAAATGCGGCCGAGGGAAAACACCAGGAACCTCTGCAGACACTGCATGTTTCTCTAAGCTTAGCCCAGAAAAAAGGCTCTAAAAGCACACGTAAAGCACCTCTGTCTGGGCAGGGGAAGGGAATGGTGATGCCAAGGGAAGACCCCGAGGAGCAGCTGAAGGGAAATCGTGGCAGGGCTCACCTGCGAAGGCAGGGGAAGTGTGTGATGAGAAACGTGAGCACAACAGGCTGGCAAAGCCTTGGCTCAGGAGTGGGCTCCCTCAGGGTTTGTGCTCATGGCAGCATGTGCTAGCACGCTCAGAGGAGTCCCAACAAAGGCCAGGCAGGCGTGCTCCAGCTGCCCGTGGACCATCGCTCCCGCTCCTCATCCCTCCAGCCAAGGGGGAAAATGTAATCAGAGCAATTTCTATTAGCAAGAATATAAAGACTTGGAAGCTCTGGGCTGTCTCTTGACAACTAATTAATTACCAGGTAGCATCCCCTTGAAGCTGCCAACACAGCACACACAAGTTCCAGCATGATTTAGGGAGAGGGATGAACTTTGCAATAAACTCTAGAATTTTACTTCATCTCCCGCCACCATCTGAGATCCTGGGGGAACAGGAAGGGGTGGCAAGAGGCAAAGTCTGAAGCCATCTGGGATCATCATTAACTCATTCGCTCGTGGCCTCTGAAACAAAAACGCCGACTTGTGCTGTGAGCAGCTGTGAGAGCAGCCAGATGAGCTCCTTGGATCCTCCACTTCCTAAATGCTCTTCTGCCAGTTTCTGCCATAGGGTGCCCATCCCTGGCAGTCCCCTTGCCTGTCCCCCAAGGCTTTGTCCCTCAGGGCAGCCAATTTTTGAAATTATTTAGAGCAGGAACTGTATTTCAAGTGGCTTAAGGTGAAATGTTCTTCACTAAGAAATAAAAAGGAATAAGTGAAAAAGTATGGCAAGAAAGGGGGGGAAGGACAAGAGGAGAGGGACAGAGGGACAGCAGCTGACAGCTTTTATGGGAAAACACAGGAAAATATCACAGTGGCAGAAAGTGCTGTATCTTATCCCCAGGGACCAAGAGAGCTGGGCTTGAGCTCCTGGACATGGTTGGTGTGGCCATGCAGTGCCATGGCCTGCTGGTCCCTCACATCCGACCACATCCCACTCCTCGCTGTCCTCAGCAGAGCATCCCTTTCCAGCTGATTAGTTGCTAATTGTTATGGGACTGGTGTATCAGGGCAGCCATGGAGCTACACAGTGTGCCCCCATACAACAGCTACCCCGTGCTGGAGGAAAGGAGTGTCCCAGGATCATTCCCAGAAGGAGGACACAAAGGGACAAAGGCTATTTGGGCTGCAGAGGCTGTCGGGGAGAGCAGTGGGAGCTGATGTGCCAAGCTTTGTCAGGACATCTCATACCAAAAAAAAGATAACAACAAGCTACAGCTGAAGATCAGGATGTGTGACCTGCCAGGGAGCTGGGCTTGGGCAGCCAGGACCAAGAATCTCAGAATGGTTTGGGTTGGAAGGGACCTTAAAGATCATCTGGTTCCAACCTCCCTGCAATTAAACACTCCCATGATTCAGTGTAAATCTTGTGGTAGCCCTGTGAGGTCTGAGCTAGGAAACAACACATGAAATATTAGGATATTTAGGGACAGTCATCCCAACAGACCATTTCTCAGGCTCTAAAGCCTCAGGGAGATGGGAGAGGCTGTTCAGCATGGCACAAATGGCCTGAACTACCCAGTTTTTGTCTGCACCCAGGGTGGTATAAAACTGATCATCAGCAGCACCTTGATCAGCACAGGGGGACAGCGCTAT
This sequence comes from Oreocharis arfaki, assembly GCA_013398015.1. Classification (NCBI taxonomy): domain Eukaryota; kingdom Metazoa; phylum Chordata; class Aves; order Passeriformes; family Paramythiidae; genus Oreocharis; species Oreocharis arfaki. The sequence goes on from VZRR01009432.1 coordinate 36,479, forward strand.
GCCTGAGAGCTGCTTTGAGGAGACATTTGACGTGTGACAGCTCTCCCACCACTTGAGGCAACCCAGGCAGCTTTTGAGAGCAGAAGCCTCCATCTCCCTGCTCCAGGCCACAGCTCTACTGGTGGCCATGGATT
>VZRR01009432.1:36644-112151 GCA_013398015.1 Oreocharis arfaki
GGCTATTTGGGCTGCAGAGGCTGTCGGGGAGAGCAGTGGGAGCATGTGCCAAAATTTGTCAGGACATCTCATACCAAAAAAAAAAGATAACAACAAGCTACAGCTGAAGATCAGGATGTGTGACCTGCCAGGGAGCTGGGCTTGGGCAGCCAGGACCAAGAATCTCAGAATGGTTTGGGTTGGAAGGGACCTTAAAGATCATCTGGTTCCAACCTCCCTGCAATTAAACACTCCCATGATTCAGTGTAAATCTTGTGGTAGCCCTGTGAGGTCTGAGCTAGGAAACAACACATGAAATATTAGGATATTTAGGGACAGTCATCCCAACAGACCATTTCTCAGGCTCTAAAGCCTCAGGGAGATGGGAGAGGCTGTTCAGCATGGCACAAATGGCCTGAACTACCCAGTTTCTGTCTGCACCCAGGGTGGTATAAAACTGATCATCAGCAGCACCTTGATCAGCACAGGGGGACAGCGCTATGCCTGAGAGCTGCTTTGAGGAGACATTTGACGTGTGACAGCTCTCCCACCACTTGAGGCAACCCAGGCAGCTTTTGAGAGCAGAAGCCTCCATCTCCCTGCTCCAGGCCACAGCTCTACTGGTGGCCATGGATTCCTCCCTTAGACACCAGCACAGCCACAGGTCATCTTGCTCAGGTGCGAATGTTCTGGGCTAAGCCAAAACATTTCTTTTCTTTTTTAGATTCACTTGATGTAAGTCCAAAAACTGAGATGACATCAAAGAGCCCATTGAGCAGATCCCCTCCAGAAACACACGGGGACTTTACCTCGTTAGTACAAACACNTGTGACCTGCCAGGGAGCTGGGCTTGGGCAGCCAGGACCAAGAATCTCAGAATGGTTTGGGTTGGAAGGGACCTTAAAGATCATCTGGTTCCAACCTCCCTGCAATTAAACACTCCCATGATTCAGTGTAAATCTTGTGGTAGCCCTGTGAGGTCTGAGCTAGGAAACAACACATGAAATATTAGGATATTTAGGGACAGTCATCCCAACAGACCATTTCTCAGGCTCTAAAGCCTCAGGGAGATGGGAGAGGCTGTTCAGCATGGCACAAATGGCCTGAACTACCCAGTTTTTGTCTGCACCCAGGGTGGTATAAAACTGATCATCAGCAGCACCTTGATCAGCACAGGGGGACAGCGCTATGCCTGAGAGCTGCTTTGAGGAGACATTTGACGTGTGACAGCTCTCCCACCACTTGAGGCAACCCAGGCAGCTTTTGAGAGCAGAAGCCTCCATCTCCCTGCTCCAGGCCACAGCTCTACTGGTGGCCATGGATTCCTCCCTTAGACACCAGCACAGCCACAGGTCATCTTGCTCAGGTGCGAATGTTCTGGGCTAAGCCAAAACATTTCTTTTCTTTTTTAGATTCACTTGATGTAAGTCCAAAAACTGAGATGACATCAAAGAGCCCATTGAGCAGATCCCCTCCAGAAACACACGGGGACTTTACCTCGTTAGTACAAACACGGTTCCCCTGCAGACTTCCTGGGAACAGCTGAAGCAGCACCGCACTTCAAAAACCAGCCTGCACATCACAGGGCTGGGGAGGAGCTCAGTTCTGGCTCAGGATTGTTGTCAACCCTTTCAAAGCCCACGCAGGATCACACATAAAAATTGTCACAGCCCTGGGGGGAACAACTTTCTCTTTGTCCCCAGGAGATGGGCTGTAGAGGCAATGGCAGGGCAGGAGCTGTCACAAGGAGCAGTCGGGGAGGGCGTGAAGTTTGATGTGAAGAAGAGAAAGAGAAGACAAGACTTAGAGGATGGATTTACCCCTGCTGGGACTGGTCAATGATTGTTTCCCATGAGCTAACAAGAGGAATGAGTGTCCCTTCAGGATTTCAAACCCGTGCCAAGAGTCCATCTTTCTCTGAGGGATGGCAACTGCCAGCAGTTCTGTCCCTGCTGCAGTCCCCAGCTCGGATCTGCCACTGGCTGGGGTCTGAGGTCACTTCCAGAGGGACACAGGAGACCTGCAGGAGCCCAGGCTAAGCCGTGGCATGGAGTGACAATCAGGAGATATGCTGCTTCCTGGAAGAGTTGGAACTGATGTGCAAATAATGGCAGAAAAATGTGGGGCAGGGGAGGGTTAGAGAGAGATTAGTCTGGGGCACACTCTGGGAGATACACAATGTTAAGTATGAGGGCAAAGGAAATGAAAACTGGAAACTCAAACATAGTCAAGAATCCAATCCCAGCCTGGGCAGGAAGTTTACACTCTGCTTCTAAATATACATGTTTTTAAATCAACAAGCTTTCTTGTTCCTCAGCTCTACTGTACATCCACACGGAGAACGAACCGGATGGAGGCACTGCCAAGCTCTCCTCGCCAGGTGTTCTGCCCACAAGAGACAAGGCATGGGTGACATGGCATCCCTGCCTGCTTCCCTGCTCCTGAGGATGCTCTGGGAGAGCAGAATTCCCAGCTCCAAGCTCGCTGCTCAGCACAAAGCACCCAATCCCTTGCAGGCAGACTCTCCTGTGCTCTCCAAGTGCCTGTGGATCATGAGGAGAGGGGACAGTGAGCAGGGCTCAGCTGTGGTGCCTCTTTCCTCCCTGCTCTCTGGACACTGCCTTCATGCTCAGCAGTCGGATAGTCACATATTTTTTTTAATTTGATATAATTATCTCCTAGAAATTACTGTACACAGCCTCTTGGGATCTAAAGCAATTAAGTGAAGATAAATTTCTTTCATGGAGCAAGCTGTCAAAGGATGAAGCAATTTCATTCCCCATTTGAAGTGGAAGCTTTGGGTCATGCATGGTTTATTTGAAACAATGCCATCACCTAAAGCTGCTGATCTTATCTGTCTCTCTCTGTCTCTCCATTTCAAACTGCTGAAGATGTGCAGCGTGGCACTGCCTGAAGTGATGACATCTGGCACCAGGCCAGCTGCAGAAACAAGCTGCTCCTCCCCGAGCCCGAGTGCAAGAGGCCAAACATTCCTATTAAAAAGGGGGAAACCGAGGTGAAATCTGGGAAGAGCTGAAAAGTGGGAATCCTGCCCAAGGGAACGGGAGACCCACGAGCTCCAGGAGGAGCGAGGTGCCTGCCGGAGGGGGTGGCACTGCCCAAGACAGGATGGAACATCTCTGAGGGGTAACAGGCTGCCAAGCTTCCTCTTCCTCACCAGGCTGCCCTGAAGCCATGTAAACCAGGCTTCCAGGATTTCACCACGAGGAGGAACAGCCCGTGCCCTTCAGTCTGCATGAGGAGAGACATGGCAGGGTGGAAATTATATCCCATCAGCACATGCATGCTAAGTCTCTCAGAGTCTCCAGCTAATTCGCTCCTGTCCTCACAATTCACCATGCCAAGATGTTTCATTTTAGACCAAAAAAGCCACATAAAAAAATAAACTCATTCAAAAAAAAACCCATTCCCCAAAGTGGTGGGTTTTATCTCGGAGAAGATACCTCCACAGGTTCAGCATTGGAGATGCTCCCAGAGATTCCCAGGAAGAAAGGCCTCTTTAGCAGGTATCCCACACTTGCAAATGAGGATACCTGGAGGATCTCTCTTTTCCCACATCAGGACAGTCACTAACTCAAGTCACAGGGAAATCGGTGAGGATGCTCACATCTGAATGGGAGCTGTAGTTTTGAGTGTGGAAGCAGGCAAGTGCTGAGCAAATTCAGCTCCCACGGCCCGGACTGACGGGAGCATTTCATCCACGAGGCTTCTGCAAAGCTCAGATCACCGCTGATTAAATCTTTGCTCATTAGGACTAAAAAAAGTTACTGGTACTAGAGGGAGCTAAGAATAAAAACTGGCAACGGGTGCAAGTTCGAGAAGCATCTGGGTGACTTAAGGGTGCAAAAATGATCTTCAGAAGTGACCTCAGCACCAGACATGTGGCACGTCACCGACAGCTGGGAGGTCACTGTATCAGCTCCAGAAATGCACAGCAACAGGCACGTCCCTGACACGCCCTGGGGCGCTGCTCCAGAGCCACTTTTCCATGGGAAATCACGCACGGAACAGGTATCAGGTGAAGTGACACAGCTCTGGAAGGACGTAGCAAACTCCATCTTTTTCTGTGCATAGACATAAATCTCCTCCCTTCCCTAATAAATGGCTGCTATAATAAACATCACATCGTTTATGCTGAAGATAAATACGGAACCAGAATGTAAATCTGTTCTGCTGTTCACAGAGCAGGCAGGCAGTAACTCCTCAGAAAATACATTTGTCTTCATCCTGAGAGCTCGTGTTTGTGTGTGCATCCACCTATTCCAAGCACAATGAAGTTTTGGGAAAGTTTAAAAAAAATAAATCAACAAAATGACTGCAAGTAAGAACTATAGCTGTCACTATTCATAATAGATAAACATATAGACAAATATTTGTTACATATGGTGGAGAAAATGCTTTATGTAAAATGCTGGTATGTAAAAGGTTAAGGCAAATTTTGTTAATTTAAATAAATTACGGGTTTTACCTTATGTTTAAGGAAACATATGCAAATATGTTATGGGGAAAAATGTGATTAAATTATCTGATGGATTAAATATCCAGCATTTTTCATGTCCCACCACAGATACAGCCAGGCCAGCAGCAGCAAAGCTCCTCATGTGGGGTCTGTGTTTGGGAAGAATTTTAATGCTTCCCAATGAACCTTCCCTTAGTACCCCCTCATATTCCTAAGGGACACGGGTGGCCTGGGGCAGAGGCACTGGCCTGAAATCCTGGGTATCAGGGGTTTGTTCTCATCCTGAAGCCAAGGCTTCCTGTGGGACCAGCTCGGTCCCTCAGCCCCGTGTACCTCTGTTGCCAATCCCTAACAAGGAAATTGCTTTTCCTTCTGTCACAACGTGTTGTGGAGATATGTTCATTAATGCCTGGGAAGCACTTTGATTTCAATGACTTTGAGAAAAAAAAAACAAACAATAAATAAGATCATGGTGGTGTCTTCTTCTCTCTTGGGTTTGGGATGTGGCAGCAGAAGGGCACTGAGGGTGACAGCTCTGTCCTGCCACGGGAGCTGGGCTCTTCATCCTCACCCAGCCCCAGCCCAGAGCTGGCAAACGGATTTGGCATCCACAAAAACAACACCAGCTCCAGCTGGGAGCAGAAACGCGGGGAGCAGACTCCAAGCTCAATGACAGAGGTCACCTTCCGTCTCCCGTAGAGACAGAGTAGATCCCCATCTGTTATTTGGGCTGACCACTCCCTGCATTCCAGCCCGTCCACTTCTTTGGCAAGCTCTGCAGGACGTGGATCTTTCTTATTCAGGGTAACAATGAGGAGTTATTAATTGGGTCTTTTTTCAGGTTTCCTGAGGTCCTTCCCATAGCTGCGCTGGTGGATACCACAGCCGTGCTCGCCCTCAGATGGCACTTAAGAATTTCAGTTGGGCAAAGACAAAACAGTGCCATGAAAGAGGGTCCCTCCAAAGCTGAGCCACAGGCACAGACCGAGAGTCAGGTCAAGGACTGAGTTTAGTACCAGAAAGAAGAGTCTGAGCAGCGGCAGCGTATCCAGCTGGCAAAGTGTGAGGCAAAGATGCAACCCTGAGTCCCAGGGACCTCTGATGTGACCCAAAGCACCACATTAACACCTGAGCAGCACAAAGATTGTCTCAGACCACGCTTCATGCCCAGGGACAGCTCAGCCAGCCAGAGCAGCCTTTCCATTTCCTCAGAGTTTCTCTGGGTAGCAATAAGAGATGGCTCATTGGGAGGGGATCCAGCATTAATAGTGTTTTAATGAGGCCTTTCAATATACTTATAGACTAATCAGCAAATTCCATGAGGTCTGGGCTCTAATATGTCATTCCAAGCACACTAAAGCCATGGCAATACCTCTTCATAGCCAGAGCTGTGCACTCTCTGGGCCTGATGCCCTGCCAGGAGGCGGCAGGTTTTGTGCCATTTGGGTGCTGGGGCAGCAGAAGCAAGGCCATTTCCCCCTGGAAAATCCCAAGGGAAGTGAAGGGTGCACACACTGTGCTCCAAGGAAGTGCTGCACATGGTCTGACTCTCTTTTCCTAGAGAGTCACTAGGTGACTATTCCCACTATTCCCACTCCGGGAACACACGGCCAGCGAGTTTCTTGAGTAGGACATTTCCCGTTTCCAAAGAATCTGTGCCGAACCTCTGGAAGCAGCTGTTAGGACAAAAGGACTGAACACAAGTTTCCCATCTCATTACATAAACCTGGCCTGACCATGACAGAAGCGAGGACGTTCGGCAACGAGCGTCATCTGATCCGCAAGGAAAGATCCAACACCAGGCCATGGGACAAGGCTGATTTATCCTGTCAGTCTCCGCCTCGAGCTGATGATCCCATCTCACTTCCAGAAAACACTTTAAAAGAGCCTTTAGCTGACACCAGAGCCAAGCTGTGCAGGGCTGGCTGAGGACCCAACACGTGCTGGGGCACGTGCATGGCTCACACCCTGATTCACTTGGAGCCGACGCTGCAGTTGAAGCGCCCCTGTCCAAGATGAGCCTGGAGGAGAGGCAGAGGTGCATCCAAGGCTGGGGAGGAAGGCATGGAAACATCACAAGCCACTTGAGAAAACTCCCCACGCATCGTGGTAGCGCTCCTTCCCTCCACATGCCAGGAAAGAGGCATTTCAGGGACAGGGAAGGTTCTTTCCACCAGCTGCTGGTTCTTCCCTCCCTGCTTCCCCCCGGCAGGAGATGGGGCTGCCTGGAAGGCAGCACCTTGTACTTCCCTGCACAAGCTGTGCCCAGACCACAAAGCCACTCTGCCTCTCTCTGAAGGGGGGGGTTAAGAGAACACGTGTGACCGGGCCTTAACACGTTGGCAGGTGGTTCCTCACCTCGCAGTGCGACTGCAGTTCCCACACACAGCTCTCAGCCCCGGGACCAGGCAAAGCAGCAGGACCCCAGCTCTGCAGGGTGGGGGCTGCTGATAGATCTGCCCCTCCTCGCCATCCTGCCTGCCCAGGGCTGCGGGAGGAGCTGTTCACGCTCGGCTGTGGCAAAGGGGCTGCGGGGCTTTGAACTCCCGCTGCCCCCAGCGCCGTTTCCCAGCCCGATGCCACGGCCGTGCGTCAGCAGCCCCGAGCGCTCGGCACGGCCGGGGCGAGAGGACGTGAAAAGCTCCTATGCCCCAGAGACTGCGGTGCACAGGATACGGCCTGGATTAAAATCTGGTCAGCAGAGGTCTTAAAATGTCAGTGTAAACAGGAGGGCAGTGCTGGCGGGGCCGCAGGGAAGCTTGCTCGGGCTTATGCTGCTTAACAATAGGTTCAGTGACCTGGACAAAGAAAACCTCTCCTGATAAAGCCAGCAGATTAGACACGGTCCCAAACCCTCCCAGGCTTTCAAGAGAGCAACTCAGTAACAGGCAAAAGCTTGGAATTGCTCAGTCACCTACTTGGGAACAAACCCCGCGCTATTTAACATGGTTAATGCCAAGTCGTGCCTGCAGGAAGGAGCCTGTAGGACACTGCGGGGGTCTGTGGGTACAGAGGAGAGTGGGACAGCACAGTGTCACCTCCTCCTGAGGAGCAACACGGTCAGCCACAGCTCAGACACACCGGGAGAGCAGCTCAAGGGATCCGAACCATGCCCGAGACTGTCCTGCCTCTCACTCCATCTATTCAGCTTATGAAAAAAAGGATGGGAACTGGGGATGCTTGGGACACATTTACATATCAGAGTTAGAGCAGGAGCCCACGACTTCCCAACCTACAGCAAAATTCAATTATTAGAAACTGAGACAAAGCAAATTTCGCTGGGAAATAATGCATGTTTTTAACAGCAACTGAAACCGGGTCTGGCGACAATTTGCTGAGGATCCTGAAGGGTTCTCAGCCTTCCAGAACCAAGAGTTTGTGCTTTCTACAAGACCTGCTGTTGGAAATTTCCTTGTGGTTTCATGAGGGAGAAAAAAACAGTGGAGATGGCCACAGCTTCCCCAGCTTGCCAGCATCCGGGGCTCTCCCGGGCTGGATTCCCCCTTCCCAGAACTGACGCACACCACCGTGGGCTCCTCTTTGAAGATGGGGGTTTCTGACCTGCACATTCTTCCCAGAAGCTCCCTGATGTTCAAAGCACCTTGCTGACAGACAGGCAGGTGTGCCTGTGACAGTGACCACCTCCCCAAACCCAGCGTGGGGGTGGAAGGAAGGGGGAGCAGCCCCCCAAACACAGCCCTGGGCAAGGCACAGGGGGAGGGCTCCCAGCCCAGCTGTGACATTTCCTTTCACCTATACCTGTACAGCTGTTTCCTACAGGGCTGCAGCCTCGAGTGAGATGTGTGAGGCTTCTGTAGGTGCTTGGGAACAAGATGGAACAGAAACGCTTCACACCTGGCTCCAAAATCACAGCACGCTGGCAGGTGGCCAACATAAACTGGCAGAGTACCAGTTGCAATGGACATCAATTAAGCAGCCTGTCATCCTCAGACTGCAGGCTTTGCTTTTTGCGATCTGCATCGCTCCCTAAGCCTTCAGCAGCACCAGCACTGGAGTTTTCCAGATGGGATCATTTCCCGCAGATTCCACTCGCTAGATTTATTGCAGGTCTTTTTTTCTTTTCTTTTCTTTTCTTTTTAACCCACCCCCCCCCTCCTTCAGGAGGCTGAACTGTTATTCCACATTGCAAATTTCTCCAGGGCTGGATTCAGCGTCCTCGTGCCGCGCTAGTGCTTGTTTGCCATCGGTTCTCTTCGCCTTCAGCTGAAGAAACTCAGTTTTGAGAATATCCTCAGAACTCTCTTAGCTTAAAAAGTCATTAAAAACTGAGGCCAAATGTATAACTGAACAGGATTCCTCTTTGGAAGATGCCCTGCACAGCCCTGGGAGATGTTGCAGAACCGGACAGAACTTGTGCTCATTGCTACAATGCTGCATTAAAATAGCACAACCAGTGTTGCCTCCTCTGCCACCCAGACCTGGGGACATGCACTGAGCCTCCCACTGTGCTAAAGGCACCTGGCAAAGGCAGAGAGAGGCTCCCGTGGTGCCCACACAGCCCCTGGCACTCGTGGTTCAAGGTGACACCAAGGACAGCTGAGGAGCCAGAAGCAGGTGATGTTCTCCACGCTACCTTCGCGGTGGCATAAAATCCAGCCTCTCCTCCATCACCCCATGACATCATCTTCCAACATGGCCCATAATTTAGTTTAATTGCCTTTTACAATCCAAAGGCACCACATGAAAGGGAAGGTCGAGGCTGGGATGGAGTTCAGATACTGGTCAGAAAACGTAAACATCTCTTACTCTGCCGCCTCGGGGCTGCCAGCTCCTGCCAAGTCCCCGCTCCGAGCAGGGCTGCCTGTGGCAGGGATCTTTCACGGCTTGTTTGGAAAGCCAGGCAGGCAGGAATGGAAGGAGTTTCTCAAGGATGACTCCTCCTTGGACTCTCCTGCTTGGGGCTCCGATCTCTGCTCACAGTTTCCCTTTTCCTCTCTGGACCAAGCTCCAAGCTGGAAGCTCTCGCTCTCATGGGCTGAGAGCATTTGCCTGCCAGCTGGAGGGAGATGCTCCAAGGCTATGGAATGGGAATATGGAAAGGATGCTGAGAAAACAGTTACGTTTGCTCACTGGGGTTTTCTCTCTGCTTACAAAGAGTTTGTGCTCTCAGAGCCCTGGTCTTGCTACCTTTTCTCTGAAGCCTTGCAAAAAGTCCTCCCAAAGTCACTGTAGTGTGGCCACTCCAAGGTGGATTTAATCCCTGGCATTCCAGGAGTCATTAGGTCCCGGAAAGGACAAAAACCCTGGTGTTTAGAGGCACGACAGAGCCCAGTCACTCCAACAGCTACTCCTCCTGGGCTTTTAAACCTGGGGCTCCCTTTCCAACAAGCATCAGACATGACTACACACTGCCAAGAGATCTCTGAGAGTCTTAGGAAGACTGAAATACCATAAATAAGTGAAGTGAATAACAAGACAGGACTAATTTTAGCCCAAGTCTAAATAATAATTAGCTCCTAAACATCTAATCCAAAGGCTACTGCCAACCTAGAGCATGTTGGGGCAACTAGAGAGAGGGACAACTAGATCTGAACTATCCACCTGGGCTGGACAGTGCAGAGGAAAGAGATGTGGGATTTCTAAGGAGAATAAAGCCTGGGGTTTAGGCTATCTGCACTGACAGGTGAGTGAAACAAGGAGCAGCACCAAGTGTGGGAAGCTCACTGGCCACCCCGGAGCTGGAGGAGCCACGCAATACCCGGCTTGTAGGTCTGGCAGTAAAATACCGCTAATTAATTTTCAGAGCCTTGCATTTTAGGGCTTTCATTTGCCTGGCGAGGTGAGACAGGGTTGAGACCAGTTGAGTGGTGAGTATCTGAGACAGTCCACTCCACACATGAGCATGCACATGAGGGAAAGGGAAAAAAGTGCCTTTCTGTTTGAGAGGAGGGAACCACAGTGACTGGCCCTATAAGCACATGTATTAATCATGCACCGTCTGGTTTTAATCCACACACTGCTGATCCTGCGTCTCACTGTATTGTTATCAGGGGAAGGAGTATTTCTCCTCAATCTTATTCACCAGCCAAAAGCCTGAAAATGCAAAAAACACATTTGTGAAGTGCCTTCCCAAGGACCCTGGGCCCCGGACCTGGTGAGCTGGGGCTGCTGCCTTTTTATTGGCGTTTAAAAACCTTTTATTAACGTGTGTCAGGGCTGGGGGAGGAGAGACAGGCTCAGGTTTCAGGACCCCCCATGCAGAGAGGTTTATTGTGGGAAGGGACATTAACACTTTCTCCTCCACATCTGCCCATGGCTGGGGCATGTGGCAGAGGGTGTGCTGCAGGCACAGGCCTGGGGGATGCACATGCTGAGCCCATGAAGAGCTTGCAGGGATGTGGGCAATCCGTGCCTGCAGAGAGGAGAACCTCCCTGCTCTGCTCCATATCAGAGATATCTGCAGCCCTCATCCAGCTTTGCCATGAGCTCCATGGGGTCACTGCAGAGCAGGATGCTCCCGAGACAACAGCATCCAGCGAGAGCTGAGGAATCCAGGACGTGCCCCAGATTCCCAGGGCTGCACCCACGCCCCCTCACCAGGACTCTCTTCAACCTCAACACGACCCAAGTGGTTTCCATTACCAGCTCCCCACAGCAGCACCACGACTCCACAGTTGCCACCTTCCTCCTCTCCAACCTTAACTCAGCCATGCTGCTGCTCCCTGCTCTTGCCTCGGGTCCAAGGCTGGGTGAGGGAGGTCCTGGCAGTGTCTCCTTGGGCTGAAGAGGCTGCAGACACAGCTGACAGCTCAGGCACCAGGCTGCATAGTTTGCTGCTGACTGGTATGGCCGGTGGTGTTCCATCACACAAGCTGCAGTGGAGATGTGCCCAACACACACACCCAGGAAAACAACACTGAGTTCTGCTCACCCTGGAGCCAGCTTTTGTTGGTTACAGCTCCAATGACAGTGCAAGAGACGATGGGAAGCTCTAAGTGTCCCACTGGCTCCAGCAGGAATTCGAACGCGCGGCTTCATGGCAGCGAACGGAGTCAGAACGTTTTCACTCAAAATAAGAGCCAGGCCAAATGCTCAAAAACTCACTGAGAAACTCTGGCTGAATTCTGCACTCCATCTGCTAAATGGGACGTGGAGAACAAAAAGGAGTGGGAAGCACAGTGTTTGTCCTATACAGCTTACAAAACAACCACCCTCTTGGGTAGAGCCAAGAACCCAACACCATTCTAAGCCCAATTCCCTCCAGTTCTGCCTTTCAACAGATTCTTTTCCTCTGAAATGTTACACATTAATTAAGAAGCTAGGGGGTAAAAGAGCAGGGGGTAAGGATTTGGAGCATCAGGAAGCAAGGTGAGATATCCTTGTGGTAAAAGCCAACTGCCTCTTCCTCGCCATGCAAGTGGTAGAAAAGGGACCCAGAGTCACTCTGGCACACCAGGACCCTCCTCCCAGCCCACAAGACATTCACATTGTGCCATATAAAGAGCAGTACATTCTCATTGCCTCTCCAGCAAAGAATTTGGGCTGAAAACTGGGCCAAGACTGAGAACACAACAGAAAGAAATAGGGTGCAAAAAATAACTCCTGCTAAAAAGCCATGAAAAACCAGTATGGGAAAAAATCAGTGCCAGAGAGAGCTGCTCCTCTGCCATCGCCTGCTGCAGGCTCAGGGACACAGATCCCAACATGCCACCATGCTCAGCACAGACGTGCACCCTTCCACTGCCAACAGCCCAGAGATGCATCCCCTACTCTCAGAATGGTTTGGGTTGGAAGGGATCTTAAAGACCATCCAGTTCCAACCCCCTGCCATGGACAGGGACACCTTCTACCAGACCAGGTTGCTCCAAGCCCTGTCCAGCCTGGCCTTGAACTGATGAGCTGCTGAGGAGTTGGATTCTGCATGCTACAGGGAGGGCAAGGAGCAGATGGTGGACTGGAGATAGCACACAAGTTTGAGCTGGGGTAGGGGGTTCTTTGCTAGAAAGTGCCTTTTTGTATCTTGCTCACAGTCACTCTCATGTGGGTTTGTGCCTCTCAGTCCTGGCTGGCTCTGTAATGCCTTCTGCAACACCCCACTCCTGCAGAGTCCAATAATTCCTTCATTAATGCTGCAGAGGGATGAGATTTGTGGAACAGGGCAGTCAGCTGACTGTATTGATGCAGCTGCCACTCCAGTCTCTTTCTAGAACGTTTCCAAATCGCAAAAAACGGGGTAGGATCATCCAAAGAGGTCACTTTGCTCCTCTTCCAAGGTGTTTACCTCAACCCAAATTGTACCTGAGAGAGTCACCCAGCCTGCTTTTAAAATCTCCAAGGCTGAAGAGCTCCTGAAGACTCACTAAGGAGGCTGCTCTCAAGTGCTGAACTACCCAAAGGTACGAAACCTTTCCTAAAGTCTCATCTTAATCTATTTTGCTGCAATTTCTGCCTGTTCCTCCCCGTGCTTTTCAGCATGGAGCTGGAGGACAGCTTGTTCTCCTCTCTGCCTTTTCCCCTAATTTCCTTTAGACTAAAAAGCCCCAGCTCACTCAGGCCCTTCTTGGAAATCAGGCTTTTGAGCTGTCTTTTCTAACTCACTGTCCTCCTCTTCATCCTCTCAGGTGTCCTCTGCACACTGAACTTGCACACCTGCTGTTTCACCTGTCTGGCCATCAATAAAAACACTGGTCAGAAAGAAATAAAGGGGTACAGGCATGGCCAGGTCTGGCTGCTTCCCTCTGGGATTGGTGCTGCTTTTCCAGCAGAGCTGAGATAACACCATGCCTGATATTCCCGAATTCCTGGGTGGCTGGTGCTGAGCTGTGAGGGCACCAACTCCCACCTGTGGGGTTGTGCAGTTCCTTTACAAAGCACCAGAACCAAAGGGAGCTGGGACAGGGAGAACTCAGCTCGGAAGCTCAGGTGCAGCTCCAGGACAAAGACACAAGGATGAGTGCAAGTGCCTGGCAGGGCAGGTAGATGGCACTCCAAATAAACTGCTGTGTGGTTAGAGGAGGCAGAGTTCAGGGAACACCGACCCCCTGCCACAAGTTACAGGGCACCAGGGCTGCTCAGCCACCTCACCTGCCTGCTGGGGGCTCTGGTTTGTGGCAGCTGGGAAAAGAATCTCTGTATAGGGACACTGGGATTGTCCCCAGCAGAACCCCCGTGAGGCCACCACACACACTGGGCAAATCTCAAAGCAGCAGTGGCAACTGCACGCTTCTTATTTTAATCCTGTCAAACAAAGCCTTGAAAATTCATGTTTTCACAGAGATTTCCTGGACTAAGGCGCTTCCCCAAACTGGGAGGGCTCTTGGTTTTACTGGGAGCCCGTGCTCCTGTGCTGCAAGCAGTGCTGAGAGCACAGGTTGGGGCAGACAGAGAAGTGAAACAGAAATTTGCACCTTTGGGTCCCTCTGTGAGAAAGGTCCTGAATTTCTCACTGTCATTTCAGGACAATGTCACAAAGAAGAAGTGGCACAGGGAAAGGCACCTTGCCACTGTCACACGCAGGCTCTCCACAGAAACCTGCCTCTGCATCCTCACTTCTCCTCCTGGAGCACCAACCCTTCGGGGAGGGGACACTGCAGCTTCCCAGATGAACCACGTTTTTGGAGCTGCAGTTCTGCCTCCGAGCAGGAAACTGTTGAGAGCCACTCTCATCCTGCCGTGCCTCCGAGGGCGTGCAAAACAAATGCCACTGTGCCTCCTCCATCCCCCACCAGGCTCAGACACGTCCTCCAAGTGCAGCCCCCAGATCCCTCCTGGCCAGGTGGTGGCAGAGAGCAGACCCAAAACCCCACATCAACAAGGGAACTGATTTCATTATTCTAAAAACAAACAGCCAAAGGAAAGTTCAGCCTAGAATGGGCTCCTAGAGCAAAGAAAGGAAAATAGAGAGCGGGCAGTGGGGAATGCTTCATATTCCTAAAAGCCTTTTGTACGTTAACACATGGTGTCTGCTTCTCTCTAGTCACCTATTTATCACTCTCCTCTTTAGAGAAGGAAAAAAGTCCTGGCTGCCTTCCTAAGGCAGAGTTTTGTGGCCGGGGGGAGGGGGAGGGTGCTTTAAGCATGATGCAAACCATTTGGAGTGCACTGAGAGCTCTGCCAACACAAGCTGCACTATTTAAACAAGTGAGGAAATGATCGTATATACAACATGCCAGCGAGCACACACACACCAGAGGAAGTCGAGAGGGGTTTTCATGACACAGAGCTGGATGTCAGCGGCTGAAAGGTCGATATTTTCCCTTAACACCCTTCTCAATGACTTAATCGTGTTCCGTTTGCACAGAAAACTTCCCAAGAATAAAAGTCTGGAGGAATCGAGGGGGGATGTTTGGCCTACTGCTGACCTTGTCCGAGGTCCTCTCCACGTAGCAGGGCTCCTGGGGGGCGACCAGCAGGGGAACGAAGCCCGAGAGCAGCCGATCCTCTTCCAGGCTAAGCAGGGCAAGGTCGTCATCTGGGTCCTTGTACAAGGGCACCTCCGACTGATTCACTGTGGTCAGTATGTTACAGAAGTCAGCCAGCGTCGCCCACACATCTACTGAGACCCTGGGAGAACGAGGAGAGACGTGAGCAATTCAGGGCTGGAATGCGCTGGGAGTTGCCTGCAATGCTGCAGCGAATACCAGAGAGGTGAGGCGAGGCGAGGCACGGCACCGCTGCTGCCCTGCCCCGCGGGACGGCCCCGCAGCTGCGCTGGCACCGACCCCGCCACGGACCGTGACCCTTGCCCGCCGGCGGCCCCCTGCACGGGGACAGCTCCCCGGATCTCGCCCTTGCCGCCGCTCTGCCCACCTCTGCCCGCTCCCCCCGGCCCTCCCCGCGCGGTGCCGGCAGGAGCCCGGCTCGTTCCAGATGGGAGAAGGGACGAGTTACTCAATTTTAAAGCCTGCTGGAAGCACAGAGAGAACACCCGCGTTGCTGTCGGGGCTGAAGGGGCTCTGGGAGGGCTCCAGTCCACCCTGAGGGGCTCCAGCCCAGCCCGGAGCATCCTCTCCTTCACGCAGCTCTTATCGGCTGCGACCACGTGCTGCAGCCAGGCTCTGCAGCACAGAGACTTCCTCAGTTAAACCCCAGCCACGGGGGCTTAAAGCCGTGTTTTGCTTCTGGCCATGGGTTTCAACACTCACGAGTGACCTGCAAAGCTGCCTCTGCCAGGTCTCACGTTCCCAGAGTGGCAGTGATGTGCAGGGTGCAAGCACGAGGCCATGGGTAGCCCTGGACCTCTTTCCACGCATTCCCATCACACATCCCGACGGCTGAGCACAACCCAGGGAGGGCCCAGCACCCCAGAGAGAGCCAGCACGGAGAAAGCAGGGAAACAGGCAACAAACGTGGGGATATTACAGCTGATCAGGCTGCCTTGCACCTCATTTCTCCCTCCTGTTCCCACAAACACTCAGATTGGGGGTTTTTTAGGATGTAAACTGGGATTTAAGTAGGAAATAGGGGAAACTGGGGCTGATGTGCTTCTGGTGGGCTGCTCCTCCACCCCACACCTCTGGAGAAAAGCACAGGGAATCCAGAGCATCCCTGGGGGTGCAGCAGTGACCGGTGCGGGCCGAGGCAGCCCAGGGCTGGAGGGAGGCCCCCCTGCTCTTTGAACTGCTCCAGGTGGACAGAGTCTGCACTCGGTTATTTACGGGAATCAATGTACCAGGAAAGCACACTGAAATGAAACATCTTGTTTTCAAGAGCGTCCTGGGAGCCAGGCAGAATGAGGAGCCATTAATCAAAGCCCGGCACGTAATCAGCACACATGTAACGCAGAGTCGCCCACGTCCCCGAGCCAGCCCTAGCCCACGTCCTGCAGGGGAGAAGAGGTCCTTCAAAACCCTCTGGTCGCAGACACCGGGAGCTGGGTTCATTCACAAAGCTCCATCGCTTGGCTCAGCCAGGTCTGGCTGTCAGAAATGTTTAAATATGGAAAAAAATAAACAGTTGCAACACGTTTTTCGGAGGGATCTGTCCGAGGCCCTTTGTGATGTAATGGGAAACGCTGCGTTTGTGCTACCAGCTGGAAAATAAACAGAGCTGCGAGGGTTAAAAGGAACTGAACTTTCCACGACCCCTATCTGCAAAAGAAGAAAATAATAAGAGGAATGATCCACTGCCCCACAGCCCTGATAGTTTATCCTCCGGCCCAGGCTGCAGAGACAAGCACCGGATGTGATAGGGCTGCTCTGGGCCACCTCCAAGGCGAGCTCTGCCCATGGGAGATGCACAGGGCTTGGGAGGCTCAGCCTCCCCCAGTGCCCTGCTGGCAACTGGGCTCGGCTGCCTGAGGCCAGTCACATAGCACTGCTGGGGCCCCACGGCCACGAGGGCTCGCTGGGATGAAGGAGGTGCAGAGGCATCAGCAGGGAGAGGAATGGGAAAAGTGCCCGGAACTGCCGGGGAATGAGAGCACTGGGGTGCTGGGGACAGGCATGGATGCAAGGGACATTCCCAGGGAGCTGGGACAGCCAGGTGTGTGGGGCCGTGGTGGAGGAGAGGGGAAAGAAACACACTGCAGACAGCTCGCCTGTATTCCCAAAAAACAGAGCTGCAGGCAGAGGATGATGATGGCAGTGAGGGCGGGAGGCAGAGGGCAGTGGCAGGATGCTGGGCTGGACTGGGATTCACAGCAGGGCCAGGGTGGTGGTGGCAGGGGTATCAGCACAGATAAAGTACAGGGAGCATCTCCCTCCACAGGGCTTGGCATCCACAGTCAGAAAAATGCCACAGGAACAGTCACTGAGCTGGCACTGCTAATGCCCTTGGAGGCACTCAGCCCAGCAGTCCCCTTCCCTCTCCTCCCAGGCAGCACTGCCGGGCAGGGCACTCAGCACCCCTGAGTGTGAGAGCAGTCCCTGTCACTTCATCTTTCACCTACAGCCTGACAGTGCCTTGCCACATCTGCCATTTGCCATGGATGTGACAGATTCCCACTCTAGGCTCACTCCAGTCAAACCTCAGACTGTGCTGGCTCCCTGGCTAGCCAGCTCTCACTGCAATGCTACCCCAGCAGCGCCCTGCAGAGCCTTCAGAAAGCCAAGAAAGAAGGAGTGCTGGCATTTTTCCCTGTTTTTCTCCTGTGATGGCAGAGGCAGCACTGCAGAGATCAGTTCTGACCGTTTCCTGCCACCCCCTCGGGTGCAGCTCCTCCTCTGCAGCACATCTCCCATCACTGCCACCACCGAGATCATTCACCAGCTGCCACTGCTGGCAAAGCCAGCGAGGACAAACGGCTCACACCGACACCTACGGCCCTGTGGATCTCCTGCTGGGACATGCACTCACCCTGGAAGGTCATGTAACACTTGTTTTCTATTGTAACCTCCTTCTCCCCACTGCCCCTGCCCAGGACCACCTCACAGCCACCCCCAGGCATTTCTGGCTTATGTCACCCCACGGCGCGGTGGTGCTGGAGCCTCCGCGCGGAGCCCAGGCAGTTCCAGGTGCCTGGAAGCTCCGTGCACACACAGTGCCACGGCTTCGATGTCCCTCTGCGGAGGGAGGCCCCGAATTACTGACACCGAGCCCAGGCACGCAGCTCCTAGGTACAGGGACGAGGCTCCCAGAGCTTTTAACCGAGGAAGCGAGAAGGGGGTTAGCGCGAGGTCTTTCCTCGGAACGGGGGTTCATTCACTTCCCCACAGACACATTTACATTTGCTTATTCCACTAGGACAGGAAAAAAAAATAAGAGTTAATTTCTTTTTTATTGCCTCAGGATTCCAGGTTTAATGTAGCTGTCAGTGTGAGCGCAGCCCAGCTGCAACGCCGACGGACACGGCCCGGCCAGGCAGCGGCGAGAGCTGCGCAAGTGCGCAGTGAGCTGGACCGTGGCCCCGGGGCTGAGCGCCGCCCTGGCGAGGCTGGGGATGGCTCCTGGCAGAGAGGATGCCCGGATGGGCATCACCCTGTGGCAAAAGGCGCACAGCAAAGCGTGGGGAGAGCAGAGGATGCCAGGGCGAGCCTGATGGTCACCGAATCCCCGCGCGGGGCTCTGGCGTGAGCCGCCATCCTCACCGGGGGCGCGGGCTGCCTGGTGATTAATATCAAGCACAATGACCCCATGTTACAAGCCTGCGGGGGCCTGTGGAGGTGGCCATTTCCTGTGTAATACCAGCTTGTTTAAACACTAACATCCAAACTCCACAGCTGCAGCACAAACCCGGAAAGCGCGGCGCAGAAGAAGCCCTGCATTGTGTTCCCAGCCGCTGCCGAGCCGCGCTGCCGTGCAGATGGCAAACGCCTCGGGCCGCGCTCCCGGGGCCAGGCACCGGCACCGCTGGCTCCCGGTGCCCGCCGGATGAGCTGCTCTGCTTCCTCCTCCCCGGTTTCCTCTCTCCTGGACCACGGGAAGCTGAACTAAAAGCGGCTCCTTTGCAAGGAGCAAAAAGGGTTGGCCATGGGAGCTCTCCCCAAAAGGCGTCCACCAAGCTTGCTCTGGGCTCAGATGGAGCAGGATGAGGTGGTCACAGCCCTTCTGCATCAGTGATTTCCCCCACTCTGCCCTGCACATGGTCATCCATAAAGCCATTCCTCTCCCAGGAACCTGTCTTTAGAGCTGGAGGGATGCTCTCCTCCCCAGGAGAGGTGCAGTCTCCTCCCAGCCAGCCTCTGCTTTGCCACAGCCCCCTTCTCCACAGAGATTTTTGTCTTCTCCTTTGGTCGACTTTATCTCCAATCTCAACCAGGTTTACACTACCGAGACACCTCTGAACCCTGGCTTTGATGTCTCGATAGGGAAACTCTGGTGGCCAGCGTTACTGAGGCTGGGATCTGCAAAAGGGATTTTCCATTTAGTCTCCAGCAAACTCCAGCAGTGTCTTGGCACCCCTGTGCAAGACTCTGTCCATCCCTCCCAGTGGGAGCTGCCATCTCAGCGACACTTCTCCGCGAGAGCGATGTGATGAGAGCGATCTGGCAGATCTCTCTGGGAAGGTAAGCTCTAGAATGTGCTCACAGCTTTTGGATTTAATTTAATACTCATTTTAAATTAACCATTTTTAAACGCTTGCAGACAGTCTCCACAAACTGAGAGGCCCCTTGGCCCCGCGTGGAAGGAGCATGGATTTGCCAGGGTCAGCCCTGCAGCAGTGTCTGTCCAGCCAGTGGCTTCCCCATCAGTCCTTGTGCTTTGTTTTGCAATGGATTAATTGTGGCAACAGAACAGAACAAGGAGCAGCTTGGCTCTCTCCGTCCAGCCCTCTTCACCTGCTTCCCACCCATATGTCCCAAAAGTGGATGGAGTCACTTGTACAGCAGCCTCCTTGGAGAGCCACCTTTCGACCCATCTGCTGCCAATATCTCTGCCTTAGGGCATCCACCCTTCTCCCTTCTTCCCAGGAGCCCTGCTTTTACACCCCAATCTCTGCAATTTACTCCTGACATTTGGTCTGAAAGATGCTTCTCCAATTGCCTTAAACAAACACCTGCAGAGAACTCGACACAAGGTTTGCCATGAAACACGAAGAAAGAAATTAATTTTAAGGTACAAAAGTGACAGCTGCTTGCTGCTAGAAGACCTGGCAACACCTGGTTCAGACACACAATTCCTGAGGCACTGAAGCAGAGAAGTCCAAGGTTAAGTTTAGCTCCTATTCTGGAAAGACATGAGGAAAGAGTCATGGAAAGCTTGCTGAGCACGTCTTCCAAAATAGGAAGAACACCCTTCACCTCTCAAATACACACAGAGAGGTGCTTAGGAAGTCCAACAACTGAAAACCTGTTCCAGGACATCCCCTGAGCCATGGTGACCGTGCAGTGTGGCCAGGAGCTGGATGAGTGCAGTAGACCAAGAAGGGTGGATCTGGGGAAGGATGGAGCTTCTCACTTGGGCTGAATTCAAGACTGCTGAGCCCCCAGGTAGGGAGAGGATGCCTGCCAGGAACCAGGGTTCATTCCTGAGCTCCCACCAAGAAAAAGGACTCCAAAGACACAGCCTCCTGAGCCTCTCATCCCACTCCACGGAGCCCACTCCCGCATGGCTCGCATCCATCTGCCGCCTTTCGGCAGCGCTCACCCCTCACACCTTTCCCTCCGCCTCTGTCCAAAGGGGAAAGCAGCAAGCTGAGGAATTTGGTGTGGGGTTGGTTCTGCTCTTTTTTTTTTTTTTTTTTCTATTGTAAGGACTCAAATCCAGCAGTGTGATAAATGCATCCGAGCTACAATTAGGAAGATATATAGCATCAGAACGCGAAGGTCTGGGCAGCGTGGTGAAACGCGGGCTCTCCAGAGCCCCAGCTATGTTTCCCATTATGTAACCCTGGTCATGGGCAGACAGCCAGACTCCAAATGAAAAAGAGACTCTGGCTTGGCACCGTTTCTATTTTCCTATCCTCATTCGGGGTCAGCGCAGTGTCATACAGCTGCAGAGAAAGCTCCGGGGATTAAACCTGGGAAAGACTCCAAGACCAGGACCCGGGTTCAAGTACCAGCTGAAAGCAATAAACCAACTGCCACAGCTGGGCTGAGTTTAGACGTTCTCAAAGTCCCCCAGCTCTCTCCCATATGAAGAAGAAGCGATTGTGAACATGGTGAGCGAGGCCTTGGGACACACAGCCCCGGCCCAAAGCTCCGGCCGAGCCCTGCCAAGCTGCCCCGTTGGCCCCGAGCCCAGCCCAGCATTCTGGGCCTGGATGAGCTGCACTTTGATGTGAGCTCTGGGATCTGAGTGGGCTGCCAGGTGGGTATGAGGCCTGTTTTTTCCAAAAGCTTTAGCACGTTCATGGCATCCCTGCAGGGCGCTGCTGTGCTTCAGGGGGTTTCTACATCCCTTTTCTGTGCCCATGCCATCACAAGGGGCAAGGAAAGTGGTTTAAGAGTATCCAACCAGCTTTTCTGTTGGCAGTGGTGGGACCTCACAGCATGCCCCAGAGGCAGGAGCATGCGTGACACGGCACAGGTCCCTCACTCAGCCCTGCAACTTGGCATCTGCACTTGCTCCTCACGTGCTCTCCCTGCTCCTGAGCTCACCCTGCCCATAAACCTTGGCTTACTCCACCACGCCTGCTGCTCTGACCCATGTTTTACTTCTAAACTTCTTTGAAGCTGCTCCTATCTAAACCCTTGCACTCAGTGGCTCTACCTGGTTCCTGAAGAGCCCCAGGGCAGCCAGCAGGCTTGTGTCAATAAGAGCTGAAACACTAACCCAGTGCTCTCCTTTTCCTTTCCTATCCCCAGGGAAAATGTTGCAAATCCCAGGTCATGCCCAAGAGCAGAGCTGTTCATCACTGCCTGCATCTCCACAGAAGCTCAACCACTGCTGTCCTAGAGTCCTGGACCACCAACACCCATCCATACAAGAGGTCTGGGCTGGAAGAGCAGCGTGGCTAAGGCAGATTCTCCATGTGAGCCAAAGAGGACCAGCGTGGAGGAGCTGGGAGCCAACACGGGGCAGGTGGGACAGGATGGGCACAGTGGGACAAGAGGGGCTCCTCAGCCACCCTCCACGGAGAGGCCAAGCAAGACAGAGACCCTCGTTCCTCCACTGAGCACATCAGGACCTTGCGGAGTAGAGCCCCTAGCCTACACCCACCGCTCTCCCAAGAGCCCTGGGGTGGGCTGCCACCACCACCACCACCACCACCTTCCCCCACCCCAAGGGGCGAGCAGGAGCCCACACCTGCTCCGTCACCCCGGGGGGACGCGGCCCTGCGCCCCGCAGGAGGGGGAGCAGCTCTTCCCGGGGCAGGCGCCGAGCGCTGGCTGCGTGAACCCAATCAGAAATTCCATCTCGAGGCTGCCCGTGGCCAAGGGCTCGGCGGCTCCCCGCGCAGGCAGCGCGAGGGGAAGGGGGGATTGGTGCAGCCGCGCTCACGTGACGGATCCCAGTTTGAGTTCCTGCCCAAAGATGGGCAGCGGTTCACATGAGCAGGCAGCGGTCCCACACCGAGCAGCCGACAAACAGAAAACAGACTCCATCTCCACAAAATGAGGCCCAGAACTTCCTGTGTGAGATTTCCATTTCCTCAGCCAAATGAAAAAGAACTGGAGCAAGAGGCAATAAACCAGGAGAGCGGGACTGGACCTGACGCACGGAGCGGGGACCCATTAATGGTTAAGCCACTTTGCTGGATTACTCTTAATGCGCCTTCCCATCACCCTGGGTTCTGGCTCCTTTGGATTAACAGTAAGACGTGATTTCAGGCTCTGGATCCGGAGTACCGGAGGCAGATGGAAAATCCTGCGGGAAAGCAGCTACGGAGCATGCTCAGACGCTGCTTCGCATACTCCATACTTGGCCCCTTCGCTCAATTTTCTGTCCAAAAATATGCAAATTGCCTAGTCCGCATTATGGGCTAATGGGCTGAAATCGGCCAGTTTAGAAAATTAACCCTTTTGTGCGTTGCAGGGTAGGGACGAGCGGTTTCTGAAGCGGAGGGGAGGTGACTTTTGGAGCTCCAGGAACAGGCAAGCTGCTCCAGGCTAGCCCAGCCCAGCCCAGCCCAAGGTTGGCCTGACTCAGTCAAAAAAAAGGTAACAAAACACTTATGCTGGAAGTGGAGTTCCCTCTGGTTCAGAGGAAGGCCCTGCCTGTCCAGCTGGCCAGGCCAGAGGAACACCTAAAGGAGGGGTATCCCAACAAAACCAGATGCACATCCTAAGCAGAAAGTAAAAATCCACCTCATAAGCCATCTTCTAACACATGAAAACAAAGGGCAGCCACCAGGCGCCTTCCAGCACCACTCAGACATCAATGAAGAAGTCATTGTGTCACTGAGGGTGACAAATTCCCAACATTCCCTGGGCAGTGGGCCTCGCCTGGGTGCTCAGGTCACGGTGCCACAGCCAGCAGTAAAGCATGAGCAAGGGGGAAGGGTGGCACGAGCAGCTCAGGGAGGGAGCAGAAATCAGAGGGTGCACGTACTGTTTGGGGAGCTCAAGAGACGTTGGAGGAGGATTCCAGGTGTCCGGGTGGCCAAGCATCCAGTCCGACCAGACCTTCACACTGGGGAGCAGCTCCTTCAGGTCCTGGGGCAAGGCAGAGACCTTGATGTCGTCCTCCTCATCCTCCTGCTCCATCTCTTGTGGCTGAACTGCAAATACAAGACGTGAGAGCTGAGGCAGCTCACCACAGCCAGGCTCAGGCAGGGACTGGGAAAGTATGACACAGATCCCAACATCCCAGCCTCGGACGCACAAGGGAACAGCCACAACCCACAGCAAGCACAAAGACAGATCTGTTCTCCCTACACGGACTGGCCTGGAGGGCAAGCCAGGGTGTTTGTGATCCCTTTTATTGAGGGCAGCAGGGTGCCACTGCACCAGTCACAGAGAAAGGATTCCCAGGTCCCAGTATGGGAGGTTTCCCAGTTGCTGGCAGAGAGCATGGCCTGAGCCCAGCTCTTTCTACCAAATGTTTCTGTCTGCACACATCAGGGGCTTTCCTGCAGCTGATCCAGCTACAACCTGGGCAGAGCTTGGGATGCTGAGGAAGAATCCACAGGCCCCAACAGAGGGGAAGGGATGTACAAACCAGCAGGGAACAAAGGCCTGAGCCCCACCAGGCTGCCTTGTGGGCCCCTGCATGCACCCTGCTGCTAAGCCCTTACCTGGCACACATTCCCTCAGCAGGCTGGTGCACCTCCTCACCAGGAGTGCAAACATGGAGAGCCCCAGAGCCGTGGCCTGTTCCTGGATGACGGAGCGGCAATCCTCAGAGATGCACTCTAGGAGACAGAGAGGCTTTGGGTCAGATGTTCCATCCAGTTCCACCTTCACAGCCTCCCCTTCTGCATCCCACGAGGGGCAGGGGTGAGTGATTCCCTAACCCACACCTGTCCCAGACACAATTGCTCCATGTAGGGAGGAGATAAGGTGGTGAGAACATGCTCTGGAGCGGGAAGAGGCTGCAACCACCCTGCCCACACCATGCCCAACCCCATGGTGTGTGCTGAGCCAGCCGGGACCACGCTGGCACTCAGGGCTCCCAGCACAGAAGCTGCTGCTCGGGGCTGATGCCTTTCCCTAAGGAGGGGGGTATGTTTAAGTGTTAAAAGGGTAATTAGCTGCATGTTTGATCTCCGTCCCCGCTGGAGTTTTAACCTCAGCAGCTGAGGAGGGGGCTCCTCCCATTAGCTCCGCAGTCACACAACAGCTTGTCAAGAGAGCTTAATTGGAACTGTTACTCAAGGAGATGCCACACGACCACAGCTCTTCCAAACAGAGCCGGCTCGGAGTGAGAGCAAATCCCCCCGGCACATCTACACCCAGCCAGAAACCACTTCTGAGGCTGCTGAGAGCAGCAGGGAGCTGGCTTGAGGGAACTGCCTGGAGCCGGGCGTGGGTGAGGCCAGGGAGTGCCGTGGGGCATGCCAGCCTGCCCAGAGCTCCCAGAAGGGGTTTAAGCCTCAAGGGCAGCCTTTGCCCTCCCAATCCCTTCTACTTCCCACCCACATCCTCCCAAGATGTGGGGGAGTGGCTGGCTGGGGAGAACCCACACATTTAGGGGGTTCCTATCCACCCATGCCATTTATTCTGTGCAGGATGCTCCTCGCTGGCTTGCTGCATGATCAGAGCTTCCACCCCGAGAACAGCTGCCCCAAGCCAGGCAGAGGATTTTTACAAACTCACAGGTACTGACTCTGAATGGGTGAGTGGAGCCCCAGGGCTGAGATATGGAGGGAGAGCCCCCAGAGCCCCCCAGCTCCCAGGCACCTCTGCCCCAGACATCAGCACCAGCTGCACGTCAGCACGGAGAAGGCGCTGGGAGCTGAACTGCCCTGATGTGGCAGAGCAGGGATTTTGAGCAAAGGGCAAGAGGATTAGAGCAAGACACTGAGACCCCGTTTAAGCCAGGGCTAGCAAAACACCTGAGGTGCTCAGAACAAACAGTGGGGGTTTAAGGACAGATCATTTCCAAGCAGTGGGGTGGGAGGTTAAAAACAACCTAAAAAGGACTAAAACGCACCAAGAAAATACAGGAAAAATAAGGAGGAACATCTGTAGGCTGGATTGACAGGTCTTACAGCTGTCAATGAGTTCAGCACCCAGTGTGGAGACCACTGAGGGTAACCCAGGGTGGCACCAAAGGCACCTGGTAGCTGAATGAGGGTGCTCTGCTCCCGGAGCCAGGGCTGAGCCGGTGCCGCAGAGCAATGGTAGGAAGTGCCGTACTGCAGGGGCTGTCAGCTTTTGGAGGAAACATAAAACTAAAGATGTGACCACTCTGGGACAGTAAATCTCTTTCATGAAGCCTTTCCCACAATTAAGAGTGTTAGCCCCAGTGCTCTGGCCACAGTCCAGTCCAAGAAATTACAGTCGTCTTCCCCGCGCTCCCTCCTCCTGCACTCGGGTGAGATGCTGCACTGTCTTCACTTCTGGTCTTAAATGGACACACAACAAGACCACGGTGGTCCAGCCCCCACACCTGAATCTGGAAAGTCCCCTGGGTGGTAAAAATCTTCAGGCATTTCAACATGGACCCCCAGACCCTGAGTGGGCAGCCCCCACGACTCCAGGCACCGCGCTCAAGCCAGACTCATGGAGACCCCCAAACTGAGCTGGTGCAAAAGCTACATCCTGATCCCCTCCAAAACAGGCAAAGCTTATAGGTGTTCGTGATGGTGAGGCGGTGATCATCTCATATTTCAGGGTGTATTTCTGGCTGCAAAAGCCAGACCACTGTCCTGTGGTGGCTGTGGCCAGGCTTGGTCCCAGCCCTTCCCACTGCCACCAGCAGCTCTTGCTGCAGGCTACAAGTTCCCCACACGACATTTAACAACCAAAATACAGTAAAAAGTTTCTTGCACTTGAGCTGTGGCAGGTACAGCTGTCCATCAAGCATCCTGTGTTGCTGCAGACACGAACCATGTGCCCACCAGCTCATAAAGCTGCGGTGGTCCGATGCACCCCAGTGATGCTCAGCCCTGGCACAGCCTGCAAAGCTGCCCACTGTGCAGGTAAGAGCAGTAGGACACCCACACTTAAGGGCTGTTGTCACACAGTTCCAGCTCAGCTACCACGGGTGTTATCAGCTCATCACTAAACCCATAAAATGCACAAAACTCCCCCAGTCCTCAAAGTTCATTCATGGGATGAGCCCATCGGCCTCATTCCCAGGAGGCTCCCCCAGCAGGGAAGGACAAACATCCAGGTGAGTGCTTGTTCAAGACCCCCAAACATGCACCAGCAAGGGCTCTTAAGAGCTTAACTGTAGGACAAAAGAGGAAAGCACCATAAATCAGGAGAAACTTTCTCTCTGTGCCTTTTCACCACTTTCTTCAGGAGGCTGGGAGCTTTGGCTTGCCCTGAGCTGGGAGCCAGCGGCCAGGGCTAACAGAGGCTGTGGGGACAAACCCCAGGCCACCCCTGCCACAGGAGACAAGGTGAGGGTACAATCAAAGGGCAAAGCACTTGGGGTGTTTAAACAGAAACTTGTAGAATGTTTTGAGTGATGGGCAATAAGGAAATCAACTCTCTGCACCCACAGCGTGCAGTGTCTGAGCGTAACCCGGCACTAAGAGGAAAATACTCTGCAGAAGATATGCTGAAATGAGGGTTGGAGCAACAAATCTGCTCTGGAACCCACAGGGCATCGTTACTTCTGAGCTCAGCAATGGTCTGTGCTGCTGGTAATGCACATTAAGATACAGATTTATCGGAAAAGAGATGTTTTTGGAGGATGGAGTGACACTTAGGTCATTCCTGCCCCTGCAGTTGCATTGCATTAGTAAAAACGGAGATACCAGCTGCCACAGAGCAGGCAGAGAGATCCTGACTGCCCAAACTGAGGCAAACCTTGTAGCTCCCAGATCTGTTTCCCCAGATCCACAGCGGGTGCAGGACAAGCAGAATGAGTATCAGCTCAACAAACAACCCTGCATCCTATCCCTGCAGGCTGACAGAGACTTCAAGTGGCACCAATGGCACCCTAACAGCAAAAGCTGCCACAAATCCACTCCACTTCCTCCCCTGAAACCCCAAATGCGGCTGTAATCAGATAACCCTCCCAATTCACACCCAGCCACGCTGCGCAGCTGGGGCACACAGTGGAGGTGTCAGGCAACTGTGGAAAGAAATCACACACAAAAGAAGGTGCCACAAGGTCACAAGCTCTGAGGTAGCTGGAGCTGTGGCTCCTTTGTGCCACCAGCAGCCACAGCAGTGACACTCCACAGGAAATCATCCAGCACCACCAACCACAACACATTCCCCCTCCACCTTTCTCCCCTCGTAACCCAGCAAACGTCCCTGTTAATGCCAGCCCCGGATAAACAGCTCCTGTCACGTCACCCCTCAGCTCTCGCCTGCGCAGCCACCCTGTGAACACGATCACGCAGCTCAGCAGGCTCACAAATGTCACCTCCCAGCTCTGCCACTGCCTCCAAAGGTGCTGCGTGGGTGCAGAGGCAGGTGGGCAAAGCTGGCACCGCTACCTCAATAACTGCTTGTTAAACCACAGCCTAAGGTCAGGGCTCCAGCACTGGCAGCCAAGACTGACTCTGGGTAAATTCACACCCTCGTCTGTGCTGCTGTACCAACACAGCCCCTGGAGCCACACTGCAGCCACGGCAGGGAGCTGAGCTGGCCTGAAAAGCTTCCCTTAGGGAGCTTCCTTAGGCTGGAGCTGTTTCTTGACCACCTGTAGCCCCACATCAACATCAGCAAAACTCAGTGGAACGCTGCACGGGGCTAGAAAGGAGCAGGCAGAGCATTTTAAAGCAGAAGTGTCATCAAAACACTTTGAAACGACTGATTTGCATTGCCCCATACTTTGTAGGCTGAATTTGCCTCAAAGGTCTGTCTTTCTGCACCAGAAAAATAAGTGAGAGCCCTGCAGACCCCTGCAAGCCCCTGTGAAGGTCAGGGCTCTGGAGGCCAGAGTGGCAGCAGGACATGAGCTGTGACAGTTCTGAGCACCCTGCCTGACACTCGCCACTCGTCAGCCCCTTTTTCCAGCTGGCTCAGACTTTGCTGAAGTTTCNTCCAAAGGTGCTGCGTGGGTGCAGAGGCAGGTGGGCAAAGCTGGCACCGCTACCTCAATAACTGCTTGTTAAACCACAGCCTAAGGTCAGGGCTCCAGCACTGGCAGCCAAGACTGACTCTGGGTAAATTCACACCCTCGTCTGTGCTGCTGTACCAACACAGCCCCTGGAGCCACGCTGCAGCCACGGCAGCTGGCCTGAAAAGCTTCCCTTAGGGAGCTTCCTTAGGCTGGAGCTGTTTCTTGACCACCTGTAGCCCCACATCAACATCAGCAAAACTCAGTGGAACGCTGCATGGGGCTAGAAAGGAGCAGGCAGAGCATTTTAAAGCAGAAGTGTCATCAAAACACTTTGAAATAACTGATTTGCATTGCCCCACACTTTGTAGGCTGAATTTGCCTCAAAGGTCTGTCTTTCTGCACCAGAAAAATAAGTGAGAGCCCTGCAGACCCCTGCAAGCCCCTGTGAAGGTCAGGGCTCTGGAGGCCAGAGTGGCAGCAGGACATGAGCTGTGACAGTTCTGAGCACCCTGCCTGACACTCGCCACTCGTCAGCCCCTTTTTCCAGCTGGCTCAGACTTTGCTGAAGTTTCCATGCTGGGTGCCTGTCTCAGCCTCAATTCTCCTGGAAATCTTCAGCCAAAACAGCCTGGCCACTTGTGAGAACGAGGCTAGGAAACAAGATAGTGGCTTACCCCTGTTTGCAAAACAGCCACTCACAACCTTTTCCTTGAGCTAATCTAGCAACTGCAAATCCTGGAACAAGGATCTGAGATTTTGCTGCAGAATAACCTTTTTAACAGAGAGTTTTCCTGTCCTACTAGAAATCTGTCCACACTTGGCCAAGCTATAAACATCTGAAAGACAGCAGTTTTTCCATATTCAACAGGAATCCATTTCAACAGTTAAAACCTGCTAAGATTTCACCTCCCTGAGCGTGCTCCACCCTCCTATCTCCCCTCACCTAACCTGTGCCACAGGCAGCAGAGCCCCCGTGCAGCACATGGGGACCTCTGTAAAAATGTCCTTGTACGAGTGACTGCTGCTTGCTGCGAGCTGCAGATCGGACCCAGACTCCTCCAACTGGCGCCCAGGCTATCTGCTCTGAAGCAGAGCCCGAAGGAGAGAGAGGGAGAGGGATGGGATGGAAAAAATGGGAGCTGATGAGCATCAGGCTGCGAGCACAGAGCAAAAGCAACTGGGAACCAGGGACGGGCGGTGTTTCTGAAGATCAAGAAAAGCGGCTGAGCTGCAGAGGAGTCCTCCTGTTTCTTTGCGTGTAGGAAAGAGGGGGTTTTTTTTTTTCCAGCTGAGGACTGGGCTGCACAGAGAGCGCTGTTTTCCTACCAGGAGGCAGTTTCCTGCAGGGATTGCAGGGAGCTGGGTGGATCAGCAGCTGCAGCGCCCTCTGCGAGCACCTACCTGGGCTCTCCCGGGGTCTGTGGGCTCTGCTCCCACCCAGCCCGCACAGCAGAGCCCGACCCAGCACTTCTGCAGCCATAAATCTACCTGTTCCACAGGGGAGAGGGTGAGAGACGGAGAGAAAGGGGATTTTTGTAGCGGGGAGAAATCTGTGCTGCTCTGAGAACGTTATATTCATGGAAAACATAAACCAACTGTCGTCAAAGTCGTCTGAGCTCAGGAAATGGAGCGGCCGGGAGAAGGCTGCCATGTGGCCGGATGTTATGTATTTCTAATTAGTGCTATACATCTTTCAGCAGCGAGTGTCCTTTTGCTGGGAAACACAACGCGCTGCCCTTGTTATTGTAACTGTCAGAGAGTGCTTAAACAGATAATCTCCAGGAAAAGTGATAAACACATCCCCTCTCCCACTAGGGTGTGCAAAACAGCAGTGCCAAACCTTTATTAGGGCAACACAACCAGGCACAGGAAATGGGAATGGGAAAAGAGCAAGGGGCAGCCGCCTACGAGGAGAGGGATTTGCTGGAGGAAGCTTCTCGTGGCTGCTCGAGTGCCATGTGCCGAAGGAAATCCTGTGAGGGACAATCAGGGCACGGCGAGCACAGGACACGTGGGCTGCTCAGCGGCTGGGAGGGAGGGCTCCCAGCTGTTCTGCTCCAAGTGTGCCCCCAGCTTGGGTGGAAAGGAGCCACAGCAACCTCTGAGCTCACAAGCAAGCAGAGGACATGCTCCTCCATCCATCCATCCATCCATCCCAATAAACAAAACGCAAGGAGTGCTGAACCTTCCACAGTTAAAACAATCCCAGCCAACAAGTCTCAAAGGAGACCAGATTCCTTTGATTCAAGCAATGAGACTGCTCCAGCCAAAGGTCGGGAGGGCTCCAGTGGGACAACTTCCATGCTGGTCTCTCTGTCCTCACCTGAGCTGTGGCTCCGGGTCGGGAAGCCCGGAGCAGTGCTGGCAGCAGGTGATCCCAGAGCTGGCAGAGCAGCAGGGATGTGCTTTGCTCCCAGGGAACAACAGCTGAACCCACCTTTCCTGGTGACAGGGTGAAGGACTGCATGGGAAGGCACTCAAAAGAACGAACAGTTCTATGGACACAATCCCAAGGATGACATAACAGGCTGGCTGGGGGACACAGGAGCTGCAGGAGCTCGGTGAGCGCAGGGCTGGGGGCGAAAGCACCCGGCTGATGTGTCAGCACATCAAGTGTGGAGGCACAGACAACTGATTCACCAGCTGGCTGCTGCCCTGAGGGGGAAAAGACCCGGGCTGGTCACCTCTGGAGCTGACACCACCTGAAGGCAATTCCTTTGCTCCCTCAGCGCTCTGACACAGCTCTCCCTGTGAGTCACTCCCCGCCAGACGCAGCCCTGGCAGGGCTACAGGGCAGCCCCCCGGGGTGGGGCTGTCTGCAGGAAATGGGTGAGGAGAGCCCTGCTGCCGGCCCTGGCTGGTGGAGACCGCACACAACCACGGGAATATAAAGCAGCAAAGTGAAGGGGGGGCGCCCCCAGCTGTGGGGCATTTCCCCGACACCCCCTCGAAGGGGACCTGTGAGTCACTGGCACTCCCAGCTCTGGGAACTGGCGAGCCACGCACGCACTCATCTGCCCCCGAGAGAGCCTGGGAACCTGGAGGAGCTGCTCAGCCCTGGCTAAATACCCTGGGAACGATGGGCAGCTTTCCTGGAAGGACGCTCCCTGACGCTGAGCAAACAGGATGGCAGCCCCAGCCCTCCCAGCACTGTGGCCGACCTGAACATCACCACCTGCAGCACAAAGGGCTGAACCCCTCCCGAACCAACCTTCAGATTTTAGTAATAACCTGGATGCCCCCAGTCCACCTCCCTGGACTGATGCCTCCCCACGGAGAAGCAGGAAGGTCCTGAGAGGGTCCCGGTCTCAGCAGCAGCAGCGGGGAACTCGCTGCACGTGTTCCCAGAGCAGCTGGGGCCGCCCAGGAGCCAGCAGCTCCCTCTGCAACCCTGACTTGTCCGAGGGAGGGAAGGAGGGAGGCCTAGGAGGTGAGGAATGCCGGGGGCCTGGGGAGGATGGAGCAGCTCTCCCTGTGGAAGCCATTAGATATTCAACACTTCATTTGTTTCCAGCCGTCCTGGACTGCAGCGCTGGGCTCTAGGACGGGAGGCTCTTCTCTGACGTAACCAGGAAGCAGCTGCAAAATTAAGGAATCCCTCATGACATCATAAAAAGGGTCGATGGTTTACAGGGGAAGGTATAAAAATTAATGACATATTCCCACCCGAAGCAGCGAGCCTGCCCAGGAGCCACAGGGGAAGCCATGCTCTGCCCGACACGAAGGGGCTGCCTGCCCCAGACAGCTCAGGGCTGCCAGCTCCCTTTGGCTGCTCCAGGAGCTTGTCTCTGGCTCTGATTGTCCCTAAGCCCAGGCAGGGCTGGATCCTTGCACCTGGGGTGCGATAACCAGCTCAGTATATCCTTCCTGACCCTGATGAACAAAGCTTTAGGGAATGACTTTAGGGACAGCTTTCTTGTGTACTCGGGGCTGGCCAGCAGTCAACGACAAAAAACATCATTGTGAAGTGACTATTAATAATAATAACTTAATAAGAAGTTGTTAATCTCCACGGGGAAAGCAGACACGTGCACACAGTGTCCCAAACACCCCAATTTCTGTAGCTCTGGAAGACAAAACAGGACCTGCAAGAGGAGGCAACGGCAGTGGCACAATGTCCCTCCCCACCACACAACCCAGGCTAGGTCAGAAAGAATGACATTAGCCTTGAGGACAAGCACAAAGCCATTTCCACTTGAAAAGGGAAAAGGATAGTGGTTTAAAATTAACTACAGCCTTTTCCAGGAAATATCAGTGGAAAGAAGCAGCCATTTTTAGAAATGTTATTCTCAGAAATTTCCTGAAAAGACCCATCAGTCAAAACACAGATTGAAGCCATTTCCACTTGCACTAAGCAGCACTTCGGAGCTCTCCCTACACGCTTGGGGTGCTTGACCCAGCCAGTAAGGCCAGGGTCCTGCTCTGCCCCCCTGACCCCAGCGAGGCTGTGGGAGTCAGTTTGGGACGTGGAACAGCCCATAGAGAGTCAGAAACACTCCCCCTGCCTGGGGAGGCACGTACATCCCAGTTGTCACTAGTCACATTTGCACTGAGCCACGCCACTCCTCGGCCATCACAGCTGGGGAAAAGGCACCTCCAGGCTCATCCAATGCTGGCAAATCTGGAGGATTGCCAGAGAAACTCTCATTTCTCAGCACTGCCCTCACCGGAGCCGCTCCGAGCGCGGGAGCTGACGTCGGCACTCGTGACACAGGCACAGCAAAGTCTTCACTGCAGATCCCCAGAGCCACGGGTTCTGCTGCCAACAACTGACAGCAACGTGAATTTGACCCGTCTGGCAGCTGAAAGGCTGGCAAATCCAAATGGATGTAACCCCTGGCTGGCTCATAAGGAAGCGTGTCCCTTCAAGCTGGCACGCCGGCTCATCAGCATATCTATAGCTCCAGACCAGCCTGGCACCAGCTGTCTCTTCCTGTGGAGGGAATATCTGCCATAAAATGCACAAGCAGGATGGGACTGAAGATGCTGCAAAGGCAAAAAGGCCCAGAGGCGAGCAGGGCATTCAGATGAAACAGGGAATGCTGCATGAAAGAAGAAACGTCATGGATGACAGAAATGGAAAAGGGTTTTAGGGGCACTGCAATGATGCAGAACGATACAAGATAACCCCTGATGGCCTATCCTCTGTCTGCACAGATTTGTCAGCCCTTTTTGAAGATGCCAGAGCTATGAACCTCACCAAAAGAGCCAGCGAGGAGCTGGGTTACACAGCAGCATGGCAAAAGCCACCAGCATTCCCCCAGGAGCTGTGTGTGCCCAGCCATAACTGTGTCAGATGTTATTTACAACGGGGAGGAGGTGTGAACAGGGCTTCCCAAGAGATTTCCTCCAGCCCCGAGGGAAGTTCTACCGGGACAAACAACAGCAGAAAATAACAGGCAGCGTTTTGCACCCCTCAAGCTCTTGCTGGGGCTGGGCATGTCCTTGGCAGCCAAATGCGAGCAGACAGCCTGGAACTGGCTTCCTTAGGTGTGAACCTGGGTGAGCACTTAGAGCCTGCAGCTAAAGCTCATGAGAACAAGTGCCTGCAGAAAGGAGCACTCGGAGAAAGGAGCCTTTGATGGGGCAGGAACAGCAGAGTGTGGAGCTTCCGTTCCAGCACATTCCCCCCCTCCTTTGCTGCTCGTCTTCTCACGGCTTCCTGAGGGCCCAGTGCGTCGGTTTGCAAAGCAAATGCCAGAACGTGAAGTGAAATCCGTGCCCTCCTCCCAGCTCTTGGGAAGCAGGAAATCCCAGGGTCTTCATCAAAGCTTGCAAGCCTGAACTGCCTCCCCACCTCCCACTCCAGCCCTGCTTGGTGCCTCCAGCCTCCCCGGCTGATGGCAGTGGCACCCCCAGCCCCAGGACACCCCACCAAGAGGGGCACAGCCCAGCCACTCTTGCCTGCAGTGATGCTTACCTAACACTTTCCATTATAAGACCTTGGTTTCAGTTCCTAAGAACTTTGCCAAACTTTAACCATTTAGGCTGCAATCCTTCATGCCAAAAGCTTTCCTCGAGCTAAATTTATTGGGAAAATTTTAACTACAAAGGTTCAGCCATTTGCCAGAATGAGGTTAGGGAAAATATATTGTTCTTCTCAAGTTAAAAATTCTTTGGCCATTTCAGCAAAATCCCTAGCACCTTCACACTTGGAGCAGGAACCAGAAGTTTGGCAGGGGACAGCGGAGGGGTCTGGGTGTGCCTCCTGCCACCTCCATCCTGCTTTGCCAAGGTGGGGGCCTATGGAAATCCGGGTGCTCACTATCAGACAGCTCTCTCATGCCACTCCAACCAAAGCAGCAGCTGGTTCAACTGCTTGGACAGAATAAACCAAGCCAGGCGAGGCACTGGAAAGGCAGGTGGAAAAGGGGGCTGAAGCAGCACAAGTGAGGCACAGCCTAGCAGCTCCTTCTCCAGCCCCCTCACTGCTCTGCTGGCACCATCAGTGGCTGCTCTTCCCAGAGGATCCCAGCCCCACACATCCAGCATTCCTTGCGTGGCAGAGGCTCGTGTGGTGCATCCAGATTTACGTGCCAGCCGAGGATCCCAGATGAGGTCAGCCTGGCTCCACGGGGGAGCTCGCTTTTCTGAAAACTCTGGAAATTACACATGCAAAAATCTCTCAGGACACTCATGGATGGAGGCATCCATGCAGCTTCAAGTCAACTCCATCACACTTACTCACCATAAAGCCGTCCTAATGACACATCACTTTTTCTCCCCTCAAGGTACCATTTTCAGTCAACACAGAAAAATTTAACAGGCAGCAGAGACCCTCCTGCAGAGTGTTCTGATGTGCTGAAATGTGCACGTGTTCAGCGAGGCTGAGGGCTGCAGGACAAGGCCATGGTTTGGGGGATTAAGATGGAGAACCTGATTCCATTCTTCGCCTTGGTCCTGAACTTTCAGGGGGATCCAGAAGTCCCCTTAACTCCTCCCAATGCATGTGGTCAACTATTTTTGTGTCCCTCACTTGCTGGCTGGCTGGTGACACAGAGGGGATGGAATTTGCAGACACTGGGCGACTCTGCTTTGAGTAGGATCAAAGGCAGCTCCTGAAGGGTTATGCTTTTAGGAGAACTCCACATCCTGCATCTCGAGGTGGGCAGACGAGGGACTAGAAAATCCTTTGAGCTCAGTTCCTATCGGTACCTGTTAGAGATACCATGAAAAAAGGCACCCAAACCCAAAATGCTTTGAGCACAAACCAGTGAGTTTACACCATCCAATTATCTGGACCTGAATCTTGTAGCTCTTCCTACGCTCCGTGTGGCACCGAGCACGATGATAACACCTCATCAGTGACTTGTCTGGAAAACTCCCGTGAGAAGGGAAAGGAATTTTACAAGTAAAAGGACAACAGGAAAATTGAGCCTGGGATCTCTTTGCCATGTCATCGTCCTGTCTATCACAGGAGGTTTTATCTCCCTCACACCACACCACAAGTGCCACTGGGCACAGCCTTTGAGGCTCGCTCTGTTTGAAAACAAGCCCTCAAAATGCTCCTCGTGAGGATACAGCCAGATTCACCCACCAGACCTCTCCTGGTGAACGGGGACTGTGGTCTTCTGGGGAAATCTGGCAAAAATTCAGCTCCGAGCGGTGCCAGGCAAAGGGAGGCTCTCAGGTGTCGAGCGAGCGATTCCCTGCGGGAAGGGGCCGTGACCACAGGCACAAACCCACAGCACACAGGGAAACCATTCGAGGAAGTTTAACATCCGAGCCCCCCTGTTAGAAAATACGATCTCAGTGCTCCAACAACTCACATGGAGCCGGAGCCTCGGGTCCCAACACACGTGCAGGCTCACACCGGCGATGGAGCCCCCACCACGGCACTCAGGAACTAAAGAGCCTGAACCCTCCACATTCACTAACAAGCACAAGACATCACGCTTTTATGCCAAATTCCTCTTTTCCCCCGTGATTTGAGATAGGATTGGCATGACCGTGATATTCCCTGCAGCTACCGTTGCTGCAGCATTGCCAGCACGGTCCTACAGAGGGAAAGGCTGTGCTGGGGGGTGGTGGGCTCGGCCTGGGGTGCCCCAGCACCCCTTTTGTTTGCTGCTGCGTCTCCTGGCAGGAGGACACGAGGGAGCTGCGGGCTCCAGCGCCGTTTCCTGCAGAGATCTGAAAACCTGTTGCAGTTCCAAAGCGAGCTTCGATTTCACTGTGACCAGCAGCTCGGAGACTCATAGTTACTATACAGCCGAATAAAATATTTTTTCATAAATTTAACGCCAGCATGTCTGTGTTTGGAAACTTTGAAAATCCATGTTGTATGGTTTACTGCACTGGAAAAGGTGCCAACAGAGTTTCAAAGGAAGGGAAGTGTATAACTGTTTCCTTTCAAATGCATTTTCCAATGGGATCCATTGAGGGAAAAGGCTGGAACTAACTAAAACATTATTAAAAACTGTTATGAAAAGAGACAGAGAGATGGAAAAAGATAGACAAAAACTCCAATACACAGCCGAAAGGGAGGGAGGGAGACAGGCGGCAAGAAAGGGGATATGGGCAGAAAGACACTTTGGGTGGGGAAAACGGGGCGAGACGGGGAGTTTTAACTGGCAGTCGCCCTTCGTGGTTTCATATTGTTGCAGATCAATTGATCAGGATTTCAAGTGCTGCTGGCCCGGTGGCACAAGGCGAACCACAGAGTTGGCTGCAAGCGCAGCCCTTGCGAACTGCTGACCTTCGGTTTTCAAACCAAAAATATTCCTTGGGAAACGGTTACAACCAGGTCCCAGCCCCGAGGCTGCCAAGCGAAAAACAAGCACTACGGACCTGAAGGAACGCCCCGAGTAACTTACACCAAAGCAACAACCAGGGCTAGTAGCCTGAAGTAACTCCCTGGTGTGATTCAACCGGCAGTAACCGCGCGTGACATGTGTGCAGAGGGGCTTGGCTCTTCCGTCCTCCCGGAGCGGGGAGTTCTCCAATCACCCTCCGTCGGGATGAGCGTCGGCCCTCAAGCCGCTCCCGCTCCGTTGGCCACGCTCAAGCTACTCCAACCAAGCCTATAAATACTGAAGCCATCGGGTCCATACAGTGCAGTCGCAGACTGATTCCAAAACCACCGCTCCGGCTCCAGGCGCAGCCCTGGGTTTGCTGCCCCGCGAGCGAAGGGGGAGCCAAAAGAGGCTGAGAACACACGTTTTGTCAAAGGCTTCAGTGCCCTGGCCATCAGGAGGCTGCCAGGGTCGGGGCTGGATCTCTGTTGCTCTGCCAGGCTTCAAAGAGCCAGGCCGGGGGTGGGCAGAGCTCGGCGTGCGCCTGCAGAGCTCCAGGCCTGTGGTTCCACGGGGTGTAGTAACCCTGGGCTGTAGCACACATGTCGAGGGATGAGGGGAAAAAAATAAACAGACAGACAAAAGAATGAGGATGCTCTGCCAATTCCAATTGTGCAGCT
The DNA here is from genome assembly GCA_013398015.1 of Oreocharis arfaki. Lineage (NCBI taxonomy): Eukaryota > Metazoa > Chordata > Aves > Passeriformes > Paramythiidae > Oreocharis > Oreocharis arfaki. The sequence continues at coordinate 74,432 of VZRR01009432.1, forward strand.
TTTATTTTAAATGCTTATCAAGCTGAGAAAGAGCAGAGTTCTTGGAAAACAAGGTTTCCTTTCTTCCCATGCCAGTGTCAAACACCCTCAAGGACGGGTACAGCACAGGCGCTCGCTGCCGGCCGCCCTCTCCGCAGCCGCCATCCCGTCCCGTCCCACCCGCCTCGGGAAGGGTTTCCAGCTCACAGCCCTGGTGTTTCTGGTAAAAAGATCTCTCTGTGATTTATTTTTATTTTATATATATAAATGTGTATATATATATATAGATATAATTTTTTTTTATTAATCTCCAATCTGGCTGGGTTCAAATTATGGCCAATTACCCACCAACACTTCTCGCTAATAAAATAAATTTTTACGGGCCCTAATTACTGCTTTCGCTGAACTGCTCTACAGGAAGCACAGAGGCTGCGGCTCTGCAGACGGCAGCAGACAGGAAAGCTACGGCGAGGAGCCCGCGAGTGAACGGAGTGCGGCTCGCAGGAGACGGAGGGGGAGCGCGGCGCGCCGCGTGTGCCATGCGCACGGCGCTGGCCCGGCCGTCAGGTCCCCGTCAGCCGCTGCTCCCACCACCGGTGACGCAAGGCTGCTGCTGGGGACAGGAGTGACGGCCGCAGCGCCACGCCGGGATCCGCGGACGCGAGCCCGAGGGGGAACCGTGTTTGGAAAGGGCTGCATCCATCACACGTGATGGAGAGGCAGAGCTGCGGGGAGCAGCCTCGCACAGGGGACCCCCGCAACCAGCGCGGAGGGGAGGCGGCTTCTCAGCCCGGCGCCCACCTTTGGCTCTCTCTGTTCCAATCGCAGTTAATTGAAGGAGACACGGATAGCAGAGAGGTGGAAAATCCCTCTGAGAACGCGAAGCATCCGGCCTGCCCCCAGCTACACGCAAACACACGCGGCTCCAAAGCGGTTCCCCAGCGTGACAAAGGAGCAGAACCCACGGGGTGACTGCAGCCCACAGCCCGTCCTGCCTGAACCCCGCTGCCCTGGGGGAGGCAGGGAGAGTAGAGCCGCTGTTCTCCCTCAGGGAACACCCTCCGTGGCAGGAACGCCGTGGCAAAACCACCGGCTTGCTGGAGCCCTTCGAAGGGAGCGCGGCTGCCACGCAGGTATCCCGGCTCAGCTGGGGAAACGCGGCTCTGCGAGATTGATTAATTTTTTATTTTTTTTTCCTCCTTTCTTAACCAGGATTACACTAATTTCCAAGGCCTAATGGAGTCCAGCTGTGATGGGGAGGCAACGCTGCGGTAGTAGAAAGACCTTTACACGTCGGTGCAAACTTGTACAACGCTCAGCGCGCACACACACACACACACACACACAAAGCCCTATAAAAAGGATGCACTGCAGCGGGATATTTTTAGTCTTGACAATACAGCCCTAAAAATACGACTTTGCTAATACATCACTACAGAAATATTCCCAGTGTCCATTCAGGAACGGTTTAAAACATTTATTTTTGTTTCCTTCTGCAATGGTCAGAGAGGAGGGAGAAAATAGAAACTCATTGATAAGAGGAAACGAGAGAGACATGAAAAATTGAAAACTACCTAAAAGCTCATGGAGAGGTTTATTTTATTAGTTCTTAATAAATATCTTGCAGATTTCCTCAGGAAATACACCAGATCACATGTAAAATAGTTTGGTACTGATGTCAACTGTGTCAGCATATGAAATCTATTAGGGTGAAGCCACAGCAGGGTGATCAGCGTGCTGAAAAACTGCACGGCACTGAGGCGAGGGGGGGTGGGGGGAATCTCACGGCCCTTCCAAATTCTTCGAGAGGTAAAAAAGTCAGCCAAGACGCAGAGAGAGAGAAAAAAAGATCCCACATCCTGCTTTGCGCTGCCAGCAATGTGAAGTGCCCAGAGATTAATTCTATGTCTGGCCTGGAAATGTGACTTTAAAGCATTGGAGGGAGCGGGGAGGAGGAGGAGGAGGAGAGAGGAACGAGAAGGCCAGGAGAACTGGGACTGGCACCGTGCCACCGACCCCCCTCCCGTCCTTCCTAAGCCGTGTTTCAACGTAGACAGCAGTAAACCCCAACAGACGGCAGCTCCCGGGGCTGCCAGGGCCTCGCACCAGCTGGGGCGCGTCTCCCGCTCCCCGCGCAGATGGGCCCGGGAGCATCACTTCCGCTGCGCCTGCTTTTTAAAGCCACCCGGGCCCATGTGGCCGCCTTTGGCCGCTCTCCGCCACGGCCCCGCGCTCGCCTGGGGCCCCCCGGGCGGGACGAGCTCCGCTCCCAGCACCAGGCACGAGGGTTGTCAGCCCTTGGCTCCTCGGGCTGAAGGGTTTATGCTGTTCCCAACCCGCCTTTGGCAGCCGGAGCCTCCTTCTCCATCCCCGTGCCATTACCCGGAGAGCAGGCGCTGCTTACGCAAGACGCCCCTGCTCTGCTCCCGCGGCCGGCGGAGAAGCACCCCGAGTTCACCGAGCCAGGGTCAGCGGGTCAGATGATCCCAGGAGGGATGGGAGAAGGGGGAATGGAGAAACTCCACAGCCAAACCCATCCCCATAGCGGATCTCCTTCCCGTTCCACAGCGACACACTCCTGTCTGCCTCTCCGGGGTGGGACCTGAGAGCCTCGGGGGCAGACAAATCACTTGTGCCCTCTGCGTGTCACCTACAAGCCAGCCCTGAGGCCACCACAGCCATCACCAGCCACACTGACCAGCATTAAATTGACCCTTCCATTTGAGAAAGGCCATGTGCCTTCAGGGCTGTCACTCAGCCAGGGTTAAGCTGTCCTGGTCAGTGAAGCTGCAGTGAGCATCACACAGCCAGGGTGACTCCTGAAGGTCACACCTTCCTCCTGACTGTCACTTAGCCCAGGCAGAGCCAGCTCTGTGCTGCCAACAACCTGCTGCACGGCACAGGCAGCCTAATTAGGGAAAACAAAAGATCTCCACACCTAAATCTGTGTGGGGTCACCTACTCAGATACACTCAAGAGTAGAAACACAGCCTTGGCTACACTGCCGTTCCCGATCTCAACATTAAGGCAAGCAGAGATCTCAACGAGCCCCCCCCAGCATGGGGAACAGGATTCCCAGAGGGATTGCAACCTGTGAAAAGAGGAAGGCAGGATGGAGCTGGCAGGGGATGAGCCCGTGGGGCAGCCCTTGGGAAGGAACTACCCTCACCAAGTTGGCAGGCTGCACCCAAACCTGCACAGGGCACGGGGCGGGCAGCCCTCCCTGCCGACACCTGGCAGGTTATAAAACAGCCCCGCAAGCTCAATCAGGAGTTTTACAACTTCACAAAGCAGCATAATTAGCCTAATTATACAGTGTTCTCTCAGAATTAAACAGAAATACAGTAAATGACTTGGTGCTGCTTAAAAGCATGAGGAAATCAAAGGTGCAAGGCACATTAAAGAATCAGAAATATCTCTTCAAAAGCGAGAGGATTTCCTGTCACGCTGCAAACATCTAAAGCTTCACCAAAGCCGCTGCACCTGGTGCACCTCACTCTGAGTCCCTGGCACCCCTCTTTCTCCAGCACCAAAGCTGGGGAGATGCAGAGACCCAAGACAGCTGCCTCAGCACCTCCTTTCTTGTTTTACAGCAGGACACACGGACACAGTGTGCCACTGCTCCACTTCCTGCCTTTCATTTTACACAGCGACGCTGCTTCTTCGTCCAAACAGTGGGTTGGATGCAGCGTTTGCAGAGCTGGCCATGCCTTGGAACCACAGCAAAGCCTCTCCAACCTCACCTCACCTGTCACCAGCTCTGTCCTGATTTGCTGCTTGGGCTGCTGAAGCTTGGCTCTGAAGCAGACTCAGGCTTTGTGTTTACAAATCATTTCCCCTCTATTTGCTACCCTGAAATGAGATCCCGGTATCACCCCGTGGAACAGCTTCAAGGGCAGATGTAAGGATGTGCTTGTGTGACAGGCAGACCAGGCAGAAGCCCCCAGCAAGCTCATCCAACACTACTCGACGGGGAATTTGCTGCATTTGAGCTGGAGGGCAGGAGTGGAGAGTCTGACACACCAGCAAACACTCAATTTTGCTGGAAACCTTTCCCTTCCCTGCCACAAAGCCCTGCTCAATCTTTTGCCTCCCAAGCCAACGTCTAGATTTCAGAAACCTGAACTGCCAGTGGAAATTCCCTGCAGCGCGTTGATTATTGCATCTCCTGCTGGCACTTGTGGCAAGGGGAAAAAAAAGTCACATGGCTTTCTGGACACACATTTCACTGAGGAGTCTTGCATCAGAGGGCAGAAGCCAGGAAAATAACTCCAATTACGGTAAATAAATCCCCAAATATGTGACAATCTGCCTTTTAAACAGGAAACGGAGGGGAATAAGCAAAGGAAGACTTTGGTCTAAACATTGCTGCCACCAGCCTCAAGAGCCCAAGAGCAAGACTCTGAAGACACGTCTGGGCCAGAATTATTTTACCTGAACTTTACTGATGTGTCTCAAGTCCGAGACAGTTTCCTTCCCTGAAGGGAAAGGCGCCGACAGTTCCCAGCAACTGTGCCAACCTCCAACACTCCCAGTGGCTCAGAGGAGAAACCCTGGAGGGTCAGCTGCCACCTCTGGACACGTACGTGTCCCGGAGGAGGCTCAGCACAGGAAGTCGTGTGGCTCCTGAGATGAGCAATGCAGGTATCACTCACTCCCTGCACCACTTCAACCTTTCCTCCTGCTCACACATCTCAAGGTCTGGGCTGTGTCTGGACACAGGAAGTAGCAGATATCACTGAACAACAGGTTAAGTGTAAAAGCCCTTTGCCAAGGCAGTGATGTCACAGAACCAGCCGCCTCAGGAGCCTCAGTGCAAGGCAGGCAGCAAGGGGAAGGATGGACACCAGAACCACCCAGCCCTCCTCTGGGTTTCCTCTCCTCGTTACCACTCAAACGCTAAGCAAATATAAGCAGCAATGTGAAAGGAGGGGAAGGATAAATTAAACATCCAGTCCCTCCAAACTTAAGGCCTTGGGAAGTGTTATGTCTTAACACCACCTCGCTAAAGACAGCGCTGCCCAGTCTCACAGGGGAAGTCACACAGCGACTGCCAGGTGCAGCTGGAGATCTCAGCGCACGCACCTCGGTCCACAACTGCTGTACAGCCACCAAAGCCCCAGCGCCCGGAGAAAGCCAGATGTCAAACCGCTCAACCCCAGCCTCCCCGCATCAAGTGGGCTTTGCACTACAAACCGAGCCCCCCAGGCAGGTGGAGGGACCTCAGGCTCTGCTCTCAACAGAGCACAGGGCTGCAGATGCTCAGCATCCCCACGACACAGCCCTGCAATGTGACAACTTCATCAGCCTCACGGTTGTTTAGCCCAAAGGTGTCACAGCCCACAGCTGAAGTGTGTATTTACCACGCAAAGAGGGGAATTAAGAGAAAAGGACTCAGTTCTGCTCCCCAGACAGGGAAAGATCAAGTTGCTTCTGTTGCTATCTACAGCCTGAGGTTTATTAAGTTTTCTTTTGTGCCTAATTTTAAAACTCCACCAAACCAAGGCAGCTGCCCACAGCACTGCTTTATTTTTAAACTCGGGCAAATGCACTGGACTCTCTTGCATTCGACTCCCTGCGCCTTTTGTCAGCTCCAACATGCAAGATGTGGTTAGAGCTTCATGAGAAGACATCGAGATGAGGCCACAGGTGATCAGAAAGTGCTTCCTCTGAGCCTTTTCTGATGCTGCACTCAGCTCTTTGAGCACAGCTGGGTCCGAGCGGCAGAAACGAGCCCGTGGCAATGGTCAGAGCGGAGGCTCTGCTGAGGGCAGACGCCACCAGCCTCCGCACCATCTCTGGGGCTATTTTAAGGGTTTAGGCTGCAAGCCCGAGCAGCTGTGGTCAGCAAAGCGAGACCTGCCGTGTCCAGCACAGGGCTGTGAGCAGGGTGGGATGGCAGCGGAGCCGGCTGCTGGTTACCACAGCGCAGCCTCATCTCAGGGCTCTGACCCGTCCTCTCCAATGAAAAGGGGAAGTCCTGTACGTGCTTAAGCACTGCAGGGGATTCGTACTGACCTACAGCTCTTTCCTGGTGTGTATCAAGATTTGGGCAAGACCTGCATCTCAAGCTGGTGTCGGTGTTCAAGGAGCAAGCAGGGCCACGTGCCTCAGCAAACCCTGGCAAAGGCTGCAGTCACAGCTGTGTGACAGCAGCTCCTCTCTGAGCCAGGCACAGCCTCTCCAACCCCTGCAGCACTGACCTGCTCGGCACTGGCCTGAGGACACCGGTGTGGCAAAAGCCACAGACACTGCTCCGAAGCTGCTGCAGTGAAACCCCCCTACCTGCACGAGCCTTCCAGGTTTCCCAGGTGACACCACCTTGCACAGAGAACCCAACCATGTTCCACTCGAGAAGACAGACCCAAGGTCTGCAGAGCAAAGCCCAGCCTGCCCCTGCCACACTGGGGGCCCTCTGAGCCCTCCTCACACCCCACACGAGCACAGTCCCACTGTTGGAGCACAAGCAGTAGGTTTTCCTCCTCGCCCATTGACCTTGGCAGAGCAGATGCCCTGTGCCCAAACTGTCACTTCCCACTGGTTTTCCACTTTCCCAATCCTCGGCTAAAGCAACACACTTGGCCGGACCCTCCTTGTGCCTCCGTGCCCTGACTCTGCTTGGCCCTGGGGGATGCAACTTCATTCCCTGCATGTGCTGAGGATGCACATATGGCAGCCCCCTCCCCTCTCCACTTCCACCTAAGCCCGACCTCCTAACAACCTCCACAAGCGACCGGCCCGAGAGTGCCAGAAGGCATCCAGGTGCTGCAGCCTGATGCTTCACACCCGCAGCCAGGCAAATTTGCTGGGATTTCCGGGAAGTGTCTCTAGGGTGCCCCGTGCTGCTGCACCCCCACTTTGGTGAGCGCTTGTTTGGAATGCGGGGCCGTCGGGGGGGGGGGAAGGGGGGAGAGGGGAAGTTATTCTGGTGGTGGCCTATGAATAACATCCAGTGATTTATAGGAAGTATAATCCAATAATACAGTAAAATAAAACAGTGTGTCTGAGATGGGTTTGATTCCAGGAATTATAAAACAAATTATTAAAGAGAGAGAGAAAGAAAAAAGCCTCAGAGAGGCCAGATCGGAGTAAATTGGGCACAGATGGGCTGGGAGGGGGTTTCTCTCTCTCCACTCACCGAGATGCCCCTGCCGCAAGCACGGCTTCAATTAATCTTTTCAGAAACCAGAGTTTTATTTCCCCAAATTACAGAATTAAAAAAAAATTAAAATTCTTGGAGTGTTTGTGGTCGGGATAAAGGGATCCAAACTTCTCTGTGAGTTGGTTGTGCAGATGGCTACCAAACTGTTAAATGGGCCACCCCACTACGGTCCCGCCCCAGCCAGAGCCCAGGATGGCCCAAAACAATGGTAGTCACCTACAGCCCATCCTGGAAAGCTCCAGCAGCTGCAGGTCTCTGCCATGCAGAGTGGCCACCCCTCTCTGCCTCCCTGCCCCAGGTGGGCACTCCTTGCCCCATGGGTTTGAGGTCTGCAAGAAGTTTTTTCACACCTGGAGTGCTCCTGACAGCAGGCAGCCAGGGCAGTGGGACCCTCACTGGCTGCATGCCTCCCTGGACAAAGCAGGAACACACTGCTTGATGCTGAACAGCAGGGGATGCACTTCATGTGGGAATTCTTTGGCTTCCTCTGTCAGAGAAAACAACAGATCCAATTCATTTCCCAGGATCTTCCCAGCTGAGACCAGCTCCAGCGTGCCTGGTGCTGTCCCTGGGGACAACCACAGCTCAGCTGCACTGGGCACGGGCCACGGGGCCCTGCCTGTGCTCACCTGAGCCCTGGCACCCAGTGCAGAGTTCAGGTAACCACAGCAGCGACCTGCGTGGGAGGAGGATGTGAAATGCCACGTGCTGCTCACAGCTGGCTGGTTTCGAAACCAGTTTAAACACGGCACAAAAAAAGTCACCCTGTCAGAAGAGCACACGGTGACCTTGCGGTCGGTTGGTTTATGAGAGTGGCAGTGGCTGAGAGCAGAGACACAGAGGACATGTCACGAATGCCATACAGGGGACACGTGCCAGGACAGGGGCAGCCCTGAGGGGCCTCAGCCAAGCCACACCACAGCAAAAGAATAGGAATAAAAAGCAAAGAGCCGCAGATATAAACCATCATGTATGAGTCCTTGTGCTGCCTGTTGCCTCACTGAAGGGCTGGGACAGACCAAGCACAATCCACACCAAAAAATGGGAGAAACTGAGGCTGAGATGGGGGAGGATTGTGTTTGGTGTAAGCCTGAGGAAGAGGGAAGACAGGTGCTTAACACAGCATTTAATTGTTCAGGTTTCCTTCTTCTAAATACCTGAATCTGTGCTTAACAGTTCTTAAATTTCCTAAGAATTCTGAAAATTTCACAGAATTCCGCACATTGTGACTGTTATGCCAGTGACACCACACCATGACTGCCAGCACCACTGGATCCCAGCACCAGGGACTTGTTACACACCAGACACGGAGCAACAAGCACATTTACAGGTTTCTCAGGAATAGCTGGGGGCTCCAGAGACCTGGAAATACACAGCAGGGAAGGGAGGGAGCAGCTATCCCTGAAAAGAACACCCCCGGACAGCAGGGAAGAGAGGCTCAGACCTCCCTCCCAGCCCCAAACCCACGGATCTCCTCCAGCTACTGCAAGCTGAATGCCAGGCCCGTGTGATGGGAAGGACACAGACACGCTCCGCTCCCAGATTTGCAGGAGGATTTCGGTAGGAGGAGATCTCCGGAGGCTGTTTGGTCCAACTGCAAAGTTAGATCCAGCCCTGCTGAGTGGACACAGCCAAGCTCTGACTACAGCCGGCTCCCCAGCAACGCTTCCTGGCAATTCGGGATGCAGGCAGGGTGGGACTGCTCCCTGCGTCCCGCCAGCCTCCCACAGGCCCACAGGGGCGGCTCGGCCCCCTGGCTCCCGCTGCTGCCCCTGCTGCTGCAGCACAGGGAGGTGACTCATGTGCTGGGAAATGGAAACCCGCACCTTCCCGACAGCGTTCCTGCCGCGCGCTCCCGCCAGGCCTCTGCCCACAGCAGCCCACAGGCCGGGGAGTGAGCCAGCACCCTCGCTCCGTGCGGGGCACGCCGGCATTCCTGCCTTCCTTCCAAACTCCAGACCCTTCTCTGTTTCTGCTTTTGATTTCCATCTGCACCCAGCTCTTCCCAGTATCGCAGCGCCGGCAGCGAGCCCGACCCGTGCTGTGCCAGCACTCGGCGTTCGAGCGCTCCGAGACCACCGGGGCATTCGTGCTGACAGCAGGGTTTGCTTTGCCAACAACACTCTCTGCGATATTTCAGGGTCACCAGAGCAAAGAGCCCTCAGGGAAAATCCCTGAAGAGCCCTTGGCATCAGATGGCAGCCGTGGTGCCATCCGACCTGCAGGCATTCCGTGAGCACTGCCACCTGCTCCGCACGCAGCCCGCAGGCCCCGGCAGGAACAGGTTTGCTTTCTCCAGAGATCCGAAAGCTGGGAGCAGCTGGCAGCTACCCACACAGGAGGCAGAAACTCTGAGAATACTTATTTTTCATGAGATAAAAAGCACTCCCTCTGTCACTCACACACATCCACAACTCGGCTATGGATGGAGGAGCACGGCCCAGCGGTTTGAGAGCTGGGATTGTTTCCAGCTCTGCCACAGGGGCTTGCCATCCATCCCAGACAAATCTCATCCTCTCCTTCCCACCCACTCCTGCCTGTGGCACAGACACCACTATTAATTCACCTACCAGGGGTATTATTAATATAAGGAATACAATAATTACCGTCACGCAGAGGCATTTGCTTATAATCACAAAGTACTTTGCAGCCAAAAGATAAACATGTTGTCGTTGGCTGGCATCTGGCAGGCAGGAGGGCACGGCTGCCTCACCAGTGGGATTGACAGCTCCCTCCAGGAGAGGAGAGTGCCTGCAAGGCAGGCACGGCACATGGGAGCCACTTCCCAGCCCTCTGGCTGGTGCTGGTTTGCTCCATCAGCTGACCTTGGCCACTGACCACCAGCCTGACAAGTGGCCAACTGGCTCACGACGGAGGGATCTTCCAGCAGCAGCACTCTGGGGCTCAGCCTGATCGCCCACATGCTGGCTTTAGCTGAAATCCATCAGCTGGAGGCCTTCATCTTTGGGATCTAAATCCCAAGCCATCGGCATGTGAAATGCTGCTTCCTCCCACCCAGGGAGAGCAGCCCCATCCCTGCTCCCAAACACACGGCTCAGGCAGACCTGAGTACTGCTGCTGAGTGCGTGTTGGGGGGGACACAGGGAAAAACACATTCCCTGGAAGCATCATTTTAAACTCAGCGAAGAAGCTCTGGTTTGGTGACATCTCTGCTGCCCAGCACATTAAACTTGGTCAACGGCAGAGACCATCCAAGCTGCTGGGTGGATGGAGGGAGTGAGAGGAAGAGGGTAACTAACACTGGATCTTTGTTGTTCTCTGCCTTAATATGGGGCACGGGCTCCAGCCTGGTGTTTCAGAGAATGGCATCACATCCCCCAGCCACCTGCATGGACACAGGCAGCCACAGCCAACAGCTGAGGCCTCTGAGACTTCTGGTGCCAGCACAGGGCCCAAGTTAAATGCTGGGAAGGCACCGAGCAGGGCCCAGCTTAAACGCTGGGAAGGCAGAGCCATAAAGCAGCGTCCTCCTCCTGTGCTGATGACTCAGGCTCCAGGGGGATGCGATGCCTCCTCACTCCTCAGACACCTCAGCCAGCTCCAAGGCCCAGCCAAGGTCCCTTTGTGTTGACACCCACAGGCATCCAACCACCACTCCCACCTCCCCATCTGGCGTGTCCCCCCCCACCCTTCTCCACATGGGGAGCGGCTGATCCCCATCCAGTTTCCCCTCAAGCAGCACGTGGTACCTTTGGGCTGGGAGTTGTACACTGCAAACATGTTGATGGCCACGAGCTGGAGCATGCGGGTGCTTCCGATGGGAGGGGGGCTGTGCTGCAGCAGCACCTGGAACTCCCTCAGGACCTCCTCAGCCACCGCAGGGAAAGTCTCCATCCTGCAGACAGAGAGAGAGGCTGGAGAGAGCAGGTTGTGCCCTGGGATGTGGGGGTGGGAGGTGGGCATGGCTCAGCCCATGTCACATCTCCTGGCAAAGGGGGAGTCCCTGGGGTGCTGTCTCCCATCCAGGAGCTGTGGGGAATGAAGGTGCAGGCTGCTGCCTTAGAGAAGGCAGTGAGGGATTGCTGTGACCGACAGGCAGCATTCTTTTGGCAGGAAAACACGGCCTTTATGAGTCATTTCTGACCAACCATTTTTTTCTACTGACTTCTACCAATCTGGGAGAGGTGCCAAGGGGCCAGCAGCTCACTTGGACCAGGAGCAGCCCATGGGACTCCCAAGGCTGCAGCAAAATGCACACACTGGTGCCACATTGCGGATGTGGCAATCCCAGTGCGTTGAACGCTGGCCAGAGCGTGCTTCCTCCAGAACTCCTCGCTGCAACATCGGATCCCATGGCACTGAGCCCTGTCTCCCCCCCCTCAGGCTACACACTCCCCAGCACTGTGATTGAGCCCCTAAACTTCATCACTTCGAGCCCCACAGGACAGGGACTCTCTGACTCGTGGAGCTGCTGACAGTGTCAAAGCTGGAGTGGGTCCCCGCAGCCGCAGCGCCGCTGTCGCGCGTCAGGACACGGCAGCCCGCGGCTGCGGGGCCACGGCTGGGGATGGGGTGAGCTTTCAACACCACTCACAAGCGCCCGTGGAAACCTGACACCTTTATCCTGCTCTTCATCGCTGAGGGAATTAGCTGAGGTCACTTATCAAAGCTGTTGGATCCTCAGCAACCTCCCGGCTGAAGTGGGGTGAAAAATTGAAACGATTGCAAAGAGCACAGCGAAACCCCAAAAATGACTGAGATGTGGCTGCCCACCACAGTCCTCACCTGGTATCCCACAAAGACAATTTTATAACTAACAAGCTGCCCAAAACCTTGGGAACTACTGTGGGGGGGAGGTCCTCTTGTCCCACTGCCTCTTCTGCAGAGTTTGCTGTATTGATTCTTGTTCCTACACTAGAAAAAGCCACAGCCAGACCCAGCAGACTGAATATCTCCCACAGAGTGTCCACACCAGTTATCAGTGACATTATCAAGTGCCCACATGGGAGTGAGGGAGCCAAAATCCACAGTGGGTGAGGCATCTGGAGCCGGGGCAGGCGAGCTCGGGGGCCTCCATAGCAATTTCCTCTATCTTCCCCCAAGAGATTCAGATCTTGTGATATCACCATGGGCTGGATTAATGAGCCACTTCTGGTAACCCACATGGGCAATTCTGCTGGGCTTCCCCAACTGTTCAGGACAGTGACAGCTTTATTTTCAAAGACACACATGGCTTTATTCTTAGCCCTATTTCATGGGTGTTTTTCATCACCTGGGTCTGCCTCTACCAGCAGGGCACCCTCTCCCTGGGCACTGTTTGCTGAAGCAGCTCAAAGTCTCTGTTACCTTCCCAAAAACATGGGCTGGAACAAACAGGCCCCTTGTACTTTGTAGCTGTGCAGAATGGAGCAGCTCAGTCAGTACAAACACACTGCTTCCCCTGCAAAAGGCAACTTCCCTGGATTTGGGGCACAGCCAGAGAATTAGAGCAAACTGATTGCTTCTAAAGACTTCCTAATTTTGAGAAGTCTCAGACCACATCCACTCTATCCAGCAACATCCTCCTAGGGCAGACAGCACTCTGGGGATGGAGGAGCCCTTTGCAGGACGGGTTGTTACTGAGGAGATGAAGATTATTGCCACGGAGTAACAACAAGGAGGAGTGAGGGCTTCCTCAGCCCCGCCAGCTGTGCTTTGATACTACAGCACATCTGGAACAGCATGCAGTAACCCCACTGAGCTCAGAACCAGCAGGTCAGGAGCCGAGCGGAAGCTTTTAATAAATTGCTTACCTGTGGTTTTAGGAGCAAGAGTCCAATTAGGACAACATCATCTTTTCCATATTTTTTCCAGATAAATCACCCAAGATCCTGCCCAAAGAGGACTTGGCTATCCCTCACCTTTTACCTATTTTAAGCACGGAAGCTGTTTAGCAGGGCTGGACGATTTTCTCTTCCTGTGTCATGGTATTACTTTCTAGTTCCCTTCTAAGTACTTCAGGGCATATTGTACCATTAAACATACTTGGGTTTTCTAAATGACTGTCCTGGGAAGCAACCGCCTCAAACGCTGCATCTTAATTTCACAAAAGTCCCAGGAGCCAAATGTGCAACTGATCTCTGCTACATCCCCATTAATCCCCCGCTGGCATCCGCTCAACCGGAGCTCGACCGCGAGCGCCAGGGACCAGCGGCTCCCCGGATGCTCTGCCCTCCAGCACAGACCCTGCACTTCCAGAACCTTCTGCAGGCTCTTGAAGTTCTCCTCCTCTTTTCCTGCAGGCAGCACGACACCCAGCTCTGGCCTCCTCGCTGCAGGCCAGCCTGGTGCCCGTGAGGGGATAATCAGTGCCTTGTGACTCAGGGAGAGAGATCAGCACGGAGCTGGTGGCTCTCCCCCTCACCCTCAGACACTTGGATCTCCAACAAATCACCAGCCCCTGTTTCCCTTTTTTTTAATGAAGGGTCCAAAGTGCCCCTCCTGAGTGGTCACCCCTGCAAGCACTGGACACAGCAAGCGCTGAGGTGCTGCTGTGTGGCAGGATCTGAGCTGTTCCCAGCACTGCTGTTGCTTCTGTGCTTCAGGAGGGAAAGGGGACAGAGAATTACGGATCCGAGTCGAAAAACCCAACAGCAGGGACAAGCTGTCACTTTGCACCCACACTCCCTTTACCTACACGGCCTGGAAAAGGCCTCTCAGCCCTGTGACTTGTAGCCAGCAGTTCTGCAGGAGAGTGAAGGAGCCAACAGAGCTCAGGAGACTCCGGTTGCTTCCGAGGCACTGGCAGGCTTGAGCAGAGACCACCACTGCCAGACACCCACATGGGGTCTCTCCTCAACAGCTGCTCCCACACAGCGAGGGCCAGTCAGGACCTGGAGCAGAGGCAGCTCCATGGGAAGCCCATCAGCTGCGAGGCTGAGCTCTGCCCTCAGGGTCACAAGGATGTCCCTCGGGCTGGGATCTCAGCCCAGGCTGGGATCAGGCTTGCTTTGCTTCAAGAGTAGCTGCTCTATTACTTGAAACCCATTTCTGACAGCCACTGCCAAGGGCACTTTGTACAAACCAGTTCCCACAGCCAGGGCAGCTCTCAGCTACGGGGCTTTCACCGAAATGGCAGCGAGGAGATGAAGGGCAAGGCTTGTTTCGACACACTCTGGATGGCAGCTTTCAGCCACCACGTGGATCTGCCTCGATGGCTTTGTGCTCCTCGCAGGCAACAGCCACTGAGAGCCCCAGGAGCCAGCTTTGCACTGGGTGAGGGCAATGGAAGAGAGGGGGTTAAACCCAGAAATGCAAGGGAAGGGAGCATAGTTAGGTGATGTGAGAGAGAGAAAACAGCCTCTAGTCCCTCCTGGGTGTGCGAACCATCTGAGCTCAGCTTCTGCCAGAGGGTCCTGGTGCATGGGCAGGAGTGGGCTTTGAGTGGGGGGAAGGAAAAGCCCAAGCTCCAACCAGTGGGGACTGGAGGGCGGGTAAGGAGAATAAGAACCAGGAGGCTAGGCCTGCAAGAATTCACACCCTGTGCCCTCAGCTCCAAACACAGCTTAGTTGCTAACAATATTAAATTCCAAAAAGACTTGTAATGTAGGAAAATAAAATAAACATCCTGCACACTTACCCAATCCTGGTAAACAGCTTCCCATGGGCATGGAGAAAACTGAGGATGAACCTTTTGTTCAGCTGCATGGGAAAAAAAAAAAAGAAGAAGAAAAAAAAAAAGAGAGAGGGGAGAAAACAATTAAACTCTCTCCTATTTCCTGTGAATTAAGAATGTCCCCAGTGACAGAAGAACCTGGCCTGGATGCTGGGGGTGGCACTGGAGATGGGAACCAAATGGACATGCCCAAACTCTTACAAACATCATGCACAGAGGCAGAGGCAAGTGCCAAACAGCTGGAGCTGGAGCTGGAACCGGAGCTGGGAGAGGCGGTGGAGACACAGCACCCTCTGCCGGGTCCTGTGATCCTGCACAGAGCTGCTGTGCCCTGGGAGCCCCAGACTCCACACCTTGGGCACCCCACACCTAATACCTCCACCCCAAAACCTGATACCTACACTCCTGGCACTCCAAACCCGATACCTGCACCCCAGGAACCCAAACCTGATACCTGCACCCCAGGCCCCTCTAGGCAAAGGTCTCTTCCCTCATGTCTCACCACCTCAAAGCTTAGCACAGCCCAAGGGGTTCTGCAAAAGGAGCCCCCAAAGGCAGCATTCCCCACTAGCATGCCCATCGACGGAAAAAACAACCCCACAACCACCAGCAGCAGCCTGTTCCGTGCTCCCAACTGTGTCAGAGGCAGAGCAGCAGCTGGACACGGCAGAGAGGGAGCAGGATGTCCTCCCCAGGGCTGTTCTGCAGAGCAGCCAGCACAGAGAGCTCAGCAGCAGCACTCGAAGCACTTGTTTGTACCCTGCCAGCAGCAGCTTCCCAGAAGCAAGGGAGGTTTGGGGTGATGCTGCACAGTCATTTAACTGGTGTTGGAGACAGTGTTCAGATGTGCCAGCAGAGCCTCTGAGACCCTGCACTTTGAACAGCTACTGAACTGCCCAGAGAAGCTGTGGATGCTCCATTCCTGGAAGTGTTCAAGGCCAGGTTGGATGGGGCTCTGAGCAATCTGCTCAAGTGCAAGCTGTCCCTGCCCACAGCAGGGGCGTTGGAGCTAAACAGTCTTTAAGGTCCCTTCCTACCCAAACCATTCCATGATTCTGTGGACATGGAACCAAGGGGACACAGGGGAGCTGGTTGTAGCACATGGTGTGAAGGCAGCTTCCTGCCCTGCTTTGGTCTCCTGACTCCAAAACCTGACTTGAAAAATTACTTATTACTGCTCCAGGCCACCTCTGCTCACTCAGCACAGCTCTGGGCTTTCCCAGTCCTTATCTACACGGCTCTGAGGACAGCTGTGGGTGGGTAAGCACTCATTCAGCCTGGCCCTGGAGGTGGCTGTGTCACAGCAGGAGTGGACTGGCCTCGCTTTTACCTTCCCCAGAGCAGGAGGTTTTCCTCTCTTGCCTGTGCCTGCACAGCCTCAGCGCGCTGAGAAAAGCCAGGCCCCGAGCGCTGCGAGGGAGACGCTGACCAGGAGCGACCCAGAGCACCACCACACTGCTCCAACCCACCCAGGGCTTTCACAGCTTCAACTCCCCCACTTCCACTCGCAGGGGGAAGCAGGGGCACAGGGAGGGGATAAGATTACCTGGCAGGGCTGTGGCAGTGCCCAGCCAAGAGCTGGGCACACGCCAGAGGATGCAGGGCGGGCACTGGCTGGTGTCTCCCGAGCTCTGTGCCAGGCCTGGCTGCAGGGGACAGCTGTCACTGGCATCCCAGCTCTGGTGCCACCTCCCACCCCCATTTGCTGAGCCCCTGGGCTCATGCCATGAGTGATGCCAGCTGCTCTGCACCTTCAGTGAGGTGTAATTAACCCGGCTGCGCTCCCGGAGGATCCATGCAGGAGAATGATGCCCTGCTGCAGCGTCGCTCCCGGGCCGTGTGCGAGTTTAAACATAAAACCTGTCTCATAAAACAAGCCAGACCAATTAAACTGGCCCCCGCAGCAAGGGGTTCTTGCTTACTCACTATTTTACTGCTGCCCTAAAGAGCCCTTTCCACTAGAACTCAACTTGATTTGCCACCATTTTATTAACTCTGCAGATGGAACCCAGAAGAGACTGGGGAATACTGGGACAGCGCAGCAAAGCCCTTATTCATTCTGCCAGTGAAGTTTGGATATAGCT
This sequence comes from Oreocharis arfaki, assembly GCA_013398015.1. Classification (NCBI taxonomy): domain Eukaryota; kingdom Metazoa; phylum Chordata; class Aves; order Passeriformes; family Paramythiidae; genus Oreocharis; species Oreocharis arfaki. The sequence goes on from VZRR01009432.1 coordinate 91,272, forward strand.
GGTTCTTCACCTTAGGACACTATGGTAATTGAGAGCTTGAAGCCTTTAACAGGTATTTTTTTTCCAGGCAACAGCTTGTGGAGGCAAAAAGCTGGTTTGTGACCAGCTCTGGCTGAAATCACAGACCCTGGCACAGACACAGCCTAAGGAATCTAAGGAATCACAGCCCCCAGCTCAGTGCAAGAGCCTTGGTGGGGCGGTGGGCAGTGCTCACCTGGAAGAGGGGTCCATGCTCTGCACCCTTCAAGGGGGAATATGAAAAAGAGAAGGAGCTCGTGGCCTGACCCATCTCTACATGAAAGCAACACTCATGGGCAAGCTGCAGGTGGGGGAAAGAAGAAATTGGGGCAGAAGCTTTCCTCCAAGGCCCACATTCACCCACGGCCCCAAGAGTCTTCTGCAATCCCCACGCTTTACCGGCAGTGGGGGGAAACCAAAATTCCCCACCTTGAATGGAAAGTGACACCCAGCAAGGGAATGCCCGGAGTGTTTCCACAGACACCCAGCTCCAGGAGGGCTTGTCAGGACATTGGCTTCACCCCCATTTTCTCAGAGCAAGTTTCACACTCAGCCTTTTCACTGGCAATTCCAAGGACTAACCAGCCACACTCCCCAGGAACCAGTACAGAGCTGGGACAGAGATATGTACTTACTTATAATTGTTTTTAAGGAAACGTGATACCTGCCTCTAGGAATGAAGCATGTTCCGTGCCTCTTGCCAACTTAAATCACAACCCCAGCAAGCCCAGGCAGAGCCCTGTGTGCCCCACACTGTGGCATCTCAAGCAGGCACCTCACGCTTTTTTCACCACTTTTTCTCTCACAGCCTCGAGGTTTTGATGAGCTCATCACTCAACTTTGGGCCTTTCATCTTCGGGTTCATGCTAAGGCCACGGGGCTGCTTTGACTGGGCTTTTCTCTGGATGACTGTTTCCCTTCTGACTCACCTGTCCCTCAGCCTCTGGGAGCCCTCCCAGCTCCTCCCATCAAACTCAGCTTCTCACAGGGAGAGAGAAACAGCGACCTCCGTGAGTGGCCTGGCACAGAGGAGGAAGTTCTGTCACCTGCTGCTCTGCATTCACATGGCGGAGAGGAACACTTCCCAAAAACACCCTGACAGTGCTACCATGAGACCTACAACAACTTAGTGCCGTCATCTCACTCACTGTGCAGCTTAAAAACGGTCCCTTCCAAAGAATTCCCAGAAATAGTCCTCGTGCCAATATCAGGATGCCAGACCAGGCCACCCAGTACATCAACACTGCTGCCCTTAGCGGGCAACGCTGCTCCTTGGGGCAGGGAACCAAATTCGGATCGTCCCAGTTGCTCACTGGGGAAAAGCCCATCAAGAAAAGCTTATACAACAAGGGAACTATGTCAAAACCTGGATTTTGGCCCTTCCAGCTGAAAAGCGGGCATCGCCGATATGGAAGTTATGAGCATATAGTGAAGGCATTAGTTACAAAAACAAACCAGCTGTCAAGAAGAAGAAGGGGTCCCTGCACACAGTAGTGCCTGAAGCTGAAAACAGCTGTTTCGGCTGTCATGAGTCAGCATGTGCAGACAGACTAAATCCACCTGGGAAGAGGCAACCTCACCAGAGGAAGCAGCCCAGTGCTGCTCAGGGAGCATTCGCACACCTCGCCGCCAACCCAACTGGATTTGTTGCCATGGAAGGAATCAACAGTGACTAACAACTTCTCGGGGAGCAGCTAAAAGAGCAGAGATAGCAACGGGGCCGAGCAGCCAGCTCGAATCTCCTCGAGGCCGCGGGGAGCACGGCCTGATGGCAACACGGAACCGCTCGGGCAGCTTCGGGAAAGGTCCGCCTTGTCTCCAGCCAGGAGAGAAGAAAGAAACACTCAACCTCCAGAGACTGCACTGACCACGCTGAAAATGGTGTTCCCCACCCCAGCACAGCACAGCAATGCTGGAAATGGCACAGGAAAAGGAGTGCCATGAGCCGGGCTGGGGAGCGGCGCTGCTGAGTTTGAACCCGTTTGGCTCCGGGCAAGGAGTGCACAGAGCTTTGGCACCTGAGCATCAGCCCCAGCTGTGAAGGAGGCACCAAATAAGGGAAAGATTCTGGAGAAGCGACTCCTGGGGAAAAAGCGTTTCAAGTTAAAAATTGTTACTTCAGGTTTGGAAGTAAATTCCAGGATCTGGTCTTTATCAAGCGAGGCAAACTTTCTTCAACATCAGCAAAGCATCTGTGGAGCAGAAAGCGGTGTCAGAGTCAAAATAGGCTGCAAAAGACAAGTCCATTAATCAAGAGACCAGATGCAAAACTGCCTGTAACAAATGCTCTGTCTCCACTGGAGTGGAAGGGCCTGGAGCACAGCAGGACGTTCTCCTGAGTCTAAGGGTCTCCTCGGTGACAAGGGGTTGGGATACAGACCACAGAGCCACACAGCTCCGCTCCAAAACACGTACCACACTCATCCAAAATATTTTTAGGTTTTTTTGGGCAGCCAGGCTTTTCCAGGCACAGCTTCCTTGCTGAGAACTGCGTGAAATAACATCCAGGCACCCAAAACGTGCCATATTCTCACTCCCAGCTCAAGGGTTTTATTCCTCTTTCTCCACAGGCAGCTCCCTCAGAGCGCCCAGTCCAACACTGACACAGAGATTCCTGAAAAGCCCAGGATGCTGCAGTGGGCTCGACTGGCAGGATACCAGGAGGAAGTTTTACTGCTACAGGTGTAACCCCACCAAAGTGCTGGTGGGAAAGGGTTTTGTGCAAATGGCCACCCTACATAAAGGCGACGAGACAAAAGGGCTGTTAAGATTGTCTGGCATTTCTGCAGTGTTTACAAGGTACCCACAGAGCTGTGGGCAAATTCCAGCTGGGCTAATTACCGTAATCACTTCTCTTCATATACCACCTGCAACCACAAATGGATACAGGGCTTGCCTTGGCTGCTTCTCGCCACGTGTTTAGTGCAGGTTTCTGCTTAGCAGAGCAATGTCCTGCCCCTGATTCATTTCTGTAGCAATTCCAGTGAAAATCCTGCTACTTAACATCAGACACTGCACAAACCTAAAATCCAATTTGTTATGACACGGAAGAGAGAGGGAACCCTGATGCATCATGGCCTTGAGGCATAAAAAAATTAATTTACAGGTAGAGAGACACTGAGACACTCCTGCAGCTCCCTCATCTTTCAGAGCGCAGCAGCTCCAGCTCCAGGACGCATCTCATGGCTATAAGAGTTACAAGCCATCAACTCAACAAGAGGAAAAAGAGGCATTTAAGAAGCCCCTGGGCAAAACCAGTGAGCTTTTGAGTTCTTCCTTCATCCCAGCAGGGAGCAGGTGAGAGGAAAAACGTTAAGGAAGAAAATTATCTGCTTTAGTAAGGTAAAGATCAAGCTACGGTAACTTCACTGGCTCCAAAACAAGTATCTGACTTCTAAATAAATCCAACATAATTTAATAACGGATTTAGCAGAACTTTCAACTCAATGAAAGCAGGTCAAATAGAATATTTATATGCGTGTTATTTCCTTTTCAACCAAGCTTGTAGCTAAATTTGGTTTCCATGAATTAGTAATACGCAACATTCTTGAAAAAAATACTGTCATTAAACGAATAAACTGATTCAGTAACCTCTTAAAGAGAGGTCTTCAGGGACCCTCGCTGAACTGGATGGAAAGAGGATGGTAGAGAATCACTAGCAAAGTTTTTCATCAACAAAAGGAAATTCTGCTGTCAAACTGCCCGTCTGGAGCAGTAAGTAACGATGGCTGCAGAACATTCACACAGCGTTTATTACAACAGCTTCAAAATCTGGGGGTTTCCAACATCAAACGTCATGTTATTCATCTGGCATCACATGCAAAATTAAGTCTCCAGGAGATCGTGCCGGGGGCAGCTTCTCCAAAAAGCCTTTAGGGACCACAATGGTTGAATTCCCAACGCAATGCCCAGCAAAAAGGATTAAACACATCCCTTGGATATGCAAGCAGAGTAGGCACTGGACAGCACATTCCCATCGAAATACGGCACCGTGGGGGATGGCACTGAAATACTGCATCCAGCTCCAGTGCCCTCAGTTTTAAAAGGATGCTGAAGAATTGGTAAGGATCCAAAAAAACAGCCATAAAAGTGATTCAAAGGCTAGAAATGATGCCTTGCAGTGAAAAATTTAAACAGCTCAATCTGTTCAGTGTTATCAAAATAAGACTGGGAGGCGACTGGATTGCTGGGTGCAAAGTGCCTCCGTGGTACTTAAGGGCTCTTTACGCTTGCAAAAGAGCAAAGCGCGGCAACAAAGTGGGAACATTCACTCTGTAAATAAGGTAAAAGTGTCTCAAAACCAGGGCAATTATCACTGGAACGAACTCCCCAGGAAAAGGGTGGATTCTCAAGGCTGGATGTCTTTCTGGAAGTACTGCTTTAGCCAAACACGAGTTATTTGGCTTCATACAGGAGTAGCAGGGTGAAATTTAAGGACCTGTGATATACAGGAGATCAGACTAGATGATCTAATGGTCCCTGCTGACCATAAACTCTCTCAATCTATGAAAACATGCCAGAGAGTCCTCAGCTGAGATATCAAGTTCACTTTTGACACAAAACTTTTCACAAATTGGCTCTGGTGCCGCAGGTCGTTCAGGATACAAGCTCAGCTCTTCAAGGCTGCATCTGGTTAAGCACTGAAAGCCCAGGCAGAGCTTTCTGTGTCCAGCAGGTGAGGGGGAGGCCACATCTGCACTAAAGCAGCCCCAACCAAAAGCAGCTTATACTCAAACACTCACTGTTTGCCAGGGACAAACAGCGTTCACCTTCCTGTGACAGAAAACTGACACGAAGAAACGTGTGATGAGTTCTGGTTGTGAGAGATCAGCTGTTAAGGCAACTCAGGGTGTTGTCAGCCTTCTTTACTACTCCAGAGCAGATTATTCGTGGGGTTAAAGCACAAAGCAGGGAGATAATGTGAGAAATTAAGAAGGGTGAAGACTGAAGAGATCGAACCCTGAAAGGCTTAGCATGGAGCTGGGCCAAGAGAGGAGACATTTGGACAACAGGCTGAGCAGAGACAGAGCCTTCCAGAAGGATGACAGCATCATCTCACGCAACCTTCACATTCCCACTCTTCCAGCCACGCTCCCTGTCCGGGATCAGGGGAGCTGCTCCCAGCCAGGCTGTGCCTCAGGCTCCCACAGGCAGTTGTCCACCCTGCTGCATTGCCCTCTCCACCCCAAATTATGCAGCAGTTGAATCTGCTGGGGAGGAAGAGTAGAGCCAAGGACAGAGGAAATGACACAGACTCCAGCAGGTTCCACTCCCTGATCCTCCGGAAGGAAGTTCCTTTCCTAGTACCCACCTCCACAGTGGATACGAAGCCTGTCTGGAAATGGCTCATTCAACACTAAAGAGGAATAAACATTCCCCATGGCAGAATTAAGAGGTTTGGCTGTGGGATACGAGGTGCCAATCTCAAAAAGTCTACAACAGACAGCAGGAAACGTTGGCCTGGGCCAACTTCAGACAAAGATCAAGGTTAGACTAACAACAGAAAAAAAGATCTCAAGAGAAATCCGTGTCTACAGCCTTCACCCTGCTCTGGGAAATCTCCCAACCCTGCTATTAAGACATTTTACTTCCTTTACCAGTACTGCCAATTCTGGCAGCATTCTCATCTCAAGTGCAAACTCTCCCTCCCAACACCACTGTGCAGCACCAGGATCATCAAACCCACTGCTCTGAGAAAGGCCTCGTGTGCAGCAGCAGGAGGGGGTTTGGTTACACACAAATCCCTGCCTGATCAGCACCAGCAGGAGAGGAAATGAGGAAAGAGTGACTGACAGGGAAAGGCGGTTTCTGGATGATTGTAGTTGGTTTTGGGGTATGAGAAGCTTGTTGGAACACGAAGACTCGCTCCCCTCACCGCAGCCTCTCTGAGCACTGGGATAGAGCTGAGCCCCTCACACAGGCACAACTCAGTGATGTCCTTGTAGTGCTCCCACCTCTGATCCACCACACACATTAGCACCAGATGCCTGTTGCCAGAAGGAGAACGTGCCAGTGTCTCTCCCATTCAGGCAACATTAGTCCCTGCCTTGTTCTTCACAGTTAAATAAAACCACCAATGTGGTCTAAAAAGAAGAAGGAGGGAGGGAAAAAAAAAAAAAAACCAACACCAACTTCTGGAAACTGTTACCAATAGCTCAGCCTTCACTTTCTGGGCAGTGACAAAAAGTCAGGTTGCGCTGTAAAGCAACATTTGGGTTCTACATGACGTGAGTGCAATGGGCTGTAGTGGAGCAGCACTGAGCATCCACGGAACATCACAGGCCCAGGCAAAGCGGAACAGCATTTCTGGTTGCATTGCTAACACAGAACTGCAGCTGAGAAGGATTTTATCAGCAATTTAAAGTGAAAACACAATTTATTAAAAAAAATGAAGTGCAAGCAGGGATGGTGCACTACTGGCAGGCAAAAAAAGCCAGGGCTGAGCTGCATGGCTGAGAGTCACGTCTCAAACCCAGTGAGACCAGGAGTGTGGTTTTAGTGTTTAACCAGTTTCAACTGCAGCCTGGCACTCTTTTACTTCCTCTGCAGAGAAGTCTTCTCACTGCTGAGGGAAAGAAACCAACCTCACCACCAAAACGGCTCGAGTACAAATAAAGCCCCCAAGGTGGTTTGGAGGCCGAGGTCATATCAGGAAGCAGAGGGGTTGCAGGCAGGGGAAAGCACTCAGAAAATACTCACGCTGCCAACCAAGAAAGAGATTACAGAAGAGGAGGCAGGGCAGAGAATTAATGCAAGTCCAGCAGTAAAGAGACTGAGAAGCCTCTTTCACACGCCACCAGCTCCCCCGCGCTCAAAACAGTTTGTAAACTGTTTCCTAAACACAAAGGAAAAAAAAAACCCAGACCTAGTCCTGACCTCCATGAATGAGTAACCAAACCCAACAGCTTCCTGCAAGCTCGTGGGGGTGAGGAAAATGAGGGCAGGACAGAGGGAACTCCACACTTCTCCCTCTCAAGTCTTGCCTTAGGCACAAAGATTAAGGACGAAACAGCTCTTGCTGTTCTCTCACGTGGGCGGTGGATAAAGGCCAGAAATAAGGGAAGGCAGCCCTCAGCTGACTGCTAGTGCCCAGCATTCCCACCCCAGAGAGCATCTCTGCTTGTTGTTGTGCTGCAGGGGAGGCTCAGCAGGGGCTGGCAGCTCTGCAGAGGTGTGGATCAAACACAGCTACGAGCAGGCTGGGGGCGAAGCGCTGCCATCCCCTGACAGCAAGGACAACCCATAACACAGCAGACCACAGACAGGATCACTCACATCCAACACTAGACCATCTAACCATAGGGGGGGACAAACTTCCTGACAGGAGCCACCCTCCTGGGACAAGGTGCTGACACTGTAAGAGCTTGTGTGCATCCCACTGGCTCCTTCCAGGGGGACACTCCCTCCCTTTGGGGACACACCTACACCGCTGCTTTGGTGGGGCTCAGATTGTGCAGGAACAGCTTCAGCAGCAGCACCACACAGGGCATATCCAGGCACTGCTGGGCTAGGGGGTCCCCATTCCCTCCACTCTTTGCACCAGCATCTAGGTTTGGGTTAAAAAAACCCTAAAAGCGTGCAAGAGTCCGCACAGGACGTCATGTGCAGCAGCAGGGTTACCTTTTTGGGGAGCCACGCCCCAGCAGTGGGGGGAAGGCAGCAAGTCTGTGCTTTTCACCCTGCCCATCTAAACCACAGGCACAGCCCCAGCTGCCTGGACTCATTTTCCAGATCAGAGGCTCCTAAAATGGACCATTCTGAGGGCTTTGCCCACCTGACACCACCGAGGCAGCAAATGAGAGAGCCCTGCAGGAGTCCTGTACTTCATCCAGCAACGATTATTCATAAGAGCCTGCAAAGAAAAGATCAATCTTTCCCTGTCCTGAGTGAAACCACCCAACCATGCTGGCAGTGAGGAGAAATGCTCCCACCGGCCTGGCAGGGATGCACCAAAAAGAATGAGTTCCCCAAGCAGCCTCTTCTCCGTGCATCTGTATGGAAGAACAACCATCATCACAGCAATACATCATTTCCACTTCTGCCTGTCACTTACCTCCAGTCACGTGTAATGGAACACAGTTACAAGGTGAGGGGAAGAGCTGAGGGCAGAGGGAGCAGCGCTCAGAAACAGGGGTGTCTCTGGAGTGTATTTGCATGAGCAAAGTTTGGCCACGCTCAGAGACACCCAGCTCACACCACAACAGCCTCTGAACGACCCAGACACTCCCAGGGAGCAGAGGCAGTGACATCCAGGCAAGCCTAACTCTGACATGGGTCACTACTGCTCCCGTGTGGGACTGGTCCAAGTGAAGGACAGGCTAGAAGAGTAGAACGGCCAAGAAACCCCCACCACAACTGCTACCAGACTGAGGTTTTATCCCTCCAGATACAAAGCTCAAGCTCCACCAGATGAGAAACTGCATGGACTGAAACCGGGAAGGAGAAGGAGCCAGCCCAGTTACCCGAGTGGCTGCTGCCCAAGAGGAACAAGTGCACAGAGCAGGAACAACAAACATCACCAAGGAAAAAAGGATGTGAAACATTCAGGAGCTGACTGGGACAGGGACACATGGCCTCTGTTGAGGAAGCAGCCTGGGCAGCCCCAAGGTCTTGCCCATGTTCCTGGATGCACAGGCAGTCCCAAAATTGCCTCACGGTGGTATTTACTGCTCACTCACATGGAAACCCTGGTGCAGTGTCCGCACTCCCTGCTGCTGAGAAGACAGTCTGGGTAAAGAAATGGAAGCTAAAATCTCCTCTGAATTCCAGACCTAATGATTCCACTGCAATTTCTCTGCCACTGCAAAGGGGCTGTTGCTCCATGGGCACCCAGCACCAGGCAAATCCAAAACTTCTATCCCTGACCAGCAGGCTGGAATAAAATGGGAATGTTCCTGCAGCTGATGCACAGGGCTGTGACAGCAGATCTTGACTCTGGCCTTTGCTTTCCCAAGAGCTTTTTGGGTGGCCCAACGAAACTTTTGATGGTTCTACAAGACTGACCTCTCACCAAGAGGCTAAGAGACTTAATTCTTTAATGATGATGAAGTATTCAGACATCTGGAGAGAAATATTATTCAATTACTGGCCTGCCAAGGGAAAACCTCTCTTCCCTAATCTTAGCTGCAGCAATCTTTATTAGTGCCTGCATGCTGCGTGGTAACACAAGGAAGCGTCTACTGCAGAGCACGGGCAGCAGGCAGCAGCAATTGTGAGAACCTTAACTCAGCATTTCCTGACAGGAGTGATTAAAATCTCAAACTCAGTGTAATATTAGCACTTTCTCAAGAGACTGACAGCCCGTTTGCCCTGTTTACTTCACCAATCCACAGCCTGCAGAGCAAACTGCTTACAGTACTATCAGGTTTAAGATGAATACAGACCAATGGCAAATGAAACCAATGGCAGAGGCTCAGCTCTTCGGCTCACCAACACAACTGCTCACTTGCTCAGGCTCCTTTTTTAGCATTCCTTATTGGAATTGCACGTGAAGTGACCAGATATTGCCAGGTAAAGGGTCAGCCTGCCCCCGCACACCCAGAAAGGTGCAACGTACAAGAGACCACAGAGAACAGCCGTTCACAGAACGAAACCCCAAAAGGCTGTGGCCAAAACCCTGAGCACAAAACAGCCAGGCTGCAACTCAAACACCTCCTCAGCTCACTTCCAAACTGCCCCATGCCCTATGTGCCAGCAGTGCCAAATCCAGTGACAGGGGAAGGGGCCAAACACAGATTTACGCCCCTCGGTGTGCACAGGTGGTGCGTTCTTCCAGTTCTGCATCTTCCTAGAAAAGGCGATGGAGCAAACTGTGAAACAGGCAGCTCTGCCAAGCCCCCACCTAAAATACAGTGCAAGGCAAACTGCCAGCCCCACACGCTTCCCACATCCCAGAAATGGCTGCAGTTTGAGCTGGCCTTTTCACTCTTGCCATCCCACATTACTAAGTCCAGGCTGTGGGCTCCTGACCCTGAAAATAAAGCAATTTTGGGGCCTTTTTATAGAGCTGCATAAGGGAAAATAAAGTCAGTGCTGAGCAGAGATGTGTAAGCCTGTGCTGACAGGGAGCAGCAGGTCCTGGGAGGGCAATCGTGCAGCACCTCCCTGCCAAGTGTGTCACGTCACAGGACTGGCACCTCACCACATGCACAGTGAAGACAGCAACTACTGAGGACAGAAAACATCCCCAATCGATTTCTTGCCACCTGTAGAACAGCCAGCACCCTCACAGTCAAACCACCTGTGGCTAGGTTTGAAGCAACAGCCTCTGTCTGAAGGGTGCAAGCAGCCTCTCTCCCACACCCTGCCCAGAACGCATCCAGAGCTGTTATATCTCTGCTTGCACTGTTGTATCTGCTGCTGGCACCTGAACTTACCCATCCTACCCTGTAAAATTCCCTTCTCTGGCCCAGAAACAGCTGCCATAAGACTGATGCCCCTGCTACCTGCAGAGCACAGCTGTCAGGGCCAGCATGGAACACAGCCTGCCTTTCCCTGCCTTTTCAAGGGCTGAAACTGGCAAGGAAGGAACCGAGGAGGCAATGACACATTTAGCCTCATTTCCCCAAAATGACACACAAACGCTGGCACACGTGCCCTGGGAGCAGAGCTGTTCCCTTCCGGCCGGCTGGGGATGTGGGGCAGAGGTGCTGCCAGCACCAGGGCTGCTCCTGCTCCTGGTCCCAGCCAGGCAGGGCCCTTCCGAGGCCAAACAGTGCCACACAGTGGCAACTCAGCGCTGCTCGGCTCCTCTCCAGCCAAGCAGCTCCAAAACACCCGGAGATGCTGCGAGGAGCAGGCTAAGAGGCTACAGCTTCAAGGAGGAAGGAGCCCAGAGCTTCCCGAAGAGCTGCTGCCTTTAGCCAGCCCACGGATTCCTTCACAGCTCGGGAGCTTTGGCAGCGGCACAGATTTAAGGTTTCCTTCCCACGTGGTTATTTTGGGTGACATGGCCCCACAAGCAGCTGTGCCAACTCGAGTGCTGCCCCACAGCCTGAGAATAAATATCTTGGCTGCCAAAACCAACAGCGCCCAAACGCAGGCCCTCAGCTCCCCCCACCCTTTTGCCATTCTATTTCTGATGGTGGGGCTTCTCCACGATCAGAAAGCTCGTACTTTTCAGGAGCCAATGTTTCAAACAGAAGGAAATAATGTTAAATATCACACCAATCTGTACAGACAGTGCCAGCAAGCTGCACTTCAGAGAGCACAGACCCCACTGAACAGACCGAGGGGAAGCTCCAGCACAAAGTGCTGCACTACAAACACATCACTGCCTCCCACTTTGCCAGCTGCTACACCGCCTCATGCGAGAGCACTGCAAAAGAGAAACCCCCAGTGCCCCAAAAACACTGACAGCATCTTATGCCAAGCATCTTCATCGATGATTGATGAAGAAGTTAGAGCTTGGCACGTTCCTTTCAATGATGCTGAGGAAGCAAAAGTCCCCAGAAGAAAAAGTGAGGAGAGGGAAAACAACCAAGGGCAGGAACATCTGAAAAATGCTGCAGCAACGTGCCAGAGCTTATCTTTCAAAGCTCCAAGACTTCACCCCAGTTCCACCCAGCTGAAGTCACAAACTCGTTACAAAAGCACAAATCCGAGAAGCTTTGGGCCCCACAGTGTGCAGGGAAGGTCTTCCCAGTTCTCCTAAACTCCCATCCTTAACAGCCATTTTAGGACAGGCAGCCCAGAGCTCCCTGGCAAATTCTCTTGCAAGTCAAATGTGCCAGAGCAGTGCAAAGATTCCTGGAGGATGAGCTCTCAACCACCGCTGCCTTCGCCCGCATTCCTGGGCCTGACAAACAGAGTTCACCCAGGCTCCTCTTGCAAGGTACAGCTGGACAGGCTCACAGGACACACCACCAGTTAATTTTATTTTTAATTCTTGCAAAAGAAAGGTGCTGCTCTGGCCTCTCAGCAGAGCAAGTTATGCAAATGTAACACCTACACTGGAAATTGAAACCACGGTTTTCACATTCCCAGCGCAAACCTCCAATCACCTGGCAATGGGACAAGTGACACACTTCCAGAACAAGCCCCAGAACTTCCAGGGTCACTGTTAACCCTATCTCCAGCACCTGACCTCATTTCCCACCGGGAACCTCACCCAAGTTAGAGCCCTCGGAGCAGAAGCATTTTACAGCACCTTCTGTTTGTGCCTCTCTCCTGCTCCCCATCAGCCACGCCAGCGCGCGCTGCCAAGAAAAGGATGGTAACAACATGCCTTTAAACACGAGAGGCACGAGGTCACCAGCTCCTCAGCCTGACCCAGGCACAGCTCCCACAGGGAAAGCCAAAACACTGGAAAATTTAGCAAGAGGAAAGCAAAACAGATCCAGTGTCACTGCGCTGCATTCCAAACACATGACACCGAAGCCAACCGCCGCCTCCCGCAGTACTCACGTCGCTGGGGCTGAGGTTCCCAAGCCCGTTGTCCTGCTCGGAATCCCGGCCGGACTCGTGGCCCTGGGAGGAGCGGGGGTGGGAGGGATGGATCCAGATCTCCAGCCTGGTGGCATCATCTCCCACTTGTCGCAGCGTGGATTTCTTGCCCTTGCCCCGGCGGCTGGGGCTCACATCCAGCACCTGATGTCTCCTGTGCTCCATCTGCTCCGACTGGGCACACAGGACACACATTCACATCACCCGGGGATCGAGGGTCAGGGGAAGTGTATCGTTTCATTAACATGGAAAAATCAGCCCTTTCCCCTGCTTCAGAACCACAGTCACCCAGGGACAGGTCCAGAATCTGGTTCTGACTCTAGAGGACAGTGCAGGTGAGCAGTTTTCAACTCCAACTATCCCAGGACAAGAGAAGCTGTGTCCAGTGCCAGGAGCATGTGGCAGCCCACATGCTGTATTTGGGGTGACTCCCTGAGGCACAAAGGCACTGCAGACACCCTTACCCATCCCTAGAGGTGTGGGGCACCTATGGAATAAAACAATGACTGTGCTACATGCCGAGGCCACGCTGCAAACCACAGTAAACCACAGCAACCCACAGCCCTTGCTGAGCTCAGCTAAATCAGTTTGTGACCCAGAAACAAGAGATTCGGCTGCCCAAACCACCCCAAAACCATCATTCTGAAGGCTGCCTCTCTCATGAAATTTCTTAGAAGTAGGTAAGGAGTGCCTCCAAGCCCAAAAGCCAGCATCCTCTCCATGCTCTCCAGACCAGCAGCATCCCACAGCCCAGCTCCAAGACTCACCTTGCGTTTTGTCTCCTCAAACAGACTCATGAGGCTCTCCTTGGCAGTGAGGATGGGGTTGCTGGCAGCCAGGCTGCGCATGTAGTAGTACACAGCATCCAGCTTCCTCCTCTGCAAGAAACACAACCAGGCTCAGAGCTGCCACTCCTTCTGGGGCATCCAGAGCTGGGCTCCCATGTGCTTCCCCTCCCCTCTCCCTCAATAGTGCTTGGGAAGAGACAGACACAGGCAGAAAGGTCCTTCCCAGCCACGTAGGAAAGGTGCTTCTCAAGTGCTCTACTTTAAACCAGTGTTGTGAACCGGCATATCCCTACCAGCCTCTGTGCCCTGGCATGATGCTTCCATTATCTGCTGCCACATCTTCCCTGAAGTCAGTTTTCCTGCATGGCTGGAGTAGCCAGCACAACTGAAACCCGAGGAAGCCACGTGTGGATGTTGCTCAGCCCAATGCCCACAGGTTCAGTGATAAGATAGCAAACAGATGGCTCCGAGCACAAAAAATCTCACGCAAAAAATGGGCTGTGCTTTCAACTTTAAACAATTACACCCTCCACAGCCCACAGAACAGTCCCCAAAATCCCTGAGGGAGTGGCGTGTGTCTGACAAAGCTGCCTGGAGCCACGGCAGCTGGAATCCACACAGCGCATCCTGCCATCAGCTTTTTTTTCTTCTAAGAAAAAACCCAAACCATCTGAGCACTGCCCTAAACAACGCCTTTCTCCACCAGATGGGACTCCCACAGCCATCCCAGAGGCTGTCCCCATGCCTGCACATCCTTGCAGGAGGAGCATCTTACCGTGTAGATGGCCAGAAGTGCCAGCTGGTTGTACGGGCGGCCATTTTTGGGAGCAATTTGCTGAGCCTTCAGGTACCAGCTGGGCAAGGGAAAAAACAGAGAGAAAAGGTTACTGAAAGGACACCAGGCTGCCTTCCTTGTCCTCAAGGGTGCAGAACTCCTCCTGGAATTGGCATTTCTGCAGGGAGCGGGCCCTTCCCACAAGTGCCCTCTGCCTGCAGGAGTGAGCACAGACAGCGAGCTGTGCCCATCCTGGGGAGGGATGGGCCACGGGACAAGAGAGGGCAGACCCAGCTGCAGAAGGAAATCCCCCTGGCTCACCCCACAGACGAGCAGGAAGCAACAAGTGCTGGTAAATTCTGATGGAGTGAGAACATACGGATGAGAAAGCCACCACAAAAATACAAGAGCAATTCTGCCAGGCTCAGTGGTCCAAACCCTCCCTGCTGCAGGATCAGCACAGGACAACTTCCACAACCTCCACTTCTAGAAGGAGGATGGCTGGATCTGGCAGCTTGCTCACTGGAACAGCAAAACTCAGCTACAGCTTTCGGCTTTACAGGACTGTGATACAACAGAGGAGTGGACAGACTTTAAAAAGGACGAGAAAGACTTCTTTGGCTAGAGGCAAGCTCAGGGACGAAACGAGATCCATCCCTGGTATCCAGAGGCAGAGCTGTGCTGGAAGGACACAGCAGCTGAGTGCCTACCTGCGGGCCTTGCCGTAGTTGGCCGTGTCGTTCGCCTGTTCCCTGTACCGGCAGATGTCCCCCTGGCAGATCATGCACCTCTGGGCACTGATCAGAGCGTACTTCACCTGCAAAGGAGCAGCCATGGACCACCTGGGACACAGCCCCGACTCACCTGCAGACCCAGTGAGCCCACAGGGGTTGTACAGAGCCAAGAGGAGGTCAGTGACACGCTGGAGGTCTCCCAAAAGGGCAGCAGAATGAAATGACAAGGCTCCATGGTGCTGGTTCAGCATTTGTAGGGACAAGCCAACCCCCTAAACACCTCCTCTCTGACACAATATCCCACCTCTCTGCAGAAGGGAGTTGTTCAGTCCATGACCAATTTGAGGACAGCTGCTAGATAAACAAATCTCTCTGGGAATGGAGCTGGACTAAAATATCCTTTCCCAGCTGTCCCTTGCACCTGCACTCATAGCTCAGGGCAACACATCAGGGAGGCAGCACAACTGCCAGCTTTCCCTCATTATTCTGGATTCCACAGGCAGAAAAAAGAGATGTTCAATATCTAAGGAAAGGTCAGGGTGCCTTTGGACACTTCTTTCCTTTATTAGCTTTGGTCACAGAGCTGGTACAAAACAAGTTTTTTACAAAGGAAGCTAAGGAACGTTACTGCACCAGAGTGCAGAGTTCTCCAGCAGCTGAGAAAGATTCCCTGCTAACAAACTGGCTCTGCTTGGAGTACAGCTGCCTGCCCCTTGGCAAGGGCAGCACACTGAGTTCAGCACCTTGCACAGGATTACCAGGATGAGAAGGCTCCAGGAGGAAGCCAACCTACCATTTTCCTGAGAGGTTTACTGCGGATGGCCATCCCATCCATGTAGTCCTCGAGCTTGAACTGGTAGGACACCTGCAGCTTCTGGAGGAGGCCATCAAAAAAAGAAGAGCCCTGCAAAAAACGCACACACACACACACTTGGATGTTAGGATCTTTTTGATGACAGGCACAAAATCACCACACCAGCCCTGCCTCATGCAAGAAGGGAGGTCCTGAACTCTGGGCTGCTTCTCTTCAGAACACAACAAGGAGGTTGGGAGATCTCCAGCCTCAGAAGTTTTCAAGAGTGAGATACACAACATCGGGACTGACTTGATTTAGTGTTTAACGAGTCCTGCTTTGAGCAGGAGGTTGGACTAAAGGTCTCCAGCAGTTCCTTTCCCACCCTAATTCTGTAAAACACATCCTCTCAGGTCTGTCAGCCTACCTGGTACAAAGACTAAACTGAGCTGTGGTTTTACAGAATGACTTCCAAGCAAATTTGGTAAAGTTGGCACAAGCATCTCCAGGAATGGTTCTGTTCAGCTCCACTTCAGGGCATTCATTTCATTTTAGCTTAAATCAATTTCTAATTAACATAAACACACCAAAACAAACCTGGTTTAAACTGTAACAGATGTCTACCTAAACATACACCTGCCACACTGAACCATAATTCGTCTGAGCATCCTCTTTGCATAAGGATGACCCAAGGCACATGGAGACACGAACTGGATCAAGGCGACCAACTGCCCCATTACACCATCACTTTCTAAAAACCAGTCAATCCCATCCAAAGGTACAGCGGAATTTTGGGATGTTTCTCTCTTCTTACCTCATCTAGAAGCAAGAGCAGTTTGTTCCGAATTTCCTGTGCGTTTTCCCCCTGAGGGTCCTTGAGGAGCTGCCGGAATTTCTCAATCACCTGGTAAAAAGCATTTTTCCACAGCAACTGGTCCACGTTCTGGGTGTCAGAGAACTCGATATCCATGAGGATGCACCGTTCATAGAGCTGCAGCATCTCCACCCTACAGCAAAACACAGTCAGGGAGTGGTCAGTGCAACAGCTCCTCCTGAGCACAAGGTCTGGGCCAGGAACAAACACACAAATCTATGCAGGGCAACAGAGCTCTTGCCATTAATATGATCCCCACCCCACCTTCCATCCATCCAAAATGCACAGAGACACAGAGCCTGCTTCCTCAAAAATGAATGAGTTGGGAACATCACAGCCAATGGAAATAAAGCCTTGGAGTCCCAGAAATCCCATTCCCCTCATCAGCTGCCTACAGCCCTGCCTGGATGCTGGAGCAGAATTCTTCCCCCAAATACTGCAGGCTTGGAACAGCTCTGAAACATGTGGGGCAAGTTTATGGTAAAGGGGATCCTCAGCCGTTCCTGCCTCAGCAACCTTATTCCTTATAATCTTCCAAGTCCTACAGAAACAATAGGAGAGCGTGGATGGCAAAGCCTGGAGTGAAGCCAGATGGCAACACCTGGAAGAGCCTGACAGGATAAGAGAAGGATGCTGGTGGGTTTCTGCACAAAGCACAGAGCCAGGATGGGCTGCCTGACCCCACATAGTCCTCAAACCCTGCACACACACCTGGAGAGTACAAACACCAAGGGAACTGGACATTTCTGTGGATGGATGTCGAATAAGAGTCCCCACACAGCTGGCAGCAGGCACTCAGACACAGGCAAGACACAAGGGACACTGCCAGCAGGGACAGGGTCAACTGTGCCCACATTCCCAGGGCAGGGTGGGCTTCCACAGGCCACAGCAGCACTCCACAGTGTTTCCTCTCCCTCCACACTACAGCTCTGGGTGACCTCAGCACCTTGAGGAAGACCTGAAACCTCTGGTGTTGCTTCAATCACAGACATATCCCACCCCGTGGTCTATAGAGCGAGTGCCCAAAGCACAGGACCAGCCCTGAAATGAGCTCACTTGCAAGATTTGCTGCCAGTCAGCTCTGAAAATCAGCCTCCAGAGAAGCCCTGCAGACACAGAGGTCACGAATAAACGTGAAAGATGCCAAGTAGAAACTTGTTACAGCCCATGTTAACCACCCACCAGAGCAACAGTGTTACTTCTCTCTTGCCAGCCTGGCAGCACCAGGTCAAAAAAGCGTCACCACGTTCAGTGGCATCGAGGGCAGAACTACACAGCCCTGGAAAAGGCACTGCCACTGTTACACAGCACCAGGAACACACCAAATGCTTCCTGAGCACACACTGAGGACAGCTAAGAAAGCAGAAGTCTGACAACAAGCACTGAGAGCACTGGAACTGAGAAACATCGGCTCTGGCAAGAGCCAGAAGAACCAAAAAACTGCAGCAGGTGCTTTTCCTGCTCCTCTGTGCCCCTGCAAGGCATTCACCAAGCACAAGAAGACAGGGCTCAGCTCTCAGCCCAGGGAAATGACATCCATCCTCACCCACAGCTTCCTTCCACCACCCACACACCACTGGCACACAACGAACAGACCCAGCACAACAAAAAACGGCGACCCAGAGCCCCATCTCTCAGTCTCTGAGACACAGAGATCCCCAAGGAGACACCATTCTCCTGTATTTCACCCTGTAAATGACTCACTCGCCCCTCCACAGCCCACCCACGAACCTCAGCTGGGCCATCTTCTCCAGCCCCTCCGGGCTGATGCGGTCTCTGGACAGGAGGTTGCTGAGCTGCTGCTCCTGGTTCCCAGCCTCACGCAGGAGTTTGCTGAGCTCCTGCTGCTGCATGTTCCTCATCTGCTGCTCCATCTCGGGGCTCAGAGGAGTGGGGGGAAGTGGGCCACACAGGTACTGCCCTGCCTGGCCAGGGTACCCAGGGTAGTAGGCTCCTGGGTACACCCCGTTGGTTGGACCCATAGGATACTGCAGGGAATATCCACCGTACGGATACTGGGGGCCTTGCCCGGAGGCACGGGGGTAGTAATAGGGGTTGTCAGAGTTTTGGAATTTATAGTAGGAGGGCTGGGCCTGGCGGGCTTCCCCCCAGGAGGTGGGGCTCACTTCATCATCCGTGTCTAGGAAGTGAAGCTGAGCAGTCTGGCTCTTCAGGGCGGGTTTTTGGTCCGGGTTGTTTGGGTCCCACAGCCGGCGGGCAGTGCCACCTCGGCCCCGGCTCCGGGGGCCTTTGCTGCCAGCCCCGCCCAGCAAGAGCCTGGGCCCGGGGTGAGTGGCTTCAGGGACACCCACTGAGCTGGCAGAGAGGTCCGTGTTGGCAGGCAGGAACAGAATCCCACGGCCCCTCCCTTGGGGCTCCCTGCTCTGGCTCCTCGCCTCTGAAAGCTCCAAGGCCTTCAGGGATTTTTTTTTATCTGTATCTGCCAGGCTGACGTCCCTGTTCATGGTCCTGCTGTCAAATGTGACTCGAAAGGGTCCCTTCGCTTCCCTGCCATTGCTGCTCCACTCGCTCTCACTCCTGGAAGCTCGGCTCTGCTCCGAATGCCTTCTCCTGTCCGAATTCCTGCTGGACACGTACGCTTCCGCCTCATCGATCCTCTCATCGTCCAAGGAGTCGGTGGAGGACACGGAGAGCTGCTTCCTAGGACGTATCCTTTCCCTGGCACGCTCCTGCCTCCTCTCCACCCCATCCACGAGCAGGGCTCCGTCTGTGCTGTTGTTGCTTCCAGCTGAGCTCGTGCTGCAGGTGCGGTACCGGCTCCGCCGCTTGTCCGTGCGGGAGTAGCGCTTGGTAGAGCCCAGCTTCCCCGGCAGCACCTCATCCCCTGTCCTCCTCAGCCTGTCGCTCCGCTCTGCTCGTCTCCCTTTATCTCCCCTGGAGGCTTTCACTGCTTCCCCTGCCTGGCTCCCCTCTCTATCCTCCTTGCTCGATTTAATTTTCCTGTTGTTGTCCTTTCCAGCGCCTTTCTCAGTCTCTTCATCTCCCTCGACATTCAGCTGCTCCATCCTCCCGCTGATTTCCTCGCTCGCCGACCGCAGGGAGGGCTCTTTAGCAGCGGAGTGCAGGCGCTTCCCGGGCTGGTAGATCTGCTGGTCCGGTTTCTTGGTTCTCCTGGGGGTCTTCGGACACCACTCATCCACAACAGGCTGCTTGGATAAGTTTTCCTGGCTTTGCAGGCCGCCTTTGGTCTCCGTTTCTTCCTTTTCCTGCGAAGGACCGTTCTGCTTGGGGCCATCGCTTTTGTCCCAGTCGTCCACAGCTGGAGCTCCCACTCCCACAGAGTCCTTGTCTCCAGCACTCTCCTCCTTGTCCTCCTCAGCTCTGCTCCTTTCCTTCTCCGAGGCCTCCTGCTTTGGTGGCACGAGTTTGTTCCTCAGTCTGGAGAGGCCGGGCTTATAAATCTCCTGGTCTGGGCGCCTGTTGTCCTTGCGATGCCTCGGCTCCTTCACCTCCTTCATGTTTTCTGGGCAAAAACAGACAGAAGAAAGTTATTCCCAGGCACCAAAAAATACCACGACAAATATTCAAGGAGAAATATTAAGGCAAGGCAAAGAGCCTGCCACCCTCAGGGCAGGTCCAGGAGAGATCTGAAAAATCTATGTCAATATTCACAGGAAATCACAGAGAAAGAGTAGAAAATGAGAAAGCCTAACACAGCCTAGCCAAATCCTTGGCCTGATCCATTCACAAATCCCATCCTGCAACAGATTTTGCCTCAAAGCACCAACAAGGCACTGACAAAGCTCAACAGGAGACGTGAGCACAAGTAGCAAGAGTGAAGTTGTATCACTACAGGCTCAGCAGCAGTCACCCGCCCGCTGTTGCTGCAGGAGCTGCCATCCCCCCAGCCCCTGCTCTGCCAACAGACCCTCTGGAGTCAAAGACGCCTTTTCCCCTTGCTCGCAACCCGGTAACGTTTCTCTCCTCCTCCCTTAACCGGATTTACACAAAAAATCGTTACAGAACCCAGGCCGGACCACGCACGGTTAAACGACCCACCAAAGCCGGGCTGTTCCCCGCTGCATTCCCTAAACTTTCCCCGTCAGCACCGCGCACCGGCCGCAGCCCCGAACCTCCGCCGGTACCGGGGGCTCGGCCCAGAGGACCCCGAGGGGCTGGCACCGACCATCCCGGGGCAAAGCCGCTCCGGCTCCCGCCGCCCGCCCCGCAGCCTCCCCGTTCTCGGTGCGGCGCTCCCAACCGGGACACCCCCGTGTCGGCGCCGGCGGGGCGGCAGCTCTGCCCCAAGCCCTACCCCAGGCGCAGCCGGGCAGTGCGGCCGCGGGGCCGTGCGCGGCCGCGGGCAGATGTGGCTGCGAGGAAGGGAAGGCCCAGCAGCGGGTCGCGAGTGCCCCCGGCGCCCCTCACCTCGCCCGCCGCCGGCCGCGCGGGCCTGCGCCGCCACCATGTCCCGCAGCTCGGCGGCCGAGACG
>VZRR01009437.1:0-32547 GCA_013398015.1 Oreocharis arfaki
GCTGTGCTGGGTCCTCCTCAGTAGGAGGTTTCCCCCCGAGCGGTGCCTGGGGGCGGGCTGGTCTCCCGGGCTGGGCTTGATGCAGCGATGCCCGCCCTGACAGACCTAAACCAGCACAGAGTGAATCAGAGAATCATGGAATCACAGGATGGTTTGGCTTGGGAGGAATCTTAAAGCCCACCCAGTTCCACCGCACTGCGATGGGCAGGGACACATTCCCCTAGAGCAGGTTGCTCCAAGCCCCGTCCAGCCTGGTCTTGAACACTTCCAGGGATGGAGCATCCATAGCTGCTCTGGGCAACCTGTGCCAGGGTCTCACAGAAGTCGAGCGAACAGTGTGTCCTGATGGCTCCGAAGTGGTGTTGGTGTATGAGCTCAGAAATTAAAAGACACAGGCCTGAAGCCATGTGGAGACTGGCTGGGATGCTGGGATGCACTGGGTTTGGGGAGATAATGACAGGCAGCAGAGGTGTGTGCTAGCATCAGTGCCTCTGCCCGGGGCCGGGTCCCTGAGCTGGTGTGAGCAGCCCAGAACCTGGGAGCTGTGGCACCCTGGCACCCATTTTCTTCATTAACCCTTCCTCTCCTCCCCCCACTGTGTTTTTGTGAACTCTGCCTGGGGATCGGAAAGGTAAAAGCCAAATGCTCCCCCAGTGTCTGCAGGCCCGGGTCAGAAGCAGCAGCAGCACAGGGGGTGTGCCTGTGCCCATCTCTCGAGGGCGCAGTGTGGGCTGCCCACGCCTCCGTGCTGGGTGTGAGTGGCAGGAGGATCTGGGCATGGGAAGAGCTGGGGCTGGTGCTGCTGGGCAAGACCCTCGAGGGGCATCAGCGGGGCAGCTGCTGGTGTAAGGGTCCGCAGGAGAGGCCACAGAGGTCAGTGTCTCGTGGCCTGAAGCTGCTGCTCAGGTGTACTCCTCTGATGGTGAGCACAGCGTCCCGTGCCTGTGCAGTCTGCCTACGTGAGCTGTCCCTTTTGTCCCCAGAAGAAGATGATGGGGTGCTGGAAGGATTGGATGAGTTTTTTGCAGAAGACCAAGTCGTGGTACAGAAAAAGAAGAAATCCAAGAAGCTGAAAGATGGCAAGGCTGCCAAAATCAAGAGGAGGAAGAAGGAGGTAACACTGCATTTTCTCACACTGGGCTAGGGCTCCTCAGCTGTGGGGCAGAGGCAGCAGCTCAGAGTGCTGCTGGCAAGTGCTTCTTGAGTCTCTGTGGATGGAAAGAAGGGTCATTATCAGAGCACTGAGCTGGGAGGTGACCCAGCAGCAGGGCATGGTGCCTCTTGCCCAGCTTGGCTGCTTGGGGGTGTCAGTGTCCCCTGCGAGTGGTCTCTGGGGAGCGGCTGGGGAGAAAAGGGGCCTCCATGCCTCCTGGCAGTGATGCAGGCACCTGCCCCACAGGAGCAGCTCGGCTCTTGTGGGTACATCGGTGTCTGCAGCGATACTGTCTGGCCCCATGTGTTGAGTTCCTCCTGCCTGTACCACAGTGCAGCATCCAGGGGACAGCAGTAAATCTTGCTGACGGGTTGCTGCACCAACATGGCATCTGGGGCTCATGTTCCCAAGGAAGGAGACGCAAACCACCATGCTGGGACAGGGGCAGGGCTTGGAGGTTTCTGTGGATACTGGTATTGGCCGCACTCATTCCAGCTGTTTGCATGTGAGACAGTCCAGGGGCCTCTAGGACTTGGCACGTGGAAGGACTCTTGGGCCTTCTGTAGGAAAACAAAGGTGGGGATTTGTGTCCTCGAGGGTCAGGCCGTAAGGCTGCACTGGAGGTGTGGTGCTGGGTGGAGAAGGCTGACTGGCACTGCTCCCAGAGCCGTGCTGTGCCAAATGGGCTCTGCCTCTCTCTGTCCCGTGCCCAGACAGTGCTGGATGTGAGGACAGGAGCAGACATCTTGTGTGCTGGCCCTTTCCCTGCCTAAATGTAGACAGGCTGCTGGGAAGAAAGGGCGAGCAGTGACAGTTCCTCAGCCCCCTACTTCCCCTGCTGTGGCTGGGGACAAGCCGCTCATCCAGCACAATTGGGCACATCCCCCCCTTGCCAAGGCAAGGCTGGGTGTTGCTGATCTCTCCAGGGGAGCTGCAAACAGATCAGCTGGACAAGGTATTGCATTGAATTGCATGTGGTATGGGTAGGAGTGTGATGAGCTGCTGGTTTAAAGACAGGTGATTCCATCCCGCACTGCCTCTTGCAGAAGTCGTTGGCCCTGAGGAAGCTTGTTTCCGTCGTGGCCGTGGTGATATTCTCTTTCTGCAGATACCACACAAAGCTGGCTTGGGCCCTCTGCCCCCTCTACCTCTCCCATCGTTAGGCACAGTTTTCTCCCTCTGCTGTTTTCTGAGAGGGGGAAAATAAAACACATCTCCAAGGTATTTTCGCCTCTGCCCCTTTGCTGGCACTGCTGACCTGCCTGAGCCCTGCAGCTGCGTGTGCAGCTTGTGCTGAGCTTGGCTGCTGCTGAGCTGGGGGTGGGGAGGAAATAACAGGCTGAGAGCACTCCTGTTTTTCAATAATTGCCTTGTGTGGGCAGCTCTAACCAACCTCGGTTCCACCTGTGGGAGACTGTCCCCTCATCTGTCATATCCAGGGAGAAGCTGGTGCTGGAGCTGTCGGCACGAAGCAGCACCCAGGCTGCCCTTGGAGTCAGGGGGTAAAAGATAGAGGACCTTGAATGGGGCTTCCTTTTCCTGAACTTCTCCTCGAGAGTTTTGGGGGCAAATGAACCTTACCCTTGCTAGAGGTGGGTGGGAGTGAAGTGCAAGCCTTGGCGTGAGGCCAGTGCCTGTGCCCGCTGCTGTCGCCCGGCGCTGTCGGGGCGTGGGGCAGGAGCGGTGCCACGCCGCACTGCCGCGGGAATCCGCCGGCACCAGCCGCAGTGGAGCTCGCGGCGACGCAGGAATCGGTGCTGCAACCCCTCGGAAAAAAGTCCGCGCGGAACAGCCAGGCTGTGGTTGGAACCTCAGCGCAGGCAGATGAAGGTCCTTGGCAGGGAAGGCAGCGGAGAGGGAGATTCAACCTGTACTGCAGCAGTTCCCATGGAAACCAATTATCCTGTGCCCAATTCCAGCTGTTCCTAACCCCGCTGAAGGAGAGGCGCGGGCTGCTCCGAGCCGGGAGGGACCGGCCGGCCGCGATGGCCGCCGAGCCCCGATAGCGCTGGCGATCAGCGCCTGCGGCCGGGGCGGTGGCTCCGGGCAGGAGGGGCCGGGGGCAGGAGGGGCGGAGGGAACCGGGATCGGGCCCGGGAAGGGCTGGCGGGGCTGGGCGCTGTCCGCTGTACTGGCAGGGGTCGGTCCCTCCCGCCGAGCCCTGGTGCTTCTCGGTGTCCCCGAGGGACGGGATGGCATCTGGAGGGACCTGGACAAGCGCGAAGAGGGGAACCTCGTGCAGTTCAACAAAACCAAGTGCAGGTGCTGCGTCTGGATCGCGGCAACCCCCGGTATCACTCCAGGCTGGGGGATGAGCAGATGGAGAGCAGCCCTGCTGAAAGGACTTGGGGTGCTGGTTGGTGAGAGGCTGGACATGCCCTGGCCATGTGTATTGGCAGCCCAGGAAGTCATCAGAGTGCTCCGCCCAGCAGGCGGCCACATTCTTTGGAATGGTCGTTCTGTTGCCGTCAGTGTTGTGGTCATGATCTCTCCCAGAAATAAACAAAAATAGCCCCTGAGCAGTCCCTGCTCTGGCGCTTCCAGCACAGTGTAGCCATTGGAACCTGCTCCTTTCTGACTGTGGCGAAGCAGAGTGCATCCATCCGCTGGAGATGGGAGGTTTCATGTGGCAGGGAGGGTTTGTGGGAGGGGAACGAAGTGGGGGCAGGCTTACTCTTCACTCTCCCTTTCTGTTTTAGGGGAGCAATGATGAAATATCTGAAAATGAAGAGGAGATCGAGGAGAAATCAGAAAGCGAAGGCAGTGACTATTCTCCCAACAAAAAGAAGAAGAAAAAACTGAAAGACAAGAAGGAGAAAAAGCCAAAACGGAAGAAGAAGGATGAAGAGGAGGATGACAATGAGGACGGAGGTCTAAAGGTATGAATGACTCCTTTACTCTGAGCTGGTGCTAGTGCCTGAAGCCAGGCTTGGACAGGAAAAATTGGGAGTTTCATGAGAAGCTTGCCCAGGGTTTGGCAAGGATAAGACTGCAGGTGAACGACTGGGAGAGGAGAAGTTCTGTTTCCTTGGTGCTTATCTCATGTGCGGGGAGAAATTGAGTCTTTTGGAGCTGTGAAACCTGCCAAGGCCTTGTATGGTGGGGAGCATTTGCATGGTGCCATGTTAATTTGTTTATTGGGACTGCATGAAGCATTAGTTTGTTAAGCGCTTGCGTGTGCTGTTTCATAAATCCCAGAAACAAATCCCTGCATATCACTGACTAGGGAGATGTGGAACACATGACAGACCCAGCCTTGTGCTGCTCATCTGCAGAGTCGTGGCTGTTTGCATTAATGATGACTCTCTAAATCTCCAGGAGCCCAAGAGCTCAGCCCAGCTCATGGAGGAATGGGGCCTCGATGACGTAGATTATGTTTTCTCAGAAGAAGATTATCATACTCTGACGAATTACAAGGCTTTCAGCCAGTTCCTCAGGTAGGGAACTGTGGACCTGGTGGTTGAGGTTTGGTCATTGCTCAGTCAGCAGATGAAGTTGTGAAGTCAATTCTTCATCGCCAGCTCCTTGTTGCTTCTTCCTGCCAACTCAGTCCTCAGAACTCCATTTACTTGCAGGATTGACTGAAAACAGCTGAAGCATTTGTGTCTCCTGCTCTCCGAAGCCCCATATTTTGTGTGTGCTTATTTGAAAACTTTCATGAGGAAAACAGTGTTAATGAATTTCTGCTTGTACCATGAGCCTTTCAGAGCACAGCAGGTATTTCAGGGAAGGGCAGTCTCTGAGGAGGTTTAGGTGTGCCCCCCTTGCATATGTTTGCTTAGGGAAGCTCTGGAAGCTGCCTCCCCATGAAACTCCTGCTGGGAGGCACTGCTGCCACGTCTTTTGGGCTGAAGCACCAGCACGGGAGGGCAGGAGCAGACACGCAACACAGCGCTGCTGTTAACATGTGGTTCTCCCTCTCCCCTGCCCTGCAGGCCTCTGATTGCCAAGAAGAACCCCAAGATCCCCATGTCCAAGATGATGACGGTGCTCGGTGCCAAGTGGCGAGAGTTCAGTGCCAACAACCCCTTCAAGGGCAGCTCGGCGGCGGCGGCCGCGGCCGCCGTGGCTGCAGCCGTGGAGACTGTCACCATCGCCCCGGCGCTCCCCGCCAGCCCCCAGCACTCTGCCCTGCCCACCGTTGTCAGGAAGGCCAAGACCAAGGAGGGGAAGGGTGGGTGCCACTTTTGGGGGGCTGCTCTTCCCAGCGATGCGCGGCTGCCACTTTGCCAGCAGAGCTGGCACAAGGCCGCAAAGCACAAGCTTCAGCAAACTGGGAGGAAAAGGGGATGCCGGAGGGGTGTCTGCAGCTCCCGGTGCCCTTGCAGAGGTCCTTGAGAGGCATGTGGTTCATGAACCATGGCAGATTGAGCCTCTGGGTCTGCTGGATGTTTGGCAGTTTGCGGCAATTAATTAAGCTGAGCAGTAGTGGGAAAGGGAGGGATCTCCCTTTGTGCCATGTTCTGCCTTGGGAAGTCGCTGTTCCGCTATGCTGGGGCGTGATTTGGGTGACAGTTGTTTGTAGAGTACCAAACAAGTTTTCAATTTCTCCAGGTCCAGGTGTGCGGAAGAAAATCAAGGGCTCCAAAGACGGGAAGAAAAAGGGGAAGGGGAAAAAGATGGCAGGCTTGAAATTCCGGTTTGGAGGAATCCCCAGCAAAAGGAAAAAGGGCTCCTCTGTAAGTTTGCGGGGCTTTGGGTCTGGGAGGGAAGTGCTGGGATAAGCCCTTGTTGGGGATGGCACAGCCACCCCATGTCAGGGGTGTCACAGCCTCATTTGTGCCCCTCTGCGGGGCACCAGGCCCTGATCAGCACATTCACTTGCACCCGTGTGCAGGCTCAGATTTGTGAGACTCGTGTCTAGCCACAGTTTTTGCTGAAATCGCATGACCCTGTTTACTTTCAGCAGTGTGGGTGGTAATGCCATCATTTCAGATTTCATTTGCAAATGAATTCTTCAGGGCTTGCACTGCAGCTGAACCGTACGTCACAGAGAATTCTGGGATGCTTTAATTGCATTATCAGGGCCAGCCCACGGCTGCTGGAGTCCCGTGGCATCGCCTGGGATGCTGGAGCTGCCCAGCCAGAACGCACTGGGCTCTTCTCAGCGCACCAGTATCAGGCGTGTTTCAAGGAATTAACAGCATTTTAAAGAGTAGTTTCCTTAGATAACTAGTGGCTGGGGGTGGAGCTCTTCTAGGTGTTGATAATATTGGTCAAACCCCATTAGTTCACTGTGTTGCAGCTCCTGCTCTAGTTCCCATAACACAGCCTGTTTGCAAGCACCTCTCTGCATTGAATGCTGAAGTGCAGGAGCCACTGGTTGCTGCAGGTTTTCAATCATGTATGACAAAAAATTCCTCCCGTGCTCTGGATCCACACGTTCACCTTCCAGAGAGTCACAAAGAGCTCGGGCTGCCTTCTGCAGCTGGAGCCTGAGCACCTGGTTAGGAGTGTGCAGGCTGGGGATCTGCATGCTTGAGTGTCGCAAATAAGAATTCAGATATTTTATTATGTTTGGACTCCATGGAGTGCTGGGCCTGTTTGACTCCTTCCATGTTATGGGAATGCTGAGTGTGGGCGCCTGCACGCATGGACACAGGAGGGATGGCACGGCTGAAATGGGTGTCGGAAGAGGGAGAGGGAGCAAAGTTCTGCCGAGCACTGGAAAAAGGGGCCTTTGGATGCACAGGGTGGGAGTATAGGGTTGTTCTTATCCAGGAGAGCACAGTCCCAGCAGCGGAATGACAGCTGGGATGCCAGCACTTGGACTGGGTGTGCTTTGCTTTTTCCCCCTGCAGAGCGAAGAGGAGGAACGGGAAGAATCCGACTTCGACAGCGCCAGCATCAACAGCTCCTCCATGCGCTCTGAGTGCTCGGCTGGCCTGGGGAAGAGAGGAAAGAAGAGGAAAAAGAAAAAGAGGAGTAGGCCATCCTTTGTACTCTGTTCCTGTTCTGTTTGGATTTCCCTATTCAGATGGTGCTTCCCTGGCCCATGCAGCTCCAGGCTGTGTCTGGCACTGGCTCGGTGGGAGAGAATGTGCCCGTGCCTGTCTGTGTGAGTGGAGTGTGAGGTGCTCTCTTGGTGTCCAGGCCCTGCTGCTGGTGGGCTTGTGCTTGCAAGCAAGTTTTAGAATTTGTGGGGTTTCCAGGGAAGTGATTTTCCAGGGAACAGCCCCTGGAGAGCCGTGGCTTGTGGCAAGCTCCCAGCAGAGCAGGGCAGGCTGTGGGTGAGACTGTGTGAAGACAAAGGATGTTTTGTCTGTGTGAGGTGTGCAGTCAGGCAGAGGCAGGTGGTAGAGCTGTGGTAGCGATGCAGGGACAGGGAGGCATGTGAACCATGGTGGAAGTGATCTGTCAGGATCTGCCAGTGGCTGTGTGACCACATTTGTGTGTGTGTCCCTTCATCCCTTCTCGGGTGGATTCTGTACCACGGCACCTCTGTCCTCGTGCTGCTCTGGAGAGCAGCCCTGTGTGCTGAGCATGTTGCCTTTCTGTCTTGTGTCCTTGTTTGGGGTGAGATGTTTCAGATCCAGGCGCATCCTTTGGCTTCTTAGCTTTTCTGATGGATTTTTGCTTCCAAGAAATGGAAGAGTGGCTTCTGGGCTGGGGTTGAGAGTTAGGGTGTGACACTGGCCAGCCCTCCCCATTGGTCAGCGAGGCTGGGCTGGCCAGCTGGCCCCATGTCTTGTGTGTGAAGGGCATTGCTTGTGGCTTGTTGCCCTTGTGAGGGCCCTGGTGCTGGAGATAGGCAGCTCCTGCTGCGTGCTGGAGGAGTGGAAGGTCAGAGTTCCTTGACAGGAGTTTGTGGCAGAGCTGGGAATTGAGATGAGCCATCCCAGCACTTGCAAGGCCTCGTTCCTCTCCTCCTTTTCCTGTCCATGCTGTGTTGAGAGTGCTCCTGCCTCTGTGCCAGGGAGCCCAGAGGAAGGGCAGAGTAGTCCCAGGAGAGGAGTCCTGTCCTTGGCCGTGTCACCCTTGCATGGTGCGTTTGCAGCTGGTGCTGGTGCCTGGGGAGGTTTCTCTGACCGGCCTCCCTTGCAACCTCTCCAGGTTCTGGCATTCTCCATTGAGAGCCTGAAGGAACCAAAGGATGATACAGTGTGGAGAGAGAAAGAGAGACAGAGGTGAGATGATGCTGTGTGCAAAGGTGAACTGTGGTGCTGAGGGACAGAAAGGTAGTGGGAATTAACAGGAGGGGTCTGAGGTGAAACGCTGTCCTTATTTCCTTAACTCTGTGGTAGAGGAGCAAGTGTCCCATTCCCTCCGGGAGAGCCGGCTGCTCTGCCACCCCTCTGACTGTCACCTGTCCCTTGCTTGCAGTCGAAGAGGGAGACGGGTACGAGACGGACCACCAGGACTACTGTGAGGTGTGCCAGCAGGGCGGGGAGATCATCCTGTGCGACACCTGCCCCCGTGCCTACCACCTGGTGTGCCTGGACCCCGAGCTGGAGAAGGCCCCTGAAGGCAAATGGAGCTGCCCCCACTGTGTGAGTGGGGTCGGGGCCCCGTGGGAGTGGGTGGCCTGCTGGTGGAAACCCTCGGTGTTACACTGGCTGTGCTCCTCCAGGAGAAGGAGGGCATCCAGTGGGAGCCGAAGGAGGAGGAGGAGGAGGAAGAGGATGGTGGCGAGGAGGAGGAGGATGACCACATGGAGTTCTGCCGGGTCTGTAAGGACGGAGGGGAGCTGCTGTGCTGCGACACCTGCCCATCCTCCTACCACCTTCACTGCCTGAACCCGCCGCTGCCAGAGATACCAAACGGTGAATGGCTCTGCCCACGCTGTACAGTGAGTGTTACTAGCATTCCCATTCCTTGCTCTGTCCCTGCTCCCACACCTGCCTGGCCTGCCAATGGTTCTTGTGGCTGCTGCTGCCCCTCACAGCCCTGCCCCAGGGTCAGCCTCCTGCCCTCTGTTCCAAACTCCTCCCCGAGGAGTGTTGCTGACAGGTGCATGTGCCTAAGGGCCCAGGGTGGCTCTGGAAGGCTCTGCTGCCACTGTGGTCTCCCTGTGGGTATTTCTGGCTGACAGCTTCCCAGGCTGGTTTCTGATGGGACCTCAAGCCTTGTTTGATATGTGGCCTATGGAGAGGGGCCTTTTCTGCCTGGTGGCAAGACCCGTCCCCATGGGGGATGCAAAAGTGTCACAGACACTTCTCGGGCACCCTGTGCTGGCTGCTGTCCACTTGGCATTGAAGGGCCCCTTCTGCCCCCTAGTTCCCTGCTCTAGCTCCCCTGGCCCTTGACAGGATCTCACCCTAAACTCAGTACTCTTGCCTATTTGCTTCTGTATCCCCAGTGTCCTCCCTTGAAGGGCAAAGTCCAACGCATCCTGCACTGGGCCTGGAAGGAGCCGCCGGCTGCCCCGCTCCCTCCCGTGCTGCCTGCCACGGAGCCGGAGCTGGCTCTGCCCCCGCCCAAGGTGCTGGAGGGGATCCCAGAGCGCGAGTTCTTTGTGAAGTGGGCAGGCCTCTCCTACTGGCACTGCTCCTGGGTCAAGGAGCTGCAGGTGAGCCCACATGGCATTGGTGTAGAGCCCTGCCTGGCCCTCTGCCCCACCGCCCATGGGCTGAGCGTGGCTCCCTCCTGCTGCAGCTGGAGCTCTACCACACCGTGATGTACCGCAACTACCAGCGGAAGAACGACATGGATGAGCCACCAGCCTTCGACTACGGCTCTGGGGACGAGGACAGCCAGAGGGAGAAGCGGAAGAACAAGGACCCCCAGTATGCCAAGATGGAGGAGCGATTCTACCGCTATGGCATCAAGCCTGAGTGGATGATGATCCACCGCATCCTGAACCACAGGTGAGGAGCCTGTGAGGGAAATTGTGCCAGCCTTCTACGAGGCCAAAACCTTGGGCTGGTGGAATTTCAGCCTCTGGCTTGTGCTGAGGTCTCTGTTGCCTTGGACGTTTGCTCCTGGGGTGAAGCTGAGGCTGGAAGGGGATCCATGCTGCCTTATTTTCATTTCTGCTATGTTGCACATTAAAAATAGAGTTACAGCCAATTTTCCCAAAGGTAGATGCACAGTGTTGTTCCACTTTTCCCAGTCATACTGTTTGGGTCCTGTTACAGCCTAATCATTCTGTGAATTCTGATGCTGATGGGGATGGTGCTGAGGGGAAGAGTTGGAGCATGTGGCCGACTCCCTTACGGAGCCTTTACGCTGACGTTTCTTTTCTGTGGAAGAAATTCCTTGTGAATGAAATGTGCTGAGTGGATGGGCTTTCTGCATCGACTGGCTGGAGACATGTTTTTGTTGAATTTCTTCATTTCAAGTGGCAGCTTGAAATATCAAGCAGTAGCAGCAGCTCTGCTTGAAGGCTGCATGGCAGGAAAGAACTAAAGCTGCCTGTCTGATTTTCATGTGAGCTTTACCTTGTCCACTAACAAGGCAGCAGGTTTCCCTGTGGGCACATAGTCAGACTTGGAAGTGTATTTATTCTGATTTTAGTGTAAGCAGAACTTCTTAGAGCGGTGAGTGCTGCAGGCAAGAGGGGAAGCACTGGTCTCCATCCAGGCCTGGTGAAACAGGGAAGTGAGGTTGTTCAGTGGAATGGAAAAGCAGCCTGTAAAGCTTAATGGTTTGACACACTCACAGATGAATAGGCATTTCTGCTGGAAGTGTGGATACTTCATGTTTTCTACCTCAGCTTGGATGTCCTGGCCTGTAGGTGAAAGCAGAGGATGAAGCACCCAGCTCTGCAGAAGCAGGTCATGGCGGGCTGCTGGCGGGCACTGGTGGCATTCACTGATCAGCTTTCTGTGCCCTGCATTACAGCTTTGATAAAAAGGGAGACATCCATTACCTGATCAAGTGGAAGGACCTGCCCTATGACCAGTGCACCTGGGAGATCGATGACATAGACATCCCCTACTATGAGAACCTCAAACTCCTCTACTGGAACCACAGGTATGAGCCCATGGGCGGTGGAGCTGGGGGAGCTGGGCAGAGCCAGGGCAGTCTCCGTGGGTGTTTGGGACAAGGGAGACACAGAGGTGCCCCCCCCCTTTTGAACACAGTGCTTGCAGCGACTTCTCTTCAAAGAGCAGTGGCCCAGCACTGATGAAGGCTGGCCCTCCTGATGTGCCATTTTGGGGCTGCTAGGCAATCCCAGCTGCTCTTTTTCCAGCCTGTGCTTCCCTTCCCCTGTGTCTGCACTGCCGTGACATTCATGGGCTCCATGGCCCTGCTGCCTGTCTGTTTTGGGGGAAAGCCACAGTATTCTGCTGTTCTTCCTTCTGGAGACGCTTGCGTGGACTATTGGGAGGGGAAAATCAATGCCCTGTGAGTGCCCGTGCTAAATGGGCCAGAAGAGCTCCTGTGTGGAGAGGGGCAGTGGAGTGTGGGAGGTGTTTCTGTCCCTCGGCTTGGAGCTGAGAGAACAGTGGCCGCCTGCCCTCCCTGACGTGTGCTGGCTGTCCCAGGGAGCTGATGCTGGGGGAGGACACACGCCCTCTGAAGAAGCTGAACAAGAAAGGGAAAAAGCTGAAAGAGGAAAAGCTGGAAAAGCCTCCAGAAACGCCTCTTGTGGATGTGAGTGAGAGTGGTGGGGACAGTATGGTAGCATGGGAACCTAGAGGGAGGGTGGGCTGTGTGTGCCCTTGTCCTATGACGTTTTCTTCCTCTGGTTCCTTTGGGGACCCTGTTTGTTTTCACTGAAAATTCTGGAGTGGAGTTGCTGTGAGGAGCCTGGGGAGCTGGGCTGTGCCAGGGACTGTGTCTGTGTCTCCTTTGGAGCTGTTGGATGTTCCAAAGCTAAAGAGGAATGTGTTGGGTGCAGGGGAAGGAGGGGCAGGTGGTTCTCACTGCTCTGTGCCGTGACTCTCTTTTCAGCCTACGGTGAAGTTTGACAAGCAGCCGTGGTACATCGATGCCACGGGAGGCACGCTGCACCCTTACCAGCTGGAAGGGCTGAACTGGCTGAGGTTCT
Organism: Oreocharis arfaki; assembly: GCA_013398015.1. Taxonomy (NCBI): domain Eukaryota; kingdom Metazoa; phylum Chordata; class Aves; order Passeriformes; family Paramythiidae; genus Oreocharis; species Oreocharis arfaki. The sequence goes on from VZRR01009437.1 coordinate 12,090, forward strand.
CCTGGGCACAAGGGACAGATACAATCCTGGCTGATGAGATGGGGCTGGGGAAGACGGTGCAGACCATTGTGTTCTTGTACTCCCTGTACAAGGAGGTGAGTGCAGCGCCCGGCAGTCCCCGAGGTGGCTGAGAGCTGCTGGGCACGGGGAGAACAGCCTGGGCTCTGTCTCCCTGAGCAGGGCCACTCGAAAGGACCGTACCTAGTCAGTGCCCCCCTCTCCACCATCATCAACTGGGAGCGTGAGTTTGAGATGTGGGCACCTGATTTTTACGTCGTGACCTACACGGGGGACAAGGAGAGCCGGTCGGTGATCCGGGAAAATGAGTTTTCTTTTGAAGACAACGCCATACGGAGCGGGAAGAAGGTCTTCCGGATGAAGGTGGGAGCTGAGTCTGTGCCTGCCCCATTGCTTTACCTGCCAGTAAGGAGGGGAGAGGAGAATTTGACCTGGAGAGGGAGGCTGGTTGGGTTCCTGATTAGCTGTGTCCCACAGAGGGAAGCTGGCATTGTTGACAGACACAGGAGATTTATGATGAATTTTACAGATTTCTGCCAGAGCTTTCTTATTTTTGTAGTCTTCTGCTTGGTTCTCCTGTTCAGGTGTTCTGCTTGGCTTGGCTCTGCTGTGGGCTCTGTGCTGGGCAGTGCAGCCCTTCTCACCTTGGGTCACGTGCAGCAGCAGCGAAGGTGGAGGCTGTCCTGTTCCCTGCTCTCTTGTCCCAGCTTTTCTCTCCCTCTGCTCCTCCAGAAGGAAGCCCAGATCAAGTTCCATGTCTTGCTCACGTCCTATGAGCTGATCACCATTGACCAAGCTGTGCTGGGCTCTATAGAGTGGGCCTGTCTGGTGGTGGATGAAGCACACAGGCTGAAGAACAACCAGTCCAAAGTAGGTGGCAGGCATTTGTGAGTGATTTTTTTTCCTCTCTTTAACATCCTCTGGCATTAAAAGCCTCTCAGCAGCAGGAGAGGCAGAAAGTCCTTGGACAGGCTGTCATAGAAGGGGTTTAATCTCTCTCCTTCCTCTCCTCTTTACCTGAGGCTCAATGCAGTCTCCAGCCCCTGGGGCATTCCCGCTGTCCCTGGTGCAGGAGGAGGCAAGTGGTGTGACCCCGGGACATCCAGGATTGCTGCTTGTGCTCAGTGGGAGTGGCTGGGAGCAGGACATGCTGCACCCTGCTCTGCGTGCCCAGCATGGGGGTCACTGCTCGATCTCCATGTGCACCCTGCAGAGTCCCACGGTGATAGTGCAGTCCTTGTCATCCATATTCATTTCTTTTCCAGTTCTTCAGAGTACTGAATAGCTACAAGATCGATTACAAGCTGCTTCTCACAGGGACTCCGCTCCAGAACAACTTGGAAGAGCTCTTCCACCTGCTCAATTTCCTGACTCCAGAGAGGTTTAAGTAAGTTGCGCTTATCTGGGCCATTGGGGTGGCTCCTCACTCTGGCTTTGGTGCAGGCACATGAGCATTATCTATCTCCTCATGTACCTTGGGAGCTCTGCCCTGGTTTTTAAGTCATAAAGCAGCAGATCCCTTTGCTCTCGTGCCCCTGTTGCTCAGTGCCATGGGGGTCTGACTGCTTCCACAGCAACCTAGAGGGGTTCCTGGAGGAGTTTGCAGACATCTCCAAGGAGGACCAGATCAAAAAGCTTCATGACCTGCTGGGTCCCCACATGCTGCGGCGGCTCAAGGCCGATGTGTTCAAGAACATGCCGGCCAAGACGGAGCTGATCGTGCGAGTGGAGCTGAGCCAGATGCAGAAGTGAGTGATTCCAGTGCATTCCCCAGGGCTGTCTGGGTTCCCCTGATGTGGTGAGGTGTCAGTGGGGATTGAGGGGTCAGAGGCACCCTGCTGGCCTGGGGTCTGCTGCAGGAAGAGTGGGAGCGCTTTGTGTCTCACCAAGGAGTGTGTTCTGTGTGGTTAAGCTGGGCTCTGTGCAGTCCTGGGGACATCGCAGGCTGGCAGTGTGGCTCTGCTGATTCTGGGGGCTCGGAGAAAACACTGAGGCTGAAGCCCCTTTTCCCATTGCTGGCAGCAGAACATGGCATGTGCTGCTGGTGTGCCTGGGTCAGCCTGGAGGGTTGCTGCTGTCCCAGCTCTGGTTGTGCCAGGTTGACCTGTTCGGCTTCAGTGGCATCTCCTGCAGCTCAGGGCACCTGCAGGAAGGGCCTGTCGCTTCTTCCCAGCATGGTAGGCAGGAGGCCTTGACTGGCACTCAGCAGAGGTGGGTGGTGGAGGTGCTGTGCCCCCCAGTCCATCCCACTGTTAGGGCTATGATTTCCCCAGAGCACACAGCCCCAGGTGCTGAATCGCTTTTAAAACCCTCCAAATGTCCCTTTTGCATCTCCAGTGGCATTAGGGGGGTTTAATTCAGTGCCCTCCTGTTTGTGCCAGTCCCACACCTGCCCCAGCTAACACTGTGTCTGTCCCATTGCCTCTTCTGCAGGAAGTACTACAAATTCATACTGACGAGGAACTTCGAAGCGCTGAATTCGAAAGGTGGTGGGAACCAGGTCTCACTGCTCAACATCATGATGGACCTGAAGAAGTGCTGCAATCACCCATACCTGTTCCCTGTGGCGGCCGTGGTACGTCCCCTGCCTTTGCACCCTCGGACATGTCTCAGAGTGTTGGGTGGTGGCTGCTCCTGTGATCCTGCTTTGGTTAATGCCATGGGTTTCCATGTGAGGGGTTTCATACAAGGGCTTTGTCTTGGAAATGCAAGTGAAGTTCTCCATGAGGTTAATGTGGGCTGTCCTTGTGGGCACTGACCATGCTGCCTTCACAGGAGGCCCCGGTGCTGCCCAATGGATCTTATGATGGGAATTCTTTGGTCAAATCTTCTGGGAAACTGATGCTGCTCCAAAAGATGCTGAAGAAGTTACGGGATGGGGGTCACAGAGTTCTGATCTTCTCGCAGGTGAGAGCAGGGAGGGATAATAATAAATACATTTTTTAGGGAATTTTTTAAAATTATGTATGGGAAATTTGTGTTGGGAACCGACAGAGATAAGTGGAATAGCTGGTGACAGCTTCTCCCCCAGGCAGCCATGGCAGTTAATGGTGGAAGGGCTGTGTCCCAGCTCGCTCCTGGGGGAGTGCCTGTTGTGTTCAAGAGCTCTGTTAGCTGGGGATAGAGAGGAGACAACAGTCACGAGGCTCCTCTTTGGGGAGGGACAGTCAGACACGATTCCTTCCTGCTGGCAGAGTTGCCTGTAGAAGACGAGATGCAAGTGTTGCTCCTCTGGCAGCTGCCTGTTGGCTGTGCTTGCTTTGCTGACCATGCTGTGCCACCACCACTGTGGCCTCTGGGCTGCAGGCAAAGGACCATGCCGGGGCAAGGCAGGTCCCCAGGGGAGGCAGGGGGGCTTGGCCATGCAGACCCTCTCATGTCAGGGTCTCCTTGCCCTGTAGATGACAAAGATGCTGGATTTGCTGGAGGATTTCCTGGAGTACGAAGGCTACAAGTACGAGCGGATCGATGGGGGCATCACTGGCGGCCTGCGCCAGGAGGCCATCGACAGGTTTAATGGTACTCGCCTTCCTGCCTTTCTGAGGGGTGGGCATGGGGAGGATGGCAGTGTGTGGCCAGCAGCAGGTCGTCTGCCAGTGTTCAGAGCTTGTGCCACACTCACAGGTTTGGCTTCCTGTGGCACAGTGGGGGCTGCTTGTATTGTGCCGTTAAGCCCTTGAGTTGGTTCCCACAAGGAACCCTGAGCATGCCAGTAGCTGTGGAGCTGGAGGGGCTCCTCTCTTTCCCTTCAAGACCTCAGCAGATGACAGAGCTTCCCCTTTGCTCTGGAGCTGGGTTCTGCAGTATCTGGGTTCCTAGGGAGAGATGCGCGTTCACTCCTTGCCACCCCTGCCTCTTGCTTGTCAGCTTCGAGTGCTGTTCTGTCCCTCGTGCTGCTCCTCTCTGTGAGCTGTGCTCCTTTCTGTCTCACCTGTTCCCACCTCTGGGTTTGTCGTTCTCAGCTCCTGGGGCTCAGCAGTTCTGCTTCCTCCTCTCCACCCGCGCCGGTGGTCTGGGCATAAACCTTGCTACGGCCGACACTGTCATTATTTATGATTCTGACTGGAATCCCCACAATGACATCCAGGTTTCTGACTTTCCCTTTTCCTTCCTGTATAGTAAGTACCTCTCTGGCTCTGCCCTCTCTTTGCACACCCTCGCTGGGATTTCATTATCTTCTCTTGAGAGCTGCTGACACTTTCTGCTGTGTTTGTGGGTGTTTCTGCTCAGCAGCCTCCTTCCTGCACCCTCTGGCCTCATCCTGGCCTCTCTGCAGTCTAGGAGAGACCTGATACATAAAACTGGCTCTCCCCTGGGACATTCTCACTTCTTCCTCATACTTGTCCTCAACTGGGTGCCCCTCATGCAGCTTGGAGGGTGAGAAGCATGGCCCTCTTGTGCAGCTGGCACGGTGCCACCCTCGCCAGCTCCATCCTCTGCCCGCAGGCATTCAGCAGAGCTCACCGCATCGGGCAGAACAAGAAGGTGATGATTTACCGCTTCGTGACCAGGGCCTCTGTGGAGGAGCGCATCACCCAGGTGGCCAAAAGGAAGATGATGCTCACCCACCTGGTGGTCCGCCCGGGGCTCGGCTCCAAGTCGGGCTCCATGACCAAGCAAGAGCTGGATGACATCCTCAAGTTTGGGACAGAAGAACTCTTCAAGGATGATGTGGAGGGTGAGGTGGGAATGCTCTGTGTGAGGCAGGGCCCTCTCTGAGCTGCTGGGGCTCACTCTCCTCTCCCTGCACCACAGGCATGGTGTCTCAGGGACAGCGGATTGCCATGCCGGATGCTGTTACCTCTTTCTCGGACACACTCTCAACAAAAGGGGGTACAGCAACTCCTGGCATGAAAAAAAAGCATGGTGGCACCCCACCAGGTGTGTAACCCCTCCTTGCTGGGGTGACTCGTCCCCCTCCCTGTCCTCTCACCTGACCTGAGCTTGCATCAGGAGTGGACTGTCCAGCACCCTGATCTGCGCTGCCGTTCCCCTCGCTTTGGTCTCCAGGTGACAATAAGGATGTGGATGACAGCAGTGTGATCCACTATGATGATGCTGCCATCTCTAAGCTTTTGGACCGAAACCAGGATGCAACTGATGACACGGAGCTGCAGAACATGAATGAGTATCTCAGCTCCTTTAAAGTGGCTCAGTATGTTGTGAGAGAAGAGGATGGTGTGGTAATGTGATCAGTATCATGTCTTACAATCACCCCTTTGTACATCCCTCCGTGTTCCCTCTGCTGCCTCTCCTGTCCCTGTGGGCGCTGGGCATGGGGCAGGACCCTCCCTGCTCTCTCTCTGTGGCTGCTCAAGCCCCTTGTCTCTGGCCCTGCAGGAGGAGGTGGAACGTGAGATCATCAAGCAAGAGGAGAATGTGGACCCAGACTACTGGGAGAAGCTGCTGCGGCACCACTATGAGCAGCAGCAGGAAGATCTGGCCAGGAACCTGGGGAAAGGGAAGAGAATCCGCAAGCAGGTCAACTACAATGACACCTCACAGGAGGACCAAGGTACGGTCGCAGGTGCTCGGCTCCTGGCCGGGCTCATGGGGCAGAGCTGTCACTTGGTGTCTCTCTGCAGCTGTTAGATTGCCTGGATCTGTACTTCCCAGATTCCTAAACTTTCCAGTGTAGAAGTTTTCAAAGATTTTTTTCTTTTTCTTTGTTGGTCTGTAAACTCTGATTTTGCTGGAAGAATCTAGGAAAGACATGGCTGCGGGCAAAATATTTCAGATTGGGTTTTTGCTGCATAACAGAATGCTAATTCTGTAAAACCTGAGGAGATGATTTCTGTTGCTGTGTCCCCCTCTCCTGCTGCTGGGCAGTAAATGCATGTCATACCTGCAAGCAGGCTCTGACCTGTCTAGCACATCCCTCCCAGGCAGGGTCTTCTAACCTGGCCTCCCTTGTGCTCTGCAGAGTGGCAGGATGAGCTCTCTGACAACCAGTCAGAGTACTCCATTGGCTCTGAGGATGAGGATGAAGACTTTGAAGAGAGGCCAGAAGGCCAGAGTGAGTTGATGTGTTTGATACTCCTTGGGATTTGGAAGCGTCAGGGAATGTCTGGGTTGGAGGGACTGGTGTGCCCAGGGCCTCTGTTCAGGGGACTGTGTCCCTGCTTTCTGGCAGGTGAGGAGCTTTCCAGGGCAGGGAAGGCAGCCAGCTTCTTCCTTGGCCTCTGCAGGACTGTGGTCTGGTCCACCACGAGGACCAGGCATGGTCCCTCCCTGCCTGGGAAAGGCAGAGGAGTGTCCTGGAGGGACCCTGCAGCCTGGGCAGATGCTCTGGCGGGTTCTGCTCCCGTTGGGAGGGAGGGCAGCAAGCCTGGGGCACAAGAAGTGTCTTTCCTTGCTGCCTGGCCCTTCCATCACTGAGGCTGCTTGGCTCTAGGTGGCAGAAGACAATCCCGGAGACAGCTGAAGACTGACAGAGACAAACCTCTCCCTCCTTTGCTGGCAAGAGTTGGGGGGAACATCGAGGTGAGCCTCAGCCTCAGCCAGAGTATGGCCAGTGCTGTCCTGCCCGCGCTGCCTGCAGGCTGGGTCTGTCTGTGCTGAATCACTGGGACATTAATCCTGGTCCAGCAATGCCTGTCACAGCTGTGAGACTCCAGGATGCCACATGCTTCTGAGGCCACTCTGTGATCCCAGCGATGCCTTCGCTTCCTGCAGGTTCTGGGCTTCAACGCCCGGCAGCGCAAGGCGTTCCTGAATGCCATCATGCGCTGGGGAATGCCGCCCCAGGATGCCTTCAACTCCCACTGGCTGGTCCGGGATCTGCGAGGGAAGAGCGAGAAGGAGTTCAGGTACGGAGGTCCTGGCAGGCAGGCAAGGTTGGGAGCCTGCACCCCTTCACCATGGGCTCTTTTTGGGGAGGCAGTGTCTGTTTCATTGAGATGGCATCTCTTGTTCTCTTCCTGGGTGTGAGACTTCCCTCACCCGTGGGTGACAGGGCACCCTGTGCATGCTGGGTTGAGCAGGGAGGCCACGGGCCAGGACTGAGGTCTGGCTTCCCTGGCAGGGCGTACGTCTCTCTCTTCATGAGACACTTGTGCGAGCCCGGGGCAGACGGTGCCGAAACCTTTGCGGACGGCGTTCCCCGGGAAGGGCTGTCACGCCAGCACGTGCTGACTCGCATCGGGGTCATGTCACTAGTAAGGAAGAAGGTGGGTGAGTAAGATTATGAATGGACCATTTCAGGAATGTTCTGGAGACTTTTTCCAGTTGGGTGGGTGCAGCAGTCCTGCCACTTGGGTCACTCTGTGGGTGAGCAGCCTGGACATGCTGACCCCATGGCACCACCTGGGAATGTCCCTGCTCTGTTTGACCTGTTGATGTGTGTCTGTCCCAGGTCCAGGAGTTTGAGCATGTCAATGGGAAGTACAGCACCCCAGACCTGGTTCTTGAGGGCCCAGAGAGCAAGAGATCCAGCGAGGTTGTGTCTTCAGATCCCAACACGCCTGTCCCGGCCAGCCCAGCACACACACACACGGGACCAGGGGCCCTTGCAGGTATCCAGGGGGTCGTGGCTGGGATCTGGCTTGGGAGGGAGGTGGGCAAAGACATTAGTAAGTTTTGCAGGTGCTTGGCCCATCGGGCACTGTTCAACAACTTCCTGGCTTTGCTCTTCCGACAGACAAAATAGAAGCACAACTGGGGTTCCATGAGGAAAAGGACCTGGTGGAGCAGAAGGCCAGAAAGGTGGCTGACAGCCAGGTGAGGTGGCTTTGTTCAGCATCTCCTCCAGGAAGCTTCCCCTGGTCTGCCTGGGAACTTGGGATGCTCCCTAGGGAAGGGAGGGCCGCTGATCTGGAATGGGTGCTTGGCATTTAGATGCCCACAAGTGCCGAGGTGGAGAGCGAAGAGCACTCGGAAAGCTGTGACAGCAAAGAGAGGCCAAGGGAAGAGAAGCAAGAGGATTGTGAAAAGGCTGAGCCTTCTTCTGAGCCTCTGGTGAAAGGTGAGGCTGTGGCTCTTCTCTGTGTCACAATGGGGAACCTGAATGTCACTAAGTCCTGCAGAAATTCTTGAAAAAACAGGTTGTAAATTGTATGAAATGGTGATCTTGGGGGGCATTTGTTCCTCCAGATGTCTCGAGGGAGAGGGAAAACTAAATACCTTTATTTGATAAAATGCAGAAGAATGTTCTGTTTGAAGTTTTTTAGCACCTTGAACGTACAAACAATAGTTACTTTACCCTAAAAGGGAAAGTCTGTCTGGGTAAGTAGGTTGTTCCCTGCAGAGCATTTTCCATGTCAAGCATTTCTTGTAGGCCTGTTCCCTCCTGCAGATGAGGGGATTCAAGAGCAAGAGAAGCCTTTGGAGAAGGCGGAGTTGAGCAGCAGCCCAGGGAAGGGGGAGGATAAAGAAGTCAAACCAGGTGAGGCATGAGGCTTTGGAGAGAGGAGTGGGAAGAATTCCCAGAATGAGGCTGGTGCCTGGCACAGTGACAGAGTGTGCCCACAGGGTGGTGGCAATGATGCCGTCAGCACCAGCGCCGCTGGTGCTCAGGAGCCACGAGTGGGGAACAGGACCCTCTTGGGGTGGGCACTGCCTATGCTAACAATGGGACCTGCTGGGAGGGGTTGGTGGCTTTTGCAACAACGGCTGGCTGTTGATGGGGCAGGGGTGGCACCAGTGGGTCTGGTGGTGGAGCACAGTTAGACAGGCCAATTCCTTGTGGTTGCCAAGCAGAGGATGGCAAGGAGGAGGAGAAGGAGCAAAGTGATGCCCAGCAAAACGGTGACAAAGAGGAAGAAGAGGAAGGAAAGAAGGATGACAGAAACATGAACTTCAGATTCATGTTCAACATTGCCGATGGTGGCTTCACAGGTAAGAGTGAGAGATGAGGTGTTGGCCTCTCCTGCAAAGCTGCTGCAGAGGCTCTGAATGTGACCCTTGTCACGGGCCATAGATGGGCTGGTGCTTTGCTGGCTGCAGCAGACATGAGTCTGTGCTGTGCCTGTGGCCCTGGGAGGTTCCATCACTTGCCTTGCCCACATGCTGTGCATTGACCCGCAGCCCGGCTGCCTGACCAGGCTGTCTCCCTTCTGCTTCTGCTTCCACAGAGCTGCACACGCTGTGGCAGAATGAGGAGAGGGCTGCCATGTCCTCTGGCAAGATCTACGACATCTGGCACCGCCGACATGACTACTGGCTGTTGGCAGGAATTGTCACGTACCCTTTGACCCAGCAGAACAGGAGGCAGTGAAGCGAGAGAGGCCTCTCTGGGGTGTGGGAGCTGGGCTGGCACTACAGTGATGAGCAGAGAGAGGGTTTGGGGCCACGGTGTTGCTGCGGGGTGGTGGGCAGGCTGTTGGCTGGCTCGTTCTGCCCTTGACACTTCCCCCACACCAGTCACGGCTATGCCCGCTGGCAGGACATCCAGAATGACCCACGCTACGTGATCCTGAACGAGCCCTTCAAGTCGGAGATACACAAGGGGAACTACCTTGAGATGAAGAACAAGTTCCTTGCCCGGCGGTTCAAGGTGAGTGGCAGGTCTAGGGCTGGTGAGTCCTCACTGGTGGGAGGACCAGAGCGGCACCCCGAAGCCTGGAGGGAGTCTGCCAGCGCCTTCTGTGAGTGAAGTGGGGACTGGACTTTGCGAGGGGCTCCGTGGTTTACTGGTCTATAGTGGGGTGGGGTCTGGTCCTGAATCCTTCCTCTCCTGCACCTCCCAGTTGCTGGAGCAGGCTCTGGTGATTGAGGAGCAGCTGCGGAGGGCGGCATACCTCAACATGACCCAAGACCCCAGTCACCCGGCCATGGCGCTGAACGCGCGGCTGGCAGAAGTGGAGTGCCTTGCCGAGAGCCACCAGCACCTCTCCAAAGAGTCCCTGGCTGGGAACAAGCCCGCCAACGCTGTCCTGCACAAGGGTGCGTGCCTGCAGGGCTGGGGGAGTCTGCTCTGAGGCTAGGAAGGGTTCCCCACCCTGACCTGGGGAGCCCAGCCAGGAGTTGTCCCCATTTTGTGTTCCCTCAGCCAGGAGCTTCCTGCTCCTCTCAGCTTCTGGGTCTGGCAGGTGTCTCCCCCAAGTACCTCCTGCTTTACTTGCAGTGCTGAACCAGCTCGAGGAGCTGCTGAGTGACATGAAGGCTGATGTGACACGCTTGCCCTCCATGCTGTCCCGCATCCCGCCCGTGGCCGCCCGGCTGCAGATGTCAGAGCGGAGCATCCTCAGCCGCCTGGCCACCCGTGGAGGGGATCCAGCTGCCCAGGTCTGTGGGGACCGGCATAGAGCCCCTCACTGTCAGGGTCATGGTCAGGTCAGGGCTGCAGGCCCATGTCTTTTCTCCCTCCTTGCCTCTCCAGGGCTCCTTCGGCTCCTCCCAGATCTTCAACAACAACTTTGGGCCAAATTTCCGTGGTCCTGGGCCAGGTGGGATTGTCAACTACAGCCAGATGCCTCTGGGACCCTACGTGACAGGTAGGTTGGCGTTTTGCTCTTGAGCAAAGAAATTCAGAGGGTGGATTTGGGCGGTCCAGGAGTGCTGCCAAAGGACAGTAGTGAGCAAGGTGTTTCCTCTGTCACCACAGATATTTAGCAGTTCCCATGATTTTCCCCTGCAGCTCCCACTCCTAGCCGAGGTAAGGCTGTGCTTCCGACTCTTTGTGCTCCGTTTGCTGGGGAACATGAAGGGGTGGGGGTCGCTAAATGGAGGTTTCATTTTGGGCTGTCCCCCCAGCACCAGTATCTGGCTGCGGCCTCTGACTTGAGCAGCCGCAGTGGAGGTGGGAGCAGATCCTTCCTGCAGCCCTTCCCAGGTGCCCAAGGGGTTGGCATGTGGGGAGGGTCCAGATTTGGCTGATGAGCAGCCGTCCCCTTTTCTCACAGCAGCCCTGGGGGACAGTCCCCTGTCCCTGGCCATGAGCCACTGTTTCCAGAGGTCGGCGGGGAAATTGTGCCAGCGTTGCCTGTGTGGAAAACAAGCTGCTGCCGGCGCTGCTGGGCTGTCCCGCTCCCGCTTCAAGTGTGCTTCGCCTGCTGCGGCCCCCGTGGGAGCAGTGGGGCCGGGGGTTTGTGTCCGTGTACATTTTTTGCACTTTCTTATTGAAGACTTGAAGAGTTTGTCTGGGCAAGGGGGGCTGAGGGGAGGGAGGGAGGTCTGGAGTTGCGGTGTTTGTCTGGTTGTGTTGGCACGTTTGGGGGTGAGGGGAGGCCAGTGGTGCCATGTCCCAGCTGGCTGTGCTCCCCAGCTTCCCCCTAAGGCCCATCTCTGCATCCTCGTGGTGTTTGAGCAAACACACGCCTGCTGCTGCCCCGCTGGAATCCCGGGCACAGCTGTGGTGTGGCTGGGGGTCCACATGTGCTGGGCTTGGGGCAGGCAGATGGAGGGGATGTGGGTGGGACAGAGGGGACAGCTGGAACTGGGATGGGGATACCTCGAGCGTGGTGACACTGGCAGCTGTAAGCAACGCCCCTGCATCCGCTTCGTGCTCTGTGCGTCCCGGTTTCTGTTCTGTGTTTTAATAAATCCTTTGGGAAGGATGCAGTGGAGTCTGGCAGGGGAAGGGAGGGTGGGGTGGTCTTGGAGGGCCCTGGCCACGGTTTTGGTACCCCTGTTATCCTGCACACGTGTCCACACACACACACAGAAACAGGCACAGACATGTCCACACGCACACACGTACACAGATGTGCGCACATGGAGACACAGGGACACACACATGGACACGGACAGACACGAGAATGCCGTGTGTATCTGCACAGATACTGTAATCTCTGCATGAGTGCACATGCATGTACATATGTCTGTGTCACCCCCACACATGTATAGCATATGTAGATCTGTGTACACACATGTGTTAGATATACACAGAACTGAAAGTTTTAGATGGGTATGTGTGCATATATATCTTTATGTGAGCACACACAGCTATAAATACTGATGTATTTAGGTACTGCTATGTGGGTGTGTTATCTGCACATACACACCTGTATATTATACATGTCTGTATAATGTATTTGTGGTTTTAATACACGTGTATTTGCGTGCATATATACTTGTGAGTGTGTATGTAGACACAGCTACGGGTAGATAACAGATATATGTACATAGGATGGATCTATATGTGGTATGGATTTATAGATCTATATTTACAGAGGTGTAAATACACATATATGTGTCTGTGTATGTAAGAATACACATAAATGTGTATTTGTAATTTGAACATATGCACATGCATACACATACAAGTGTAGATATATCTATATATCTACACCTCTGTATCTCCATATCTGTATCTCTGCATGGCTTTATGGGTGTATTGATCTGTGTGTGTATGTACAGACACACATGTATTTGTAATTTTTATATATTTATACGTAAGTGTAGATATAGGTAAAGGTGTATAGCTATCCTAGACAGAGTATACATGTGTATATACACACAGACATGAATGTATTTGTCAGTTCACACATATATGTGAGTGTATATGTTTTTGTTTGCACACAAACACTGATGTTCTGTAGACAGATGTACATATATAGATAAAGCTGTACAGGTATAGCTGCAGGTAAATCCACCTAAAGGTGTAGGGGTGTGTATGTGGGAGGTGTGCACAGACTCTCAACCATTTACAGAGGGGAACTCTGTTGTCATGCGTGGGTCAGGAGAGACCCCCCCTGTGTTTGTACACATACATTTATGGTGGGGCTGTAGGTGCAGCCACGGCTACACAGCAGATACACACACACATTGTGCAGAGAGCTCACAGGCACACTGCACAGAGCTCTCAGAGAGAGCAGAGCTCACACACACACACACCGTGCAGAGCTTGTAGAGTGCAAAGAGCTCACACACACACTGCAGCGCTCACTGTGCAGAGCTCACATACACTGCACGGAGCTGAGGGTTTGCAGTATATACGTACATTTACAGTTTTTGTGTGTGAACAGATAGAGGAAACTTTGTGTATAAATGTATGTGGATATGGATACATATACATAAGTATTGGCAAAAATATTTGGTCTGCACAGAGTACACAGAGAGCTATAAAGAGAGTTGTATTGTTCTCTCTATAGCTTTATGTATCATCTGTCTCTCTATCTATCATACATGTATCCATGTATATATATATAGCTATAACTAGACATACAGCTATATGTATGTATGTATGTATGTGCTATAGCTATATCTAAATTACAAATATCTGTGTCCATGTGTATATATGGCATATGTTTATAGATGTATAGACATGAATGTATTGTTATAGAGGTGGGTATGGATATAGAGACATCTACACATCTATCTGTATATACACATCTCTCGCACACCAGGAACATTTATGTACAGACCTGTCGTTTTCATGTGTGCATCTATCCATACAAACATGGATGCTGCTATAGCAGTATATTTACGTGGATATGTACACATCTATATATTACATATATGGATCAATACATAGAGCTATGTATGTCTGTATATACACAAGCACACACGTGTCCACGTGTGTGTTTATATACATTATATATGTAATTTTCAGAGGTGGAGGTACACATCTACGTATAGGTATCTGTATTTGTAAAAAGGTATTGATCTCTCAGAGACTGATGTCAGGGACAGAGGTGGAGGCAGAGCTGCATCTGTATCTACATCTGTCCGTGTGTGACTGTGATGTGTGTTTGTGTCTGTACACACCCCTGTAATAGGTGTACGTGGGTGCATGTGTAGAGGCTTTCAGTAGCTTCGTGCAGATACAGCTGAAGGCGCGTGTGGGCTGTGTTCACCTCCACAGCTGCTGTCTGCAAATGCACGCGTCTGTATGTCCCTGCATGTCTGTATGTCCCCGCGTCTGCACGTGTCCATGCACACACACACACTCTCGCACACTTGCCCACACACACTCCCCCAGCCCGGCCATGCCCCTCCTCCCAGCAGAGCCCTGCCCCGTGCTCGGCCGGGGCACGCCAGGCTCTTCCCGCAGAGGGCTCCCTCCCTGTCGCCGTCCCACCGCCCCCCTTGCCCGGGAGCAGGTGCTCGCCAGGAACCGCCGCCCCGCGGTGCGGGTGCCGCGCTGGAGGTGCCGGCGGCGCAGGGCAGAGGCGAGGGCCGGGCCCAGGCTGGGGAACAGCTTCGTGTTGTCGGCCTCGTGGGCGTACAGCACCGCGTGCACCCCGCGCCCACCGCCTCCGGCAACGCGGGGGCAGGAGCCACGCATGCAACGGGTCCCCGCAGCGGCTCCGGCTGCGGGCAGGGCGGCCGGGCAGCTCGGGGCTCGCCTCCCGCCCGCCGTCCCTGCGCCGCAGAGCCAGGCCGGGCGGCTGTGGCGCCATGTCCGGGGCAGCACGGGCGGGAGCGCTGGCTCTCGGCGCTCGCGGTGCAAACCACACTCTCCACTTTGGTCCAACAAAGCGTAAGCAAGCGAACGGGCGGCGAGGGCTGCGCGACGGGCGGCGCGCTCAGGCGCGCTTAGGATCTGTAGTCCTTCTTGCTGTATGGTTTGTTGCCCAGGATGCTATCGATCTCGTGGACGATGGAAGACGACAGCTTTGGAAGGACCTGCGGGGGACGGGGGCAATGCTGGGAGTTGGGGTTGTGACCCTGGTGTGCGCAGGAGGATGCTCACCGCCTCCACCCCGCCACATTCGTGCCACAAGCCCCAGCCTGCCGGCTGGGTGACCCAGTAATGGAGAACCTGAGTCAGGCCCGACCCTGCCCCCTCAGCCCAGCAAAGCCTCATCTCTGCTTCTCGCCTTCATGACAAGCAAAACCTGCCATGGAGCTGGGTTTGCAACCCTCTTTCCCCATACAGTGCAGCACAGCAATGAGTGCTGCGGGCAAATGTTGCTCCTGCTGGGAGCACTGACCTGTATTGCTCCAATATTCTCCATCAGCTGGTCGGCGTTGGAGGCCCCCAGTAAGACGGAGCTGACACCCTCGTTGCGGAGGCACCAGGCTGGGACAGGAGGGAGAGCAGAGCTTGAGCACAGCCCAGATACCCCTGGTGTCACCCTCAGCTGTCCCCCATGCCCTTACCGATGGCGAGCTGGGGAAGGGTGCAGCCCAGGCGCTCAGCAATGGCCTGCAGCTCCTTCAGCTTTGCTTGCTGGCGCCGGCCCTCCTCACTCAGGATCTTGTCCTTCAGCCACTGGTATCCCTGGGGAGTGGGAAGGGGTGTTGGGGAGGGATCAGGGTGCACCAGCACCCTGCACAGGCAGGGCATCCCCAAACTCCCTGGGTTGTGGCTCCTGGAGTTCCTGTTCCCGTGGGGACTTTGCAAGGCCCCTGGCCCTGCTCTCCCAGCTCTGTCCATCCCCATGTGCCCTCCCAGCCCTGGTGCAGCTCACCTTCAGCGAGGCACGGGAGTAGGGGGGGATGCCCCCATCATACTTCCCCGAGACAATGCCACAGGCCAGTGGAGACCAGGTCATGGCTCCAACGCCTGGGGACAGAGCAGAACAGGGGGATGACACTGCTGCTCCCAGCTCCCCCAGGGACTGTGGCGCCTGGCCTCAGCATCATGGGGCTTGGGGAGCACTGTGCTTTGGGGGACTGGGGAGGAACCCCCACTGTCATACCTATCTTGTGGAAGAGCTCAGGGAGCTGCACCTCCACCTTTTCCCGCTGGAACATGTGGTACTCAGCCTGCTCGCAGATCGGTGGAATCAGGTTGAACTGCCGGGCCACCGAATACGCCTCCTGCAGAAGAGCCAGGACCCTGAGTGCCCTGCCGCTCCCCCCGAGCCCCCTGCCGAACCCCCCAGCCCAGTCCTGAGCAGCCGCCCCGAAAAATAATTAAGGCTTAAGTGCATCTGCACACGCTTGGCTCAACAGCTGCTGTCTAATTAAATCAATGTCAGCGGCGTCACTGGGGCTGCTCTGCTGTGGCCGCCCCGGTCCCCTGGGCCCCTACCATGATTTCCATGGAGCTCCAGCGCGAGGTTCCCCAGTACATGGCCATCCCCTGGTTGATGACGTGGGTCATGGCTCGCACCGTCTCTGCCGGGAGGGAAGGAGAGAGTGGCAGGTGGGGTTTAGCAGGGGCTGCACTGGCAGAAGGGGGCTCGCATCCCGCTGATGGCCGGTGAGCATCCCACTGCCCAGTGCTGCGGCGAGAGCTGGCTCGTGTCCGGGGGATGCTTTCAGAAGAGCAGGATGGGGACAGGGAGCAGCCACTCAGGATGTGCTGGGGACCACAGCCGACCTGACATGCCACACGCGGTGCCAGGCTCTCCCAGCATGGAGAGCAGCCTGAGGCTTCTGCCAGTGGCCCCATGCCCTGTGGGGTTACCAGCACCGGCACTGCTGCAGGGGAGGGACTGATGCATTGCCCACACAAAGAGACCCAGGGAGGGAAGCCTGGACCCTGTGTAAGGTGCTCAGGGGTCTTGGGGGGGAGCCAGCCCTGAGCCATGCGGGCTGGGGCCAAGCCAAGGCGTGCTCCTGCAGCCAAAGGCGGGCAGCGGGGAGGGCAAGGGGCACGAGGGTCCACGGCCGGCACCAGGGCACACACCCCAGCATGCTCACAGCCACCCTGGCAAGGAGGGACACTGCTGGAGACCCCAGCATGTACCAAGGGCACCCCATGGCAGGACCCTGGGGGCAGGGTGGGAGCTTCTCTGCTTTTTGTCCTTTAAATTGCAGTACAGTCTGAAGGGACAGGGGGTGTCTGTGTTGTGCTGCCGCTGCCTCTGCATCTCATGGCGGGGTTTGCTTGAGAGGGAGGAACAGGGATGGGGGATCACAGGGGAGTGGGGACTCTGCCCCGGGAAATGCCGCTGGGACAGGCAGCGGCTGGCGGGCAGAGTGCGGGCAGGGAGTACCTTCTACGATGAAAGTCCTGGACTTGGAGGAACTAAATGGGTCCCCTGGTGATAAAAGAGAGATTTAGAGAAAGTGGAGTCACCGCTGCTGGGACGGGGACAGTGACCTGCCACCGCACCGCCAACCCGCCCCGCTGCGGCCCGAGAGGGTCCTGGCGCCGGGCAGGGGGCAGCCGAAGTGTGACTGTGGCGTGGGCCGACCGTGGTGGCGGAGGAGCGGGTTCTGCTCAGGAGGGAAGATGCCCTTGAAACACAAGCCTGGCGCAAACCAACCGCGACAGTGATGAAAGGTGGCGGGGAGGAGTGTGGCACTGTGGCGCGCACCCACCTTCCATGGGCGTGTTGGGGTCAGGCCGGTTGGCGAACACCACGTCCACGTACTCCAGCTGCAGCCGCTCCAGCGACGCCTTCAGACCTGCGGCACGGACGGGGCTGTCAGGCGTGCTGGGCCCCGTGCTGCCAGCAGTGAGGCAGACGGTGAGGCACAGCCTGGCACCGGTGCCAGCAGCGCCCGGCGAGTGCCCTCACCCCTACCCCTACCTTCTATGATGTGTTTTCGGGACAGGCCCCTCTCCGTCTCAGCCCTGGAAAAGGAAAGGTGGGTGAGAGCCTGAGGTGAGAGCCTGACCTGTGCTGGCTGCTCTGCTGCAGGGCAGGTGTTACCTACTTTCCTCCCCAGAAGATTTTGGTGGTGATGACCAGGCTGGACCGTCTGCAGGGAGAAACAGAGAGTCACTGGTGGTGGCACCTGCAAAGCCCCGTGCACCCTGCGTGGGATGGCACATTCCTGCCCAGGGCTGCTCTGCCAGCTTTCCCCAGCCCATCAGCACCATAGCGATGGCTTTGCCAAACAGGGATGGTGTCCGGCTTACCTCCACCCTTTTTTCTTGATGATGTTCCCCAGCACCACCTCGGCCCTACAAGGGAAGGGGACATCAGCCATTGGCACCTGGCTGCTGTGGCCACGGGGAGTGGTGGCAGCCGGCAGGGATGGCCCCAGACCCCGGGAGAATAAGAGGCAAATGCAGTGGCTGTGTGGACACTGTTTGCCCATTAGCTGCTGAGCTGCCCCCAGTGCATGAGCTTGCTAATTTTCAGTGAATCCATGGGCACACGCCAATGCCCTGGGCCGGTGTGCCCTGGGTACAGCTGCTGCTCACTGTGCTGGGAGGGTGCATGGCTGCACCTGTGTGATACAGGCCATCACGAGAAGCATGGGACTGCCAGAACCACGAACCAGAACCAGAACCCCCTTGTGAGCAAGTGCTCGTAGCCCCATCCTGGAAGCTGCTTTGCAGCTGGCAAGCCTGGGAGATTCCCAGTGCCACTGTGGTTTGGTGGGAGCCAGGGTGTGGGGTGAGACCCCTGTGGCACTGCCAAAGCAGGGTACCTACTTGCCAGCAGCGTAGACTTCTGCCGTGTCGAAGAGATTAATGCCGTTGTCATAAGCTAAAGTCATCAGCTGCTCTGCCATCTGCGAGGAGAGAGCGGGGTCGGTGAAGGGGGTGGCCGAGAGCCGGCGCACGGGCGCGTGCGCAGAGCACTGGTGAGCTTGGGCATGCTGCACGCACTCAGGCCACAGCCGCGGCTGTGCTGGCTCCAGCCCCTCCCCGCTCACCAGGGAAAGGCTGGGGAGGGACGGGGTGAAGGGGTGCAGCCTTACCTCATCTGTGATCTGCCCTCCAAAAGTCACCCATGTTCCTGTGGGGGAGAGAGAGGTGTGTGCACGGTGAATGGGGAGCTCTGCCACCTCAAGCCCCTGGCCATCCACCCCGGCTCCCTCAGCACAGCCCCAGCATGTGGTGGCCACAGCTGGCCCTGCCGCGTGCACTGTGGTGCTCCCAGCACGACCCAGTCGCTTCCTATCGTGTCAGAAAAAGAGAAAATAATTTGACAATTTCTGGGCTGTGACTCAAAACAGCCGCAGGGCTGAGGAAAACCCTTTCCTTCCCTTTGCAAACATTGCGGGGGCAAGCGAGCACTGCCCTGGCCAGGGAGTGCCGGCAGCTGCTGCGGGACTGAGGGGACGCCGAGGGGCTGTGGCAAACCCTGGCACTTACCCAGACCTAGGCAGGACACACGCAGCCCAGACTTCCCGAGGTTCCTGGAAGACAGAGACCATTAGGAAAGGTGCCAGAAAGCCCCAAAAAGCTGTCTCATGCATCCTGCATGCCACCAAACACACTGGGTGTGAGGGCAGGGAGGTGTGCTGCTGGCCCCTGGTCCCATCCCCACCTGGGATGGTTCCACAATGAGAGTCCCCTCTCAACTGATTAACGAGCCATCCAAGGCTGGGCATCCTGCAGCTCGGTAGTGGCACTGCCTGCATCTGCGCAGTGATGCCGTGCCCAGCAGGGCTATTGGGAGAGCAGTGACCTCGTTAAAGCAGTTCCCCATGATGAGGCTGGGGTGTCTGGCTGTCCTGAGAGTGCCGTTGGCACTGGGGAACGAGACTGGAGGAAGAGGAGCTGGCATGCCAGTGATCAGGACTGAAGCATCCCACACATGGCATGAGTTGTGCCTGTTCTCTGCATCGTGGCACAGGGAAGCACAGGGCTTGCACCAGGCGAGGGTGCTTGGGAGTGGAGCAACATCCCGGAGAAATGGAGCACCCCAGAAAATCTGACCGGCACAAGGAACTGGAGAACAGCTTTCAGGAAGGGGGCCAGACTGGCAGACGCCTTCGCCGTGGTGATGGAGAGCCAGTTACTTGTTAAAAATGACAAAGGCTCAAGAAATGAGCGTTAAAATAAATAAAGTGTAGGTGAGCCGCGGCAGCTCGCCCGCGCGGGTGTCGCATAGCAACCAAGGCACCGCCACCGCCGGCACCGCCGACACGGGCACCGGCAGCCGGGCAGGGAGTGGCTGCGGCCCGGCCGCGGGCAACCGTGGGCTGCACTGAGTCAGGGCAGCATCCTTCTGTGCTGCCATGTTATTGCCCAGCATCTGGAGGCACTGGTGCTCCCTGTCCCACGGTGTTTTTAGAGAATTTCGCGGTGGCGAGAGGCCGTGGCTGTGGGACAGCAGTGGCTCAAGCCCCTGTGATGGGGGGTTGACACGCGGAGTGCACAGCATCCACCTCATCCTGGCCCTTCCAAGAGCATCGCAGGGGTTTCCACGGGCAGGTGGCCATCGCTGCTCTCGGCTTCCCAGTCCAAGTGTGTTGACCGGTTGGCCAATGGAGATACTGACAGACCTTGGGAAGGCCAAGCATCCTCCCACACTGTGCTATGGCCTTCCTATCCCATCCATTTGCTAGGAGCATCCCCCTGTGCCACCGTCCCTCCAGTGGGGACCCCCGAGCTGATCACCCATTGCCTGGGAGAGGGTGTTGCTGGTATGCTCCTCCTCTGGCTGAGGACATGACTGTGGGGCGGGAGCACTGAGCCCTGAGGATGGCACTCAGCATTGCCCCAGTACTGCTGTCAGCATCACAAAGGTTTGGTGTTCAAGAGCTGGACAGAAGCAGACCAGCCCCCTCCCCAGGGCCCGGGTGAGGGGACTCGGCTGATTTGGACATCACTGGTGGGTGACGGCCAGGCTCACCCCAGCACTCTGCTGGCCTGACACACTTTGTGCCTAATGCTGGCACATCTGGGCTGCAGTGGAGGCACACAGCCGCTGGCAGCTGGACCATGGCGTGCAGGCTACTCTTGGGGGGGGGGGGC
>VZRR01009437.1:32558-44722 GCA_013398015.1 Oreocharis arfaki
GGGGGGGCCTACCCTGTCCTGGGGTTCTTGCTTTCCTGGGGAGAGCCCCAGCCCCACACCTGGGTGCACACTCAGCCTCAATGGGGGAAGACCCCAGCACTCTGCCCCAGAGCCAGGACATGAAGTGCATGAGCTCTGTGGGTGCTGGCCGGGGGACCCCACAGGCACACACCGCCCCGTTTCCAAAACCACCATGGGCAGCCAGAGCCACTTACAGCTCTGCACTCGCTTCGCAGGGCACTGAGTCTCCGGCAGCACTGAAAAGATGCCATGGCAGCCCGGATTAACGCTACCGTGACTCCCAGACCCCCCGGCTCAGCAGCCAGCCCGGCTTGGCAGACACTGAGGATGCTACTAATCCTACCCTGAATTTTAGGGTCCCTTCTTCCCCCCCGATCCTTAAGATTTTACGCGCGGCTGGATCAAAGCTGCCCTGAGGGGACGGGAGCAAACAGCGAGGAAGCGCACGGAGGCGCACGGTCAGCACTTTTAGCGACGAGAAACCGACGGAGCCGGACGCGAACCGGAGACGAGGGGAGCGCGGCGCCCCCGGCCCCCAGTCGCCGCCCCGATCGCAGTGAGGAACAGGGAAAGCCCCAGGAGTGCCCGTTTCTTACCGGTATTTCATCCCCGGTTGCTTGACGCTGGACTCGCTGGAGGAGGGGGCATTCTGCACCGAGAGCTGCCCCAGGCTGCGGGCCACCATGGCCACGGCGCGGAACTTGCCGCGGGTGCCGAGGCTGGGGCTGCCGGCATTCTGTCTGTTCAGCCGGTCCTCCGCGCTCCGGCTCTTGATGCTGTGCTCGGAGCACACAAAGGAGACCTGCATGCTGCTCCGGCGGGCAGCAGCGCCAGCTGCCTAAATTTAGCCGGCGCCCCGGGCGAGGCGGGGAGCTCCTCCCGCGCGCCGCCAACGTGACGGCGGGGGGCTGCGAGGCGGCGGGCGCGGAGCGCTCCCGTCAGCCCTCCTGCCCTCAATATTTGATGAGCTCGGGAAGCGAGCGAGCGGCACGCGGGCAGGTGGGGGCAGGAGGGGCAGAGCCGCTGCCGGTGCCCCCCAGAGCGGCCGTGGCGGGGCAGGACTCCCCTGCCGCCCCGCTGAGCATCCCCCCGTGGGCGCGGCTACTGGCCCAGCCCCGCTTTGGGGCACAGCGAGGGCTGAGGCTGCGGAGCGAAGAGGTCCTTCCTTGCCTCCCTCCGGCCACGCGCAGCAGCACAGATTCCCCTGCACGAGTCCGAACCCAAAACCTCCGTCAGCAACGCGTGTGCATCCCCAACCCCACGGCGGCGATGCTGATGGCTCTCCCGCGGCAGAGCCCAGCTGCTTGCTGAAGTTGTCTCCCTCGGGGCCATAGCCCCAGCAGCACATTCCCCATATTTTTCCCAGTGCAAGCGAAGTCGAGTGAGGTGAACTCCAGGCCAGCATCTCCTGCCGAAGCAGGGACACAAGTCACCACACTACAGCACCGTCCTGCGGCCGGGGCCACGTGCCGGCTGCCAGCACCTGCCGTGCCCCTCAGGATGGAGCAAGATGCGGCAACGGGGCTTGCAGGAAATTATGCACATTTGCCCCAAACCTAATGAAAAATCTTGTAATCTCCTCCGCTTCCCTCTGTCGCAAAGCTCCTTAGCTGGTAATCCTGCCAGCACCAGCGCTGGCTCCACTGTGGGGGGGGACCTGGCAGCAGTTGTCAGCCTGCAGAGGATGAGAAACCCCGCAAATTTTGGGGGCAGCGGGGACAAGCCCAAGGAAGCAGCACCTTTGGGGTGCCTGTGCCAGCTGCTGCCATGAATAAATAATGTCCCCATGAATATTAGATGGGCTCTTGCCACTGTATAAATGTTACCGCGGTCATTGTGAGCGGAGGGGAACCTGACCCGCGGCGCGGCACGGCATGGCACAGTGCAGCACGGCAGGAGCTGGCAGAGCTGCCAGCTCCCGGGGGCTTCACTGCAGTGGGGGACAAGGGGCATGCCTGAATTGCCACTGGAGAGCAGCTACTGTCCTCAGCCCTGGTGCCCCCCAAAGCCTGACCTGGGTTCCTGGGGGTGCTGGGCCCTGCACCCCATTGGCCCACCTGCAATACTACGGGAGAGTGGGGAGGGGTGCATTGGGCAGAGCAGCCCCATCCCTCTGAGGGGCTGTGGCTGCCTCTCCAGCTTGTCCTTCTCCTAATAAGGACATTGGCTGAAATCCTGATACACCTTGCACCAGGACCCACATGCAAAATTAATGATGCATCCGCTCTGTGATGCGCACCCATCAGTCAGGAGGAGACGCACACCCGTCAGGCGGAGATGTACCCCCCTCAAATAGAGATTTACACCCATCAGGTGGAGATGAACCCTTGTCAGCCGGAGATGCACCCCCCAGTCAGGCAGAGATGTATCCCCATCAGATGGAAATTTACACCTCTGCGGCAGAAACAGCCCTTTGGAGGCTGTTTGCTCCAGGTGCCTAATCTTTAAAGCTCAGAGAGTGTTTGCATCTGCAAATGCCCAAACAGCAAACAGGAATGTCAAGTGAGAAGCTCAAAGATCACCAAGTAGGAAAGTGCTAACGGCGCCAATCGGCTGCCGCCTCTCTGGCGCACACTGTGCCAAGGGCATCGGCGCCTCCCAGCCTCGGCACGGCACAGCGGAGCCGAGGTGAGCATAGGTGAGAGCCATTCTCCTGACGAGGTGTCAAACCAGCACCAAGGAGCATTCCCTGTGTCATCCCCTCACCTCGGCCCTCGCCGCCCTCGCGGCGCTGCCTTACCTGTACTTCATGCCAGTGGCGCGGGCAGTACTGTCGGCCAGGGAGAGCCCGTGCATCCGCAGGAACTCCTCCAGAGTCTTCACCCGCGCCGCCGCCCGCATGTCCCGCAGCCGCCGCAGCTCCAGCCCATCGGCTGCTCGGGGGGCTGGGGGCAGCCCCCACTCGGGGCCGGGCCGGCTGGCCACGCTGCGCAGGCTCTCACTATAGGTCATGGAGAGCATCCTGCCACCCGAGCGTGGGCTCTGCCAGCCAGCCACGCCGCCAAACACTCTGTGGTGCTATGGAGAGAGCTGGGAAAGCACAACGTGGGCTCCATCGCCATTCAGGGCACGGCCCTGCCCGCACTGCCATGCCAGAGTGGTGGCACCCGCCCTTGCCAGGACACGTGGGGACCCTAGCAAAGCCAGTCTCTTCAGCAGAGCAAAGCCTTGGTGTGGGAGCTGAAGCACAACAAGAGAAGCAGCAGGACAGGGATGCAGCACAGTCCATGTCTGAGGCTGCAGTGGTGCCTGCCACAGCTGCCCCAAGCCACGATGCAGCAGTATTGCCTGTGCTCCGGCTGTGCTGGCTCCCAGCTCACACCGTATGGGCTGCACTGGTTTGCATCCCTGCGAGGGACGCAGTGGGTCCCAGGGGCTGGCTGAGGCATGGTACAGTGGCACAAGTACTGGTGGTGAGAATCTGGCAATGTGTGCCAGTGGGCAAGGAAAATCAGGATGGGAAAGGGGTCCCTATGGGGCTCCCTGGAAAGGGTGGCCATCGGCAGAGGGTCTGTGGGCACTGGGTGCTCGCTGTGCCTGCGTCACGCTGCCGCAATGTGCGCCACCAGCCAACACCTTCCCCACCACCGCGGCAGCGA
This sequence comes from Oreocharis arfaki, assembly GCA_013398015.1. Taxonomy (NCBI): domain Eukaryota; kingdom Metazoa; phylum Chordata; class Aves; order Passeriformes; family Paramythiidae; genus Oreocharis; species Oreocharis arfaki. Next base: position 36,179 of record VZRR01009437.1, read on the forward strand.
CCTCCCAGCCGGTGCGGCTGCTGAAAATAGCCTGCCGCAGGGTGGGCTCCTCGCACACCCGAGCCCTTGCTGCCTCTATGACTGGGACCTCGCTGGTGGTGGCACTGGCATCGATTTCTGTGCCTCTCTCTGCAACTTCTCTTGTTCTCAGTGTCTGCAAGGAGCAGGGACTGGGGCCAGAACTGTGGTGCTGGTGCCGGAGTGGCCACTGGGGATGCACTGTGACAGATCTACAACGGCATCAGGCTCCCGCCAGGCTCCCACTGGTGGTTTTTTCTTTCCCTGCGAAGCTCACGTTGACAGTTGCAGGAGCCAAAAGTGAAGTGCTCTCTGCCATTGAGGTGTGACCTCCAGAGGAAAGGAGAAGGAAACCCAGAGGACATGGAGAAGCAGCTGGCCAGGTATGACCAAAACCCTGGGGGTCTCCTTTGACAGCTGGTGCTGCCAGAAACCGCTCCTGCTCTGTAGCAAGGCCTTGGGAAAGCAGGGAGACATGGAAAGGGAACCCTTCCCTCTGCTGTGGCAAAGCCAAACCAAATCCTGGTCACCTCAAAGCTGGAGCCAGCACTTCCAGCACTAGCCCTTCTCCGTGGCTGGTAGTTTTAATTAGGGCAGTGCCAGTGGCTCCTGCTGGGTACGGGCACGTGGTGGGATCTCCTTGTTCCCAGTGGGATCCCCTTGCCCTGGTAGGATCCCCTCACCTGACAGCAGCAAGGAGAAGCCTGAGCTGACTGCAATGCTGCTCTACAGCAGCAAAACTGCTCTGCAGCTGAGCAGAGCTGGAGGTTTGATCTGAGCTGCTCTGAGGAATGGAGTGGGAATCCACCGGCCGCCCTATCTTGACACTTCCCTGATTTTTAGCAGAACAGTACTGGAGGGCAGAGAGAGCGCGGAGGCGGCGGGTGCAGTCACGGCCGTTTGATAGCACAAATCCCAGTGCTCCCGGGACAAGCAGCAGCAGGGCTGCAGGAGCTGCCAAGGATAAGCTGAGCTGTGCCCAAGCGGGAGAGGCTGTTTTGCGAGGGAGGAGCAGGGATGGGGGACAGAGCGCAGGCTCTGCAGGATAACGGCACTGCTAGCAGCGTCAGGGGCACAACAGGTGGGCAGCTGCCCAGAGAGATGTCTGGCCAGCCTGGCTTGCCAAGCTGGGAAGTTGACAGCCACCAGCCTGCCTAAAGCCAGGAAGACCCCAAACTCCAAAAGAAAACCACCCTAAGCCATCAAATCCCAAGGCACCCTGCATGGAAAATCTTCCCTGCTGCCCGCAGCGGCTGCCCCATGGCGGTGCCCATCCCCGCTCATCGCCCACCATGCCCAGCCCCGCTCGCCGCCCGCGCTGCCGGCCCTGACTCACCGCGCCGGGGAAGCTGCTCAGCAGCCGCGCAGCTCTGGGCGGCCGGGCTGCCCCGGGGCAGATATAAGAGCTGCGGCCGCCCCGTTGTTTTGCATTAGGGGAGTGTCGGCGCTTGGCATCCAAAGCACTTGGCGGCTGCGCCGGGCCCCCAGCGCCCGGCTTCTCGCTGCGCTCCATTAGCCCTATTAGGGGATTTTCTTCCTTGCGAAGGGGAGCTAAATTATTCATGGCGCCTCGCTAAAAGCCCGGGGATGTGCTGCTGCTTTATCAACGCTGGCATCACCGCCCCTCGCCCTGGGGTGATAGGTCCCTTGTCACCAGCACACAGGGCGGTGGGGACAGCTGGACACTGGAGCCATCGGGGAGCGGAGATGGTGCCCGGCGGCAGACACAGCCCCTCCTGTGGTCCCCGCGGCAGTGGAGCCGGAGCTGGGCTGTGGCAGGACTGAAAGGTAGCCTCCCCTGGGAAAGGAGCCCCGAAACGGAGCGGGGTGGACGACACAGGTGGCTGCTGCCTGAAGGCAGCCTACGGACGAGCTCCTGCCTGTTGGCCTTGGGAGCCTTTTGCACCAGATGTGTCCAGTGGTTTAGGCCAGTTTGGCAGCCAAAGCTTGCACGTGGCTGGGGCTCAGCAGTGCCGATGGCAGCACTGGATGGACACTGTCAGTGCATCTGAGCCATCCCAGTGCTGGCTGGCCTCACCTCCTCCCATCACGTGCGGGATAGAGTGGGGGGGCTACGGATCCATGGAGGGGCAGCCCCCTGTCCCCCACCCCACAGCAGCCAGGCCAGACCCAGTCCCACACCACCGGGCTGCTGTGGTCCTGGGAGCACTGGAGCAGCTGGCACAGTGTGTGGGGAAAGCACTGCCCTCACTTCAGACGGTAAAAGGGTGGTGGGGGGTGAGTGTTGCCTCCCAAACCACTTAATGAGACTGCTCCTAATGGCAGGAGCTGTGGAGCAGCTGGCTGGTTTCCCAGAGCTGCTCTTGGGAAAAGCCAGGGGCTTCTCCAGGCACAGCATTGGCATGGGACAGTCCCCCAAGCTGAGCTGAGCCGAGCTGAGCCCCACACCCCGCAGTGGCTGCCCCCTGCAGCCATGTAGCCACACTCTGCTACTTGGACAGCCTGTGAGGACGGTCCCCCCCATCCAGCCACACCCCAGGGTCCCCACACGGCGCTTCTGAACCCATGAGCAGGTGATGAGGTGATGCCACACCTGTGATGCCCATGCCACACAGAGGGACCCTGGCACAGTGGGCAGAGAGGGCAGTGCTGTGCTGGCATTATCTGGGCACGGGCAGGGGCCACAGCCACTTGCCAGGGGGATTTTGGGGAGGGGGAAGGGCCTGGTTACCTGTAGAACTGGAGCTGGCGCTTGGGGCTCCCGTACCTCGCGCTTCCGACAGCAAAGGGGAGAGAGAAGAAAGATGCCACAAACCCCGTTAGAAAGGAGGAGCGGGACCGAGTGGCAGAGTCAGTGGCTGTGGGAAAGGTCAGTGGCACCCGCCCATGCCACACACACCACTGTGCAGCGGGCACTGGCATGACCCTGAAAGTGCCTCCTATGCCCGTAACAGGCAGCAGCACCCCAAAACGCTGCTGCTACTACTGTCTGGGGATTTTGGGCTGGAAGCTTTTGCACAAAGTGTGCCGGGGCAGTTCAGGAGCATCAGGGCAGTTTCAGGGAGTGTGGTGGTTCTGGGTTGCCACAGGCTTGGGTGTGAAGCCCGACAGAGTCCCCCCAACACTGCCCTGCACCCTTACCTGTAAATCATCCCTGGGGAGCCCGTCTGCCGCAGCGAGAGTCGCGCTGGGGAGTCAGTGGTGGATTCGGGATACATGGAGCCAGCCTGGGCTCCCCGGAGCCACTCGCCGCCTCACCCCTGCCACAGGGGAAGAGGAAAAGAGGAAGAAATGAATTTTTTTGGGGCACGCGCATGACGGCGCTTCCTGTTGCAGTAGATCTCAAGCCGGATGGGCATGTGGCGTGGGCAGCAGCGTAGGCACGGCAGCCCTGCCAGCCCCAGACCTTGGGGCTCACACCATGACCCACCACTGATCCCAAAACCATCTTGCCCCAGCCCTGTTCCCCTGACTTCCCAGCTTGGCTGTTCTCTCCAAACTTGTAGGGGTCCTGAGATTCCAGGAAACGGTGAGGAAACACGGTCCTGAAAAACGAAACATTCTGAAAACCCTGAAGCTGTCCCCAGGGGTCCCTCTGAAAGGGACAAGCCAAGGGGAGGAAAACAGTCTGGCTTTTCCTGCAGCCCATATGTGACTGTGTGCACAGAGGTGAGAGAGCTTCGAAGGAAAGGAGGGCTCATCCCCAGGCAACCCTGACCCTCCCTGTCCCTGTCCCCATGCCAGGGGCATCCAGCATGACTCCCTGGGAGCTGTGCTCCTGCTCCTGCAACACTGTCAGCAGTTTCCAGTATCACAGAAAACAATGACACTTCCCTACAGAACTGGGGCTGGGATTTAAATTTATCCCATCTTTCTTTAGGCCGGTGAGATGCCATCTTTCCACTGCGGGTCACAAGCTGCTCTTTTTCCCAGATGGGGACTTGAGAGATCTCCGGGCTCCTTCCCAGCTGCCCTGGGCTCAGCAGGAGCATGGCCTTACACAGTGTGCTCATATCCTGGCACACATCCCGCCTGCATCCTGGCACAGCATGCCTGCATCCTGCATCCCTCCCGCATTCTGGCACAGTATGCCTGCATCCTGCATCCCGGCACAGTGTGCCTGCATTTTGCATCCTGCTTGCATCCCAGCAGGGCATGCTTGCATCCTACATCCACATCCTGCATCTCTCCTGCATCCCAGCATAGTGTGCCAGCATCCTGCATCCCTCCCGCATCCTGCATCCCTCCGGCATCCCGGCCCGGCGTGCCTGCATGCCGGCGCAGCCCCTGCAGCCCACGCAGCCCAATGGCAGCAGCTGCGGCAGCCGAGCCCATCCCCGCGGAGCCGCCCACCCGCCCACCGCAGCTCCCGGCCGGGCTGCAGCCTCCTGCACAGATCCCCATCGCCCTCCTCCTGAGCGCTGCAGGAGCGCGTCTCCCTTGGTCACAGCCGCGCTGGAGCCGGAGCTCAGGCAGCCTCAGTAAAACCGGGTTTATTTTCGACAAGTCAGGAGGGAGCCGCTCTCTCCCGAACCCGCAGCACTGACCTGAGCCGGGAGCAAGACCCTGGCGAGCCCTACAGCCAGGACCCGCCTGAGCTCCCCGAGCCCTTGTGACCCCCCGGCTTCTCCCGGGGGCTGCGAGCGTTGGCTCCGCAGCTCCCGCGGCCTCGCCTGGCAGTGGGCAGCTGCCTGCAGCACCGCCGGGGCAGCAGCAGCTACCGGCCGGGCACCGTCCTGCCCGCTCATGCCAGCTCAACGTAACTTCGTTAGCGGCAGCTTAACAAAGCTGAGGGAAGCTGGGGGACACCTGCAGGGGGGACACAGCCGGACCCCCGTGTCCCAGCACAGCCATGCAGCTCCTTGCTTGCAATCCCGGACTCCTGCGTGCCTCAGGACTGGCCGATTCTGTATCCCAGGGGGCTGTGGTGCCAGGAGCTCAGAACTCCACAATTTTCAGCAGGACCTGATGCCCCTTCCCTGCTGCCTCCCATCAGTGCTGCAGGGACCAAGTGCAGTGGCTGGAAAGTCTCTGGCAGTGCCAGGGAGACTTTGCTGGCAAGCGCAGCTGGACCACGAGCACACGGGCCAGGGCTCTGCACCCTGAGGAGCCAAAGTGTCCCAGCTTTTGGGGCCAATTAATCCCTCTGAGCTCTCTGAGCCAAAGGCACCACCAAAAGCCCAATCCCCTCTGTGTCGGCAGCTTGGTGCTTTCCTGAGACTGCTTCTGCACCTCCAGCTTCCTCACGGCACAACTCAGCTGTGAGTCTGCAACTGCAGGAGTTTCAGCAATGGCCCGAGAGGGAAGAAAAGTGTTTTCTTCTGCAGGATATACCCAGGAGCCAGGTGAAGGACGCCCTCACGATCTGTGCTCCCACCAAGGTCCATTCCCATCCCTGGCAGCATAATGGGGTATAGGAGTGTGGGTGCTGCGACATGGACGGTTTATGGCTGGGAAGCCCCTGGGAGCTGGGCCAGCTTGGGGAGGACTACATACTGCAGCCTGCCACACATGCTGCCATCAGGGCAGGAGCAGGTGAAACTGGACATGGAATTAATGCAAATGTAGAGATGAAACTGCTGCTTCTGGTGAGCCTGATCCTCCAAGGGTAAGGCTCTGGGGCAGAGAGAGCTGGGGGACCCCTGCCCTGAGCACCCCAGCATCCTGCCCAAGTCAGGTGAGGGATGCAGGTAACACCATGGGGAGCATCACCAGGTGCCTGTCCCCATATTTCTCCCCCTTTTCCGCTGTGTTTGTGGCAAATGCCCCCCTCCAGGCCACGGGGAAGGTGACTTTAGCTCAATGACTCACGCTGCCCTGCTCTGTCGCCTCGGCACCTCCTGCCACCTCCTGCCGTCACCTCTGTGCTCATGCCCCGTGCTGGTCTCGTGCCCCCGCCTCCCCCGGCTGCACCGGCGCCGCAGGGATCCGCAGAGCAGCAGCCCTGCCCCTTCCTTCGGTCCGGGAGCCTCTGTTGCGGCGCAGCATCTCCCAGCCCACCGGGCCCCTCCGACCGCCCGGGTGGGCTTCTGCGCCTTCCCCAGCCCATCATCACGACAACGCGGCAGGCGGGCGCTGGGGACTCAGCTGCGACACGTGAGGTCGCCCGTGACCGCCGAAGCGCCGGCACCGACGCTGCTCAGCTGCCCGAGTCAATGATACAGCCCAAAAGCACACGCGGCGCGTCGGCCGGGGTTATTCCGGCTTTGCCGTCACGTACACCAGTGCCAAAGTAACAGGGTCCATCGCGCTGCCCGCGGGTCCCTGGTGTGTGGCACTGCCAGCTCCCTGCTGCGCCGTGGCTGCCGGCCAGGCACGGCTGAGCCACCGCCGCGGCCCCGCCGGCAGCCGGCACCGCACCTACCTGTCTCCGGTGCTCGGACGGAGGGCGATGCGCGGTCGGGAGGCACAAGGAAATGAGTCAAACCCGGCTGCCGGCGGGCTGCAGGCTCCGCGGGTCTCGGGAAGCGGCGCCGGTGCCGGCGCAGAGCAGCTGCTACAGCCGGCGGCAAACGCAGCGGATGACGGTTCCTACCCCATTCCCGCTCTGTCCCCGGGAAAAGGCGTCTGGCGGAGGGCGAAGCCGAGCCCTCCGCGCCCCGGGATGCGACAGCACCCAAGGATGCTGCAGAGCCGTCCCTGCCGCTCTCACATCCTGACTCGGCAAGTTTGGCTCCGCCGGTGGCTGCAGCCGGCTCCCGATCCCGCCGGTGCCTTAACCGTGTCGGCGCCGCAGCCCGGCACCGGCGGCGCGTGGGCGAGCGAGCGGCTGCCACCAGCCGCCCCTGCGCAGCTCAGGCGGGGGGAGGCTCGTCCGGGGCCACGGGGAGCCTGGGCAGGAGCTGCATCATCGCTGCCTTAAATCGCGCCGGGTGTGTTTCTCTCAAAAAAATTCAAATACAGCATCAGCAGTGATGCTGCGGGGCTGCCTCCAGCACCAGGGTCACCCGGCTGCCGCGTTCTGCCACTGGCCACCCATCCTCCTCTGCTCGCGCTCATCATGCCTTCTCAGTGCCTTTGGCTTTTTGGCTATCTTGGGCAAAAACCCACCCTGGAGCGTGCGGCTTGGAGACACCCCAGTAACTGGAGCAGGCTGGTCCCTGTGGCAGCGTGGCTCAGTGATCCCACAATGAAAACAACACCAGTGTAGCTAGATCTAACAGGAAGACCAGAGGCCAAGCCAGCAAAAAAGGGTCAGGGTTTGGGACAGGCTGTTCACGCAGTAGTGCTCTGGCAGCTATAAACTAGGAAAACCTGGTTCCTCTCCCTCAGCCAGGTCCTGTTCAGCTTCATGGCAGCATCTTGGCACTTCTTCTGCCATTTCAGCACGGTCCTGGCAGCGATGGGGCGAGTAAGCACACTGCCTGCTCCAAACCATGCTGACGCTGACAGGGACCACTCAGTACTGCCAGGTTGGGTGATCCCAGCAGGATGCCCTCTTTCCATGCCACAGCAGCTCCATGAAAAGCCAGTAACAGGCGGGGAAGGTCATAAACCCCGTCCCATTTGGGGATGCCCCCAGCACCAGCCCATCAGTGGCTTTGCTACCCCCACAGATGGTGGGAGCCATGTGCTAAGTCGATCTGTTCCCACTCCATGATGCATCTGACCCACAGGCCATGAGCAGGGGGTGACAGCTGGCCCTGCCACCCTCCTCATCGAAACAGTAATAGTAATAACTAATAAAACCAGCAGCTCTCTCGAATCTGCCGTTGGCAGCTACATATAGAGGCATTTTCTGCTCACCAGCTGGAAAATCACTGCATATATGCAACAGGCCTGTATAGGGGATGTGATACAGACTGGATACATCTTGCCCAGCCTGCTCTGGCACTCACCCACGGTGCTGCGCCGCAGCTCCCAGCAATGCTTGGGGAAGAAACCTGTGTTTTTGGGAAGCAGGATGGGTGCCCTCCTCACACCTGCCAGCGGCACAGACCATATCTCACCTGGACGAGAGCCTGCGGCGCCCGCGTGAGCAGTCCCTTGCCGGCCACAGGCTGAACAGGCAGGGGGCCTACAGGGATCCCCATCACCAAGAGAACAGCCCCCAAAAAACGGAGGCTGGCGAGACAGAGGCCCGCCAGCTTCCGGCCTGGCAGAAGAAATGGTGAGGCAGCAGCAACAGCAGCTGGGCTGCGAGGGGACCGGGGACCCACCACGGCGCTTGAGGCTCCTTGCCTTGAGGCATCCGCAGCCCCCCGGTCACCGCGGCAAAGGGAGACAAGGAACGGACTAAGGAACGGCAGGACACTGAACGAAACTGAAGGAACCGCGACGTTTGACTCGCTGTGCACAAATCAGCTCGGGAGAAAATCCAATATTCCCACCCCCGTGTCGCGGGCGGCTCACACCGTGTCACCGGGGCTCGTGCCCTACCGCTCCCTGTGTATGGTGACAGGCCGCAGGCACATCAACGAACGGTGGTCACCGCGCCTTGCTGTGGGAGCGAAGGGACAGCCAACCTAACGCCCCCGTCTCCGCACAGCACAGGGTCCCACTGGGCCGAGAGCAGGCGGCGGGGCGAGGGCCCCGCTCTCCGCACCAGGGAGCGTCGGGAGGGGC
>VZRR01009438.1:0-22126 GCA_013398015.1 Oreocharis arfaki
CCCTCCAGCAGATCCACTTGGATCCAAACACCCCAGAAAAAGGGAGCAAAGAGGATTTTTCCTACTGCAAAGCCGCCCTGGCTGTGCAGAACACCCACAGAGATCCCAACTCCCTTCTCCCTGGGCTGCTCCCGTGTCCCAGGGCAGGACCCCGTCAAATGAATCGTTGTCTCAGGGGTGTCCCCTGCTCTGGGAGCCCGGGGGGACGGGCAGGACGCTTCTGGGTTCTGCGGAGCTTGCACAACCCCCGCGTGCCCCCGGGATGCTGCTGCCCTTCAGTGTTTATTTGCTTAGCAGCAATTAGAGCAGCGTAATTACAATCAGCGCTCGTTTACATAAAGAATCGCTTCGCTCGGCTTCTGGGCGCCCCTGCTCCGCGAGCCACGTGCCAAGACAAACCCTCGGGCAGCGAGGCAAAGCTGGGGAGCGCAAAACCCCGAACGTGACCGGCTGGGGCCGGGATGGAAAACGGGAGAGAAGGAGGGCGAGGGCTTCCCCCCAGCCCGCCCGGCTCCGGTTTCCCTGCGGACGAGTGGCTGGATGGGGTTTTGGGAACGCTGCCGCGCTTCCAGGCGCTGCCAAAGGGACGGGACAGACACGCCGCACCTTTTAATCGGCAATTAAGGGCCGGCCGGCCCCGTCCCAGCAATTAATGGGTTTGTACATGTGGGAATCTCGTGATTCTTCCGAAGCCGAACGTGTTGGTGCGGGACCAGGCTCCGGGCAGGGGCAGCACTCACCTGGGCGAGGGCGCTGCGGCAGCTGGAGGAGTTGGTTAAGGACAGGTTAAAAAAGAGCCCAGAGACAGCAGCGCGTCCCGAAGTTTTCCTCCTTCCCTGCAGCAGCCTGGCTTGGCTTTACTCCCGAGAAATCAAAGGAAAGGCTGTAAGTATTAGGTTGATTTTCTAAACAATTCCCCTCAGAGCTTTTAAATAAGACCCGGGTTTTTTGAGTAAGTGCAGCGCAGGGCAGCTGAAGACGGCAGCGAGGGGGAAAAAAACCCCACTTTTCATCCACGAAATCACGGGGAGGAAAATATTTACATTTTCTCCCTCCGTGTTTTCAAGGCTTGGTTGAAAAAAAGGAAAAAAAAAAAAGAAGATTTTCATTTGGGGAAGCAGCTCCTCTGCAATTTTAGGGGGGAGAAAAACAAACCAAAAGTCGATTGACCTTTTCCAAAATTCAGTAGGTGAAAGGAGGCCAGGAAGTAAAAGAATTTCGTTTTTAGAATCAGGTGCTTTGAGAAGAATTTGGGGAGAAAAGCAGCTGTTCTTGGAAGTTTTACACTGCACACCCCCATCCCAGTCAGTTCTTGCCCTTCAGATAAAAAACTAATCTGATATTTAAAGTCAGGAGCACGTGGACTAATTATTATTTGGGCTAATTATTAATATTATTACTGGGGAGGGCTAAACCTCCCTCTTGAGTCCTCGCTCTTCTTCCCTTCCCTCAGGATTCTCGGATTGTTTGAGCATTTCTCCACTGTTTATTGCACATTCCCTGTGCCCCTCCGAGGATCCCGGGCACAGAGGAGCTGGGGGGGGCTGGAAAAGGCCCCCACCAGCAGCTCTGCTCCGTCCTGTCCTACCAAACATTCCTGGCTTCCCTCTGGGCACCGAAATGCTGGGACAGGTCCCTGCTGCCTTCATCCCTTCCCCTGGATCCCGGGAGCTCTTTGGTTTCCCTCCTCCGGCAGCCAGCGAGTCGGGGTTTGTTTTTCCCAGGGCTTTTTTTTTGGGGGGGATGTAAATAGGATCGAGGAGGCAGGAAGAGCTGGTCTCCAGGGAGAGGATGTCTGTGAGTGCCTGCCTCGGGAGAGCACTCGGCCGGGCTTCCAGCGCCGGGGTCTGTTCTCCATCCGCAGAGGTGGTGACAGGTTGTGCCTCGCAGCCACAGCGGCGAGGAGGGTTCGCCCTGAGCCCAGCGTGAGGATGGTGAGGTGAGGATGGTTTCACAGAATCGTGGAACCATGGAATGGGATGGGTGGGAGGGAACTTAAATCCCACCCAGTGCCACCCCTGCCATGGGCACGGACACCTCCCACTGTCCCAGGCTGCTCCAAGCCCCATCCAGCCCGGCCTTGGGCACTGCCAGGGATCCAGGGGCAGCCACAGCCACTCTGGGAAATCCACCTCAACCCCTCCCCACCCTCACAGGGAGGAATTCCTTCCCAATATCCCACCTGTCCCTGCCCTGTGGCAGTGGGAAGCCATTCCCTGTGTCCTGACCCTCCATGCTCTTGTGGAAAGGCCCTAGAAAAGTTTGCCTGGAAGTCCCACCGTGTTCCATCCCACTTCTCCTCCCTCTCCAGAGCCATCTTCGCCCCGGGAGAGCCCTTCCCGGCCCAGCCTGACGTGCTGAGCCCAGCTCTGAGCGCGGAGCAGCGCCCAGCCGGTGGCTCCGCGTCCCGCGGGCGTTCCCGTGGAGCTGGCACGGCCGCACGGCACGATAACGGGGGTGTCAGGAGGTGCTCACGTCCCAGGAATGCCATCCATCACCCCCAGACAGCCGGCGTGCGTGTGAGGCTGCCTCGGGAGCGGGAGCAGGAGCAGGAGGAGCCTCTGGATGAGGCGCAGAGCTCAGCAGCAGGTGAGGAGCCCCTCCAAGGTTTTGGTTTCGTTGATTGAGTGTCAGCCCGAAGGCAACAACGTTCGGGAAATAAATCAGGAGAACTCATCCTGCCCGGAATTCTCAGCCAGCAGAACCTTCGAGAGGCCACCAGCGGTGACGATGAGAGCTGGTTTGGGAAAGGGCTGGAGAAAGGCGAGGATAGGAAGTGAGGACTCTGTGAGGGTGGAGAGGCCCTGGCACAGGTTGCCCATGGGAACTGTGGTCATCTCATCCCTGGAAGTGTCCAGGGGATCCAGGTGGGATGGAACAACCTGGGATCGTGGAACGTGTCCCTGCCCGTGGCAGGGGGTTGGAATGAGGCTTTAAGGTCCCTCCCAACCCAAACCATTCTGGGGTTCTGGGATTCCATGGCTCCTGGACTCCCCAGCACCTTGGGGATTTCAGTGGCCCCACCTGCAGCAGCAGGGAGTCCTTTCATTTCTGTGGATTTTTTTCCCTCCTGAATAAAGCCCTTCCTGAATCCCTGGGGCAACCAGCCAAAACCACGCAGGGTTAATGAATTGAAACAATTTCATCCCAGCTCAGAGGCAGCAGCTCCATCCCGAGGTGTGGAGAGACCCAGGGACTCTCGGTCTGGAGTGTCCCAGGCAGGGGGACGCAGCCAGGATGCTCCCACTCCACCATCCCTCCCTCCCTCTCCCTCTCCCTCTCCCTTGCACGGATCGTTCCCTCGGGCTGGGAGCCAGAGCCAAAGCTCATCTCCGGAGGATACATTTTTAGACAGTTTACAGAATCTGGCTTCCTGCTTTTAGAGATCTGGGGTTCTTTTGTTTTCCATCACCTGGAAGGTAGGCGCGAGAGGAGCCAGTGTCCCCGTGTGACTCCGGGGGCCATCCACGGGCAGGCAAATCCATGGCTTTGGAAGGAGCCAAACACCCTGAAGGCAGGGAAAAGGATCTCAGCCCTGTTTTGTGATGGGACACAACGTTCCCCCCACGCATGGCAGCACTGCGAGCAGAGACACAAAGCTGGAATGACAAACACTGCAAGGAGCCGGTGGCATCACCCTGAGGCTCCATCCCGGCTGCTGTGACACCCTGGGATGCTCCCAAGGGCCAGCAGCGCTGCTGAGGTGGTGTCAGAGCCCAGCGTGCTCCTGCTGGGCTCCTCCTGCCAGGCAAGCCCGGGCCGGGCACGACACAAAGCATGCTCTGTCTCACACCCCTCCGAGCCAGGCACCTGGGGGGGAACCCGCTGGGGGGGGCTCGGCTGCCTCAGGGCAGGAGTCACAGGGGCTTGGCCAGGTTTGGCTTCTCTTCCAAACTCCTGGAGAGAGAAATCTGGGAGGTGACACCGTGCCTGGACCGTCCCCTGTTGGTTCCTTTCTTCAGAACTGCAGCATGGATGGTGGTTTTCCCACTGGCAGCTTTGTAGCAACTGGCGTTTACTGGAGCAGCAAAAGAAAAAAAGCATTATTTTTACACAGAAATCCTATCAAACCCTCTGGAAATGGGTCTGCTTAGTGGTGCCAGCAGCTTGGCACTGGGACCTTCAACCTGGAACTCAGAAACCCACCCCAGGCTGGCAACGGCCCCCGTGGCAGCTCTTTGGGCAAGCACAGCCCAGCCAGGGGGGCTAAACCCCGGGGTGCCAGCGGCCCCTCCCGGCCCCTGGAGCAGAGGAATGCCCAGTTCTGCGGTGGGATCATGGAGCTGTGGGAATGAGAGAAGTGGGACAGCAGCGGTGGCTCTGTGACCGAGGGGACGCCGGTTGTGGCACATCTCTCCCCAAGCCCCAGCTCAGCAGCAGCTCCCGCGCCACCAAGGGTTAAACAGCGACTAAACCCAAGGACAACACTCCGGGAGAAAAGTTATTCAGGACCTCGGATCCCAGGGGTTGGTGAGAGGGTGCCTGAGCATCTCTGCTCGATCCTGCACGAGGCAGGGTCCCCTTGCCGGGGTCCCCTTGCCAGGACCCCCGGCACAAGGACGAGCCCTGCGAGGGGCCGGCGCTGCCCTGAGCCGCGGAGCCGCATCCTGGCCTTTTGTTCTGCGGGGGGAGCGTGCAGGCAGTTGGGTGCCAGCCACGAGAGCTTGTGCAGCGCCCGCTTCCTCCCTTGGCACGCAGCGGGGCCGGGCGCCGCTGGCCAATTCCTGGTTGCGTAAACAGCCCGAGCAAGGAAGATAAATGAGGCTGAGTGGCAGCGGAGGCTGCACGGCTGCCAGCCAGCCCTTCCCTGGGAATCGGGGAATGCTGCGGGGCTCCGGGGCCGCGCTCTGGGTCAGGGAGTGCAGCATCCCAGGAGGTGCCTCGTGAGATGCCTCAGGCTGGGCTCCCTCAAATCACCGACCGCTTGTCTTCAGAGCTTGGGGTTAAAGAGGTTTTTCAGACTGGCAAAGGAACTCAGCCGTGGAGAAACACATAATCCAGCTCGCCCTGGAGAAGAGGACACTGAGGGAAGATCTCATGGCAGGCTACAACTTCCTCACGATGGGAAGTGGAGAGGCAGCTCCAGTCTCTGCTCTCCGTGAGCAGGGACAGGACCCAGGGAGCAGCTGGAGCTGTGTCTGGGAGGGTCAGGTTGGAGATCAGGGAAAGGTTCTTCCCCCAGAGGGTGCTGGGCACTGCCCAGGCTCCCCAGGGAATGGTCCCAACCCTGCCAGAGCTCCAGGAGCGCTTGGACAACGCCCTCAGGGATGCCCAGGGTGGGATTGTTGGGGTGTCTGTGCAGGGCCAAGGCTTGGATCCGTGATCCCTGTGGGCCCCTTCCAACTCAGGATATTCCGTGATCCTGTGCCCTCCTTGGTCCCACCCTGGCAGCGATGCTGATGCTTCCCACCGATGCAGGGCCTCTAGTGCTGCCCCAGCCCCGGGCTCTGTGTCTGAGCTGCAGCTTCCGAGGGATACAAGAGGTTAAAATTAAACCCCCCCTGCCCTGCCCTGAGCCCTGCTGAAGGCTCTGCAGAACGGAGCACCCCTGCCAAGAGCTTATCTGAGGCTCTTTGTGAACAAAGCGAACCCTGGAAGGTGGCGAGGCTCAGTGACAGGGAGCAGGGATGCCAGCCAAGATCCCTGCCTCTGGCCACGGGAGAAATTTCCATCTCGGAGAGGAGCCACCCCGCTCTGATAACGCTGCTGTTCCCAGCGCTGGGAAGGGCCTCGGGGGACCAGGCACCTCATTCCCTGGGAGCTGCCGGTGCCATCTCACAGCTCTGGCTGCACAGATGGAAACCTTGGCTGAAAGGCATCCCGAGGCAGGTGTCCATCCCCCGAGCCCTGCCTTTCTGCTGGCTGCTGCACCTTCTAAACCGGGACAGAAAAGAGCCCTTTCCCTCAGTCTTTAACCCCTGCAGGGACACGGTGTCCAGCTCCCGAAGAAACCAGGAATCACCAGAGGGATCCAACGAGCTTTTCAGCCCTTAAAACCTCTGGAAAAAAAACCCACCAAAACTTGAATAAGCTGTAGGCCTGATGAAAATGTGGGAAAATCTCCGAGCGGCCAGAATTTCACAGAGGCCCCGGCTCGAACTTTCTGCTTCCCAAATCCTCCCGAGATTGGGAATCGAGAGGGACTCCAGCCGAGCACTCTTTCCATCCCAAGGCCCAGCCAGGGCCGACAAAAATCAGCTGGGGCCGAGCAGGGCCCATCTATAGCTCTGTGTTTATTTTTAATCGGGTGGCTCAAAACTGAGCCGGGCCCCAGCAGTTCCTGGGAATTTAATCCACAGATCCCTTCTCTGGAGCTACCGTGCAGCAGCTCCATGACCCTGGAGCCGGAGCCCTCTCCGTGCAGCTGGGACATGGCCTCGGGACTCACTGCCTCTGCAGCTGGAAAACCTGCTGCAGCCCATGGGCAAAGCCTAAGGGAAGCCCTCTGCCCTCGCCAGGGAAAGGCAGAGAAAACCACACATGCGGGGTGGAGATACTGGGAAAGGATCTCTGGGAGGGACTGGAGACGTGAGAGCTGCGTCCCAGTGCTCCAGGTGAAGACACAGCCCTTCTGAGAGGTCCAGGCGAGCACTGAGGTGCTCCCAATGACTCCTCCTCTCCGTGGGAACTGGAACTCGCTGTCCCAGGTTGGCTTTTCCCTCTGGAATCAGTGCAGGAGTCTCATGACTCGTGTTTGGTGCTCCTCGAGGCACAAGGGGAGGAACAGCTCTGTGTGTTCCTGGAGAGACTCCAGCAGAGGGGAGCTGGAGTGAGAAGATCCCAATTAGTCCTGGCAGGCAGCACGAGCGAAACTTCCTCTCATCCTCGTGCCCTGCCGTGGGCAGAGCCCTCCTGCTGATCCTCTGGAGTGGCAGCAGGGTTTAATCTCCATGGAGATGGATCTAACACCCCTCCGTGACCCGCCCCAGGTGGTGCCTTGGCTGTTCCTCACTCCTGTGCTCCATCCCTGGATGCCAGGCAGTGCCAGGATGTCCAGCCAGGAAGCTCAGGTGCTCTCGGAGCCTCCAGCCCGTGGGGATGAGAGGGGCAGAAGCAAAGCCCTGGGCAGGTGGGGGTGACCCACAGCTCAGGATTTGGCCAGCCTGGAGATGCTCCCCAAATCTCACAGCAGCTCCTGGAGCTGTGCTGGTCTTTCTCAAAGGATTCGCCATTAGGGATGGATTTATCTTGGATTTTCCTTGGATTTTCCTTCCCTTCCTTTGCAAAAACCCTGTTTGGACAAGGCACAGCAACACCCTCGCTCAGCACAGACAGGGATTACAGCAGCAGATGCTTCTCTGCCTGCACTGGCCGGCGAAACGGCCCTAAAACCTCCAGCAGACCTCTGAGAATTCCCAGTGTCCTCGGGAGCAGGGACAGGGCAGGGATTTGGCATTCCCAGCCCCACCACAGCTGGCTCCAGGACAGAGCCTGGGGACACGTGGCCGTGCCAGTGCCAGGCCAAACCTCTCAGTGTGGCAGAGGCCGTGTCCGACCCGCCGTGGTCCAGCTCTCTCTGGCTGAGCCTCCCCAGGAAGCGCTGCTGGGATAACGGCCGTGTCCGAAGGCATTATCCGAATCACTCGCTGCGCTCTCTGTTTTCCTGGAGCCCCGGCCAGACCCCGGCAATATTTATCCTATTCATCTTGGCTGCGGAGCTCCCGCCCCTCTCGGAGCAGCAGGAGCTCGAAACCGCAGAGATTTGTTAATAGAAACCAAAGCAGGAACCACCACTGAGCTCGCAGGCAGAGGGCCCTGGGATCGGCGTCATCGGCCGGGATCTCCGGACCTGCTGCTCCGAGGGCTCGGGGTCTCTGCCACCTCCGGCCCCGGGGCTGTTTCCCTGCTCCTGCCCTGCAGGAACGGGAGTGCAGCCAGCCCAGCACAAGGAGATCTCCTCTGTGCCCGCTCCTGCCCAGGCTCTCTGTGCTCTGCTCCCATTCCACAGCAGGACGGTCCCACCAGAGCTCCAACGAGAGCGTGCACAGTGCTGAACGCAGCCCCCCACAGGGGTTTCCCTCCTAAAAGTTAGCCCGGGCTGATTTTAAGCAGCTCAAACACTGATGTTCCCTTTCTCCCGTGAGGAGACTCTCAGGCCACGTCTCCGTGACAGATTTTACCCAGCTTTTCCTCATCCTCTTGGACTCCGACCCAGCTGAGACCATCTGGTGTCCATGGCTGCTGCGCTGAGGTTCCTCTTTCAGCTGAAACAAGATCTGAGCTTTGCTCAGCCCCTACCAAACATCGAGGCTGCTGCACATTAAACAACAAACCAAGGGCAGGACCAGGCTGCACCCTGGGCCCTGAGTGTGGGGTTTCGTCCACGAGAGCCTCGTGCTGGTCACGGGCAGGGACAGGGAGCAAAGTTTGTGGTGGTTCTCTGCACTGAGGGTTGGGCTTTGTCACCCAGCCAAAATCAGGGGCTACTTCATGGAGTCCCAGACTGGTTTGGGTTGGAAGGGACCTTAAAGCTCACCCAGTTCCACCTCAGCCATGGGCAGGGACAGCTTCCACCATCCCAGGTTGCTCCAAGCCCCGTCCAGCCTGGCCTTGGACACTTCCAGGGATGGAGCAGCCACAGCTGCTCTGGGAATTCCATCCCAGGGCCTCCCTACCCTCATGGGGAAGGATTTCTCCCAAATATCCCCAAGCCCTGCCTTCTGGCAGTGTGAAGCCATTTCCCCTTGTCCAAAGTCCCTTTCCTTAGCCCTGCATTCCCTCACCAGCTCTTCTGCCCTTCTCCCTTGTCCAGGAGCCACTCGAATCCAACAGATCCACATCCCAGCAGGTTTCTGGAGCAAGCAGCCAGCCCAGCTGTTACCTGAGCAGCCAGGTGAGCTGGAGTCAGACCTTCCTGCAGATCTGTGCATCCAGGGCTGATTTCCCAGCAGGGCAAGGATCTAACATCCATCCCCCAGGAGTGAAGGAGATCTGCCTTGAATTTAAATGCAATAATCCCAGCCCAAGCCCATAAACCACAATTGGAACTCTGCAGTGAAAGCCAGCGTGGTTTGAGTAATGAATCCCTGAAGGTTTCCCAGTCCAGAACATTCCCAAGCCAGCGCAAAAGGCAGAGGGATCCAGGAGAGGGAGGCACCGGGGAAGTGCTGGGACTGTTTCTTATTTAGAGCCAGGCTGGAATCCCTGCAGAGCAGGGCTGGAAGGGGCTCCATCAAATTTGTCATTTCCCAGGCCAGCAGCTGAGATCCTCAGCAGGTGGAGCCCAGTTGGAATCACGGAATCATTAAGGCTGGAAAAGCCCCCTGAGATCATCAGCCACTAACCCAGCACTGCCACTGACCCATGTCCCCAGGGGCCAGATCCACACTTCTTTTAAACACTTCCAGGGATGGTGACTCCAAAGCCTTTCCCTGAAGGAATTTTCCTAATATCCAATCCAACCCTTCATGGAAATGCTCTTTGATTCCAGCCATTCCTACCTGCTCCCAGAGCAGGGCCGTGGTGCTGTCCCCGAGGCCAAAGCTGTTCCCATTTCTGCCAGGACGAATCTTTCCTCAAATCTCACGTCCTGAGGCCTTGTGCCTGGAGTGGAATGGAGGAATTGTGTCGGATTTCCAGGAAAAAGGCAACGGGAATGCACAAAGGGAAGCAGAGAGCTCTGCACAGGCGAGCTCAGAGAGCCCGCAATGGCCAAACGCAGCCCAGCACCCAGGAAAACACCTCTGGGCTGGCTGAAAAACAGCTCTGTTGGCTTTGTAACCCTCTGAATTACATTGTGGATTATCTTATCCAGGAAAAAAAATCCTCCTGCTGCGCTGGGGCTCTGTACAAAATGTTTTTCTCCCATGAACTGAACCACCAGAGCAAGGTGAAGGTCTCTCAGGGTGCTGGAGGGGTCCCTGAGGTGCTCAGTCCCTCGGCCAGGGCATCCCCACTGTGATCCCTGCTGGAAAGTGGCATCCAGGAGCTTTGGAGCTGCCTTCTCCCACCTATTCCTCGCTTCCCAACAGGGATGGAAGCTGGTGCCTGTCACCCTGCAGCTCTCACAAGTGAGGTCATTTTATTTCCTGAGCAAGAGAGTGGCCAAAGCCACCCCCCACCCCCACCCTGCAGCAGCTCACAAACACCAATTTAATTAAAAAAATTTTATTCAAAATGTAAGTCAGAGCTCATATCTGGCATGAGATACTCCAAAGAGAATGTGCAGATCCCAGCCCTGAGCGATGGAAGAGGAGTTAATTTCCTTTTAGCCTCTCCACACATGTTCACATACATATAAAATGTAAAAATACAGATGTAGCCACACACACTCTTACACACAGAGAGCAAGAGAGCTTCTACAAACCTGCTCGGACTCCTCAGTTGTCCAAAAGTCACCAGGACAGTGGGAATTCATGGGGACAAAAAAAAAAAACCTCACTTCAGCAACTTTCAGAGCTTCAAGAAGCTCCAAAGGGAAGCCCCTGGTGTTCGCCAGCCCCTCCGGAGAGAAGGGGCGAGGACATCAATCCTCATCCCAATTAGTGCTGGAAAAAATGTCCTAACTGCATTTATGGTGGGGAGCAGCATCTCACAAGTTACGGGTTGTTTCCTCGGCCGTAAATCTGTCAGCACCACCCAGCGTATCTGGGGCTCTGGCTTTTCCTGAGCCGTGCTTAGCAGACGTTTCTGTAAGGCCAGACTTGGTTAACCCAAACAGAGGAGTTTTCACTTGCTGCAGACAGGGCTGGGAGCAGATTTCAGCTTCCCAAAGGGGTGTAAGAAAGGAGAAAAATCAGCGCAGGGCGTAGAGGGGAGGAGGATTAACTCTGCAGAGGCGCCACCAGGGTGCTGAGCCCCTCTCCTTCCTCCTGGTGGGCCGGGGATCGAGGGATGCTGGAGCCAGGGCCTGGGAACACCTCGTGGGGACACGCTGGTGTCAGTGCCACCCTGGCCCTCCCCAGTCCCTGCTCCACAAATCCTCTCCCACGCCAGGACAGGGCTGTTTCACACGGCGCAGGGAGCTGGGGCAGCTCCGCTCCCAGCCCCGGGGAGAGCTGCGAGCACGCTCTGCCCCTCAGCTCATTAAGCACATGACATTTCTGGCTGGAAACAACAAAAAAAAAAATTAAAAATAATAATTCGGGGCTTGTTCCTAACCTTGGGTGGCTTCACTTTCTGCTTTTGCCATTCTCCTCTTAACGACTCCCAGAGCTGGGATGGCAGGAGAAGGATTGATATCCAGACTGGTCCGTTCAGGGATATTGGGCTGATTTTTTTTATTGGAGCCAGGAGTAAAGATTTCTATTTTTCCAAGACTAAGGAAAGCACGTTCAGGCTGATAAATATCTGCCAGCAAAAGCCATTAGGTGATTCGGGGCTTGTTCCTAACCTTGGGTGGCTTCACTTTCTGCTTTTGCCATTCTCCTCTTAACGACTCCCAGAGCTGGGATGGCAGGAGAAGGATTGATATCCAGACTGGTCCGTTCAGGGATATTGGGCTGATTTTTTTTATTGGAGCCAGGAGTAAAGATTTCTATTTTTCCAAGACTAAGGAAAGCACGTTCAGGCTGATAAATATCTGCCAGCAAAAGCCATTAGGTGATGGAGTGAACAAGAAGGGGAAAATAAAAGACAACAAAGCCCTGCCATTCCCAGTGGGACAGCTCAATGGCCTTTTCTTCCACGCAGGATTTCCAACGGATTTCTTGGAGTGTTTGCTGCAGGTCTGCACGCATGGTCCGTTAAATTATGGACCATCAGAGCTTCGTTTTAATGAACCTCATCCTCAGGAATCACAATTAAGGAGCTTCCCAGCAGCAGTTTCTACTTTTGGTTCTTCCTAGCACCAAGATTGGCATCGTCAGCACGAGGAACTGTCAGCATCCAGGCCAGCACAGGGAGTGGGGCGGTGCAGGGAGATCTTCTGGCCCGAACATCACAGAAATCCTCACTTCCAGCAGTAAGGAACACACTTGGTGCCTCAGCTTCCTCCTCTGTGAAATAAAAACTGTGATAACTCTGTCCCAAGCATCACCCAAGCGATGGAAAGCCTCTTTAGCTGCTCCCATGAATTCCAGGGCCAACCTCCAAACCTCCGTTCCGAAGCGATCACACCCCTCTCGGGGTCAGAGAAAAACCTCCGAAACATCACCCCAAAATCCCAAGAACTTAAAAAAAACAACCCAGTGGGAAAGGCTGTTTGTTATTTCCTCTTTAACCTGGTTGGTTTTCCAGGCAGTGGAGCAGTTTATGGCAGACCAGGGACAGGTGGTGGTTTATCACCCTGAAATAATTGGGGTCAGCAGCGCTGCCACGGGAAACGCCGGCTCCGCCGTCTCTCCTCCCTGCCTGGTTGGCAGCAGCGAAAAAGGTGATTTACTGCAGCAGCAGAGGTTTGTATCTAATCCTTTCTGTAATCCCTTACTCCAGGAAACTTCGGGATACGGCGGCTGGGAAGTTGGCTCGGCCTGAACCTCAGGACTTGCTCGAGAGCAACAGGTTCCAGCAGGACGGATCCTCCACGGACGTGGATCGAGCTCACGCAGGATCACACCCGGACCTGGATTCTCCACAGGCACCAGGAAGAAGAAGGATGGATGCAAAGCCTGGCTCGGCACCTCCCGCTTCCCTCCCTCCTTCCCAGATGCGGCTGCAGCACCAGCACGGCCCCAGCCGTGCCACGTTCCATGAGAAAAGCCAGGATGCCATAAAACCGAGAACTAATTGCCCCCAGATGGCTCATTAAGGTCACATGAAAATTCTTCCAGGGTCAGGAAAGCGCTTGTGGAAAGCACCAGGAGGTCAATGCTGCCAAGCCTGCCCCGGGGGCCACAGCTTGGTGACACCTGAATGGATCCACGAATCCCCGGCTCACCGGGACGAGCCTGGAAGCAGGAACAGCTTCCCGACGAGCAAAGCAGCAGCTCTGTTTGCTTCCTAGCAGGAATCTATTTATCCTCACAGAAAATCACAGACCTTATGGATAGCGTGGGACATTCCTGCTGACTTGTGCATTGCTGGAAGCAGGGCAGGTATTCCAGAGGCACAAAACCCCGCTCCCACTGCCGGCATCTCTCCAACAGCTTAAAATCCCTGCTAATCCTGCTGTCCCCAAACCCAGGCCTCTCTCAATATCCCCCCACCCCATGATATTAGGCAGGTTTCACTCCCCCCAAATATTCCTGCTAAACCAGAGGCTGCTGTGACCCCACAGTGACCGATACCCCACGGGACAACGGCCCCGGGTCCTGCCCGGGTGCAGGAAGCCTTGGAGCTGCTCCTGGAGGCTGCTCCATCTGCAGCTCGTCCCGTGCCAGAACGGCAGCAGGAGATAAGGAGTCTCAAAGGTCTCATGGAAAACTCTGACGAGCAGGCTATTTTCAGCTGGCCTGGCTCGCCGTTCCTGCCGGACGCTTCCCTGCTCCTCGCGTGTGCAGGCATGGGATGAGCCGGACTTGGTGTCTCTGGGGGACAGGAGAGGGGACAGAGCTGTCCCCTTCGAGGGGAGGGGAGCGAGGGCAGCAGCAGAGGGCTCTGATGTCCGTGGGAACATTCCCACCGTGGAAAAGGACCCCGAGGCGGTGAGCAGCCGAGCACCACAGGCTGTGTGGAGCTCCAGGTTCCCACTGCAATGACCAACGGGAAAGACTTCAAACGGTGCACCGTCCTGGGCTCCATCTGCAGAGTGATTTCAGCTTTGCCTGGGGAAGGGGAGGAGGAGGAGGACTGAGCCACGGGCAGGAAAAGTGCAGCAGTGAGGAAATTTCAGTTCAGGAAAACTGAAACCAGGGTGTTCCTCTGCGGAGGGCCTGAGCTCACCTTGCCCACGCTGTGCCTCGGTGGCAGAGCTGTTCTCACGCAGAGCGTGTGGCTCTGTCCCCACAGCACCAGGCTCCACCATTTGCTCTGTCTCATCCCACATCCTCATCCCACATCCTCATCCCAAATCCTCATCCCACTTGTTCTCTGATCACAGTCCAGCTGCTTCAGTCCCCACTGGCTCACGAACATCGGCGTCACTTCTCTTGCTGGGGCATAAAATGTGACTTGAAAATTCAGTTCAATGAAAACAACTTAAAAAAAAAAAAATTACATTAAAAACCCCATCCTGGTCCAGGAGCTCCTGGAGGGGAACAGAGCTGGGATGCAGCCAGCACTTGCTCCTCGCCACACCCCTGGCGAGACGGGAATCGGGGCATTTGTGCTTTAGACCTATTTTGGGAAGAGCCGAAGGGAAGCCACGACCAAGGCTGATATGGAGAAGTGGACCCAAAGCAAGCTGATGGCATTTACTCGGTGCCAGGGACATAAGCCCGGTGCCAGCACGTGCCAGCCAGCACCTCCACAGCTCCCAGAGCAGGTGGGAATGCTCTGAGCGCCGAGATGCCCAGGCCAGGAATATCCCAGGAATTCTGCAGGTGACAGGGACCTTCCTCAGGGCTGTGCTGAGCTCGGGAGGCTCCTGAGAGAGGCTGACTCCAGGGAAAGGGATTTTGAAGGGATGAGAAAGAGAAGGATTTGCGGCTGAGGCACTGCAGTGTCTGGGAACGGGATTCCTGGGATATGGGAACTATGTGGCAGACAGCTGGGGACAGGGACTGTGATTCATCCGGGATACTCTGGAAGCAGGGAAAGGGCACAGGGAGCCAAGGCGGTTAAGTAGGGGTATAAGAAGGAGAATAAGCAATGGGCCTAAGGCTTTATGAACTATAAACACTGCGATGGAGGAGCTTTGTATTCAAAATAAGCAAAGGCAAATTAAAGGAGGGAATTAGGGGAAGGGAAAGACAGAAGTGAGGAGAGAGAGAGAACGAGCAGAGATCTGTGCCCAGGGCCAGGTGAAGAGAAAGTTCTTCCCAGGTTTTTAGTGGGAAGGAGAAGCCCGAGAAATTGTGTGGAGAGATGAGAGAAGGAGGGCAGGGGTGGTGTCAGAAAAGAGGGGTCCCCAGGAGAGTCCTGGGTGCTCTTCAGAGCTCCCAGGCAGAAGGGGAAGAACTGGTTTAAAGGAAAAACTGGGACTGAGGAGCCAGCTTGAGCAGCTGGATCTTCACTCCTGGCTGGAAAGCTGCCATGCCACATGGAATTACTCAGTGTCCACAGGCACCACAGAGTCGTCACCACGCTGATCCCAGCAGGCCTGGGGGAAGGACAGAAATCCCCTTCCCATGGCTGGCAGCCTCAGGAATCCAGGCAGAGCAAGACAAGGAGCAGCCCTGCGAGGGAAGGACCCTCCAGGCCTCTCCTGCTCCCGAGGACGAGCCCAGTTTTGTGTCAGTGCCTGTGCCATGAGCAAAATTCCCAAACCCACACCAAGGCCAGTGGACGTTTCCTGCCCAACAGCGACGCTTCCTCCGTGCCCCCAGGAAGACAACGCTCTCGCCTCCAAGCCCTACCCCGAGCACATCCTCCCCTTCTGCCTACGAGGATCAGGAAAAAGAAGGATGCTGGGCAGCATTCAGGGGAAAGGCCACTCTGCTGGGATTGCTCCGGGTGCAGAAAAGCCTGCTCCCACAAGACCTGTTTTCCACTCCCTCGGCAACCCCAGCGGCTCGGAGAAGTTTCCAAGCTTTGCATCCTGATTTCCGAACCAAACAACAGCGGCCCCTTCCCCTCTTTCCTCCAGCTCCACCCCGAGCCCTCAGACAGCGCCCAACATGCCCCACACATCCCAGTTCACCTCAGGGAGGGGGAGAGCACCGAGCGGCCCCTTCGGCTGCAGGAGGCACCGGCGAGTCCTTGTGGAGCCTGGGAAAGTTTCATCCAGCCAAGATATTCATTGGCAGCAGGCGAGGAGCTGGGTCAGGACGAGTGATGGATGTGCAGGAAGCCCAAGTGCCGGGTGCCTCCACACGTGCTTCACTTTCACCCAGCCCAACAGGTTCCGTGACCGCTGTGACACAATCCCGTGTCCCTGAGCCCCCATTCCAGGGCAGCCTCCTTCCCCCCAGGCCTGGCCCCATCCAATTACTCCTCCCTGCAAGCTCTCCGTGATGGATCTGTATCGATCCACCCCCAGCTCCGAGGTTTCTATCTCCATTTATCAGGCCTGCACTTCTCTTAATCCCATCTCAGCCCTCCCCAAAGTAATGAGGTAAGAGGCAGGCTGGAAAGGCTGATAAAAAGGAACTGAACAAATCCATTAATGCCGTTTCTGTGCCAGGAATTACAAACCCCAGCCCTTGGTAATTAGGGCTCTGCCAGCCAGAGTCCCAGCACAGCAAAGCCAGAGAGGAAAGTCAGGCTCACTAAAATGTATCCCGAGAAAAAAAAGCCATCCCTGGAGGACCAGGACACTTTGCCCTGGAAGGGGCTCTGAGCTCTCTCTGGATCCTTCTCCTCTCCAGGTGAGCCCCCCCAGCTCTCCCAGCCTGGCTCCAGCCCTGGAGCAGCCCCGGGGCCTCCTCTGGGCTCTCTCCAGCAGCTCCAGGTCCTGCTGCTGTTGGACCAGGGCTGGGGCAGCTCTGCAGGTGGGGTCTCACCTGAGCGGGCAGAATCCCCCCCTCCCCTGCTGCCCACGTTGTGGGATCAGCCCAGCTCACCACTGGCTTCTCCAGATCTCTCATCTAAAACCCCAAACCAACTCAGCAAAGCCCAAATCCCAGGGAAAAGTCCAATTCAGGACATTTTGTCGAGGTACTAAACCAGAGAATGAGGAACAACTGACCAGGACAACTGGGACACGTTTCAATTGTGACCTCTGGAAAAAACTTCCCTTGTATAAGTGGAGATTAATGGACATTTCAAGAGACAGTTGCTTTAGCTTAACCCCTCCCCTCCATGTTTTCCTTGGGATGGGACCTGAGGGATGCATCACCGATGCAAAAACTAACAAATACCAATAAAATAAATAAATCGAGACGCTCATCCAACCAACACCCTCCCTGGAACAGGTTCAGACTCTATTTCAATGGACATCTTCTAAAAAACAAAGCCTTTCTCAGGAAAAATAAACCACGGCCACTTCAGAGAAAAACAAGGGAAGAACTGCCCAGGATCTCCCAGTTTCTGGGAGGCAGAGGCAGGAAAACAGGTCAGGAGCAGAGCACTGAGCACAATGAGCAGATTTTTTGGACTCCTGACGTTTGTTGGGGTTTTCCAACCCACCCTGGAGCCAGCCCCGGCCCTGGGCAGGGGGCTGTTGGTCCTTCTCCCTCCTGGAAGTGATGACAAGGTGCTCAGTCTTCCTTGAGCTGTCCAAAGGCTCGTTAGGAAACGGCCCTAATTAAGTTTGATGGATGGGGACTGGGGATTATCCCTAATCTCCCTGCAGCAGCCAGACCAGAAAGGGTATTTCACACAAGAATTCAACGGCAACTGCACAGCACGCGCGTGGCCTGACTCCACAGACCCAGAACCTGTTCCCAAGGTTTCAGATCCCGAGGAAAAAGCCATGAAAGGAGGAGAGTTTGGATTTTGATCCCACGGATAGGCCCTCCCCGGAGTCAGCCTTGCTGTAAGGTGGTTTGTTGGATAAAAAGAATTGGGTTTATAGAGGTACGTGACAGGCCTCAATCACAAAGCTGAGCCCAAGATTTAAAGTCCAGTGAACGTTAAGGATTTTCCCCCCTCAAAAAAACGAGCTGAAGGTTTGCTTTTCTACATTTCCTTCCCTCCTTCCCTGATGTGGGAGGCAATATTCCACACAGGAGGATATTTGACCATCCGAGCCCTTCCTTGAGCATTTTAGTCTTTGCATGTGGGCACAAAGCTGCGAAATAATGGAAGAAATGAGCAGAGAAAACACACAAACCAGAAAAAACTCCAGGTCTCTCCATTCCCAGTCCAAGTTCAAGCTGAAATCAAACAATTTCTCCAAGATTTCTGTATGTGGATCTGCCCTGACGACCTGGAGATCACCCAGCAGGAGAAATCTGGGCTTTTGATGTCACAGCAAAGAGAATAGCTGGGATAATTTACAGACAGGCTTGCCCATACCCCAGGACACAACATGCTCAAGCAACACCTGGGAAAGAAATGTTCCTGACCTGGGAAAGGGGAGGAAAAAAAACCAATTAGGATGAGCCAGATCAGCTCCTCAAACCGGTTTTCTGCAACCACAATCACAAACGGTTGCATCAGTGCAAAGGGGAGAATGATAAGGGGCAGATGGGGCAGCTCCTGGGGAAAACACACATATATCCAAGGAAAAGGATTTTACCAGAATTTACCAAGGAAAACCAACCAGCCCGGAGAGGAGAGGGGGGCGTGCACAGCATCCCCTGCCCAGATTGCAGCCAGGAAAATCCCTCCTGCTTTAGCTCTCCCACAGCGGCTCATCCGGGAGCAAATCCCCGTGGGCTGAGCTCCTCCCTGCCCAGGTGAGATCCCGAGCCAGCAGCACCCGGTCGCACCCGAGCCGCTGCCACCCCCGGCAGCCCGGCACGGAGCCGCGGCAGTGCCCACGCCGGGCAGCACCCCGAGCCACCCCGGCACCCACTGCCCGCCTGCCGCGGGCTCATACCCCCCTCTCGTGGCAAACACACGGCTCCCTGACCCCACACGGGAAAGGCTTTCCCAGCGCTGCGTCCCGCTCTGGATTTCCAGAGCTCTTCCCAGAGGCTCTGCTGATGAAGCACATGAATATTGATGATCTGCAGAGATGCAGCAGCGAAAGCAGCTGCGGGCAGAGGCTCTCCGAGTTCAGCAAACGCTGCCGAGTGCAGGAACCTCTGGGGCAGGGAAAGGAGAGGGAACAGGGAGATTTGGGGGGGGGGAAAACAGGTCAAGCTGTTCAGTTATGCTTCGGAGACCAGGGCAATCCCATTCCTTAAACGAAAGCTTTGGAAAAGTCTTCACCTGTTCTCAGAACGGAACGGTTCTGTGGAGCAGCAGTTTTACAGCTGGACAGCCCTGCACGGCTCCATCATGGAATATCCTGAGTGGGAAAGGATCCACAGGGGTCAGAGTCCAGCTCCTGGCCCTGCACAGGCACCCCAACAATCGCCCCCGTGCCCGGGAGCGTTGTCCAAAGGCTCAGGTGAAAAGGAGCACAGACGGCTCTGGCTGCCCCTCCCTGACCCAGTTTAGGGTGGTTTTGGGGAGACACAGACCTGTTGGAGCAAGCCCAGATGAGGATTAGAGGGATGGAGCACCTCTCCTGCAAGGAAAGGCTGGGAGAGCTGGGATTGCTCAGCCTGGAGAAGAAAAGCTCTGAGGTGAACTCATTGTCACCTTCCAACAAGAAACACGGAGAGAGACTTTGGGCAAGATCCTGGAGTGACAGGACAATTTGGAATATGGGATCTGTCCCCTGCTCTGCTGGGAGCAGGAAAACCCCCAGGGGATGATGACCTACAGCTCCCACATCCTCACACACCACCGAGCACAGCTCCTTCCCGAGAGCCCCCTCAGAGGCGACGCAAATTTGGGTACTCAATCAAATCGCCACCCCCACGAATTCTGGAGGAACTCGGTGGGTTTGAGACAATTCCTCTCTGTCAAACGCTGCTGGAACGAGCTGGGATTCAGCTGTGGTGAGCAGGGGGAGTGAGCTCGTGTACCCACACACGGAGATGTAATCTCGTGTCAGAATTAAGCCAGCCTGGAGAGCAAGTGCATTAGTCCCTGCTGAGAAGGGATCCAGGGACAGAGGGGGAGAAACGACTGGGAAGGGACTTTTCCAGCTCAGGAAGGGGAGTGACAGGACTCACTGCAGCCCCCTCACTTCCCTCCAGGACAGAGAGTCCTGGTGGAGCCGCTCACGTCCAGGCTCCGAGGCACAGCCAAAGCCTGTTTGCTTTCCCTGCACTTCCCACATCCCAGGCACAGCCAAGGTCTCCTGGAAAAAGCTGCTCCTTCACCCTCCAAGAGCCCCAGCAGGGCTGCCAGAGCCGTGTGAGTGCAGCAGAGCCCGAGGGGACGATTTGTCCTGCATTAACACCCCAAAGATCGGATCTTTATCAGGGCTGATAAAGCCGAGCTGGGTCGCTCCCTCCCTTGTGCCAAGTGACACCTTCCCGTCTCCACAGCAACACGATTGTCCAGGGACAGCACCACCCGTTTCCTTGCCTCTTTTCCCCACTTATTTGCACGGAACCACGTCCACAGGAGAGGGGCAGCTGCCTTTTTGTCGCTGAGTTAGGCTCCAAGTGCCAGATCCTGGCCAGGCTGATGCTCTGCGGTGCTGCTGAATGCAGGTCGCTGCACAACACAATCCCCCGAGGCATCGGGAGCAGCCTGGAGTGGCACAGGACACAAATCAAACCACCTGGGTACAAATCCCTAAGGAAAAGGGGGCACCCCCCCATCAGCAAGGTCACAGCCCCCGGAGTGTCTCTCACTCGAGGCAGGCAAGGGCAAATCCTCAAGGTCCATTTTTAAGGCAAGGGTGAGCCTTCCAGAAGAAAGACAGGATGGGAAACTGGCACAGCCTCATCCAAGGGGAAAACTGGGGATGGTTCTCATTTTGCAAAGCCTCCTCAGCCGCCGCAGCACGGGCTGCTCCAAGTTTAGATGACATTGCATCAGTCCTCTCCACCTCTCAGTCAGGAGGAGGAAGAAAAAAAGCCATCTACCCTTAGTCTGCAAAAATCCGGTGTTAGGCAGGGCTCTGGATAAAAATAGCACCGAGGTTTTATTTTTTTCCAGAGCTAAATTAAAATGGGGAGGCGGGGGGGGAGTTATTTCTTGTGATTCTGCCCTGCTCAGGTGAGACCCCACCCGCAGAGCTGCCTCCAGCTCTGGGGTCCCCAGCACTGGAGGGACGTGGAGCTGCTGGAGAGAGCCCAGAGGAGGCACCAGGATGGTCAGAGGGATGGAGCAGCTCTGCGGGGGACGGCTGGGAGTGCTGGGGTTGTGCAGCCTGGAGAGGAGAAGCTTTGGGGTGACCTCACTGTGGCCTTTGCAGTGCCTGGAGAAGCTGACAAAAAAGATGGAAAGACACGATTTCCAAGGGCCTGGAGGGACAGGACACAGGGAATGGCTTCCCAGTGCCAGAGGGCAGGGATGGATGGGATATTGGGAAGGAATTCCTCCCTGTGAGGGCGGTGAGGCCCTGGAATTGAATTCCCAGAGGAGCTACAGCTGCCCCTGGATCCCTGGGAGTGTCCAAGGCCAGGCTGGAGCAGCCAGGGACAGTGGAAGGGCACCAAAAGGGTGGCACCAAGGCTCCATCCACCTGTGAGACACCCCAGAAAACACCTGGAATGAACAGGAATGCAGGGCAGGGATCCAACTTCTTCATCAATAACAGGAAAAGTCCCCAAAATAGCAGTTTTGGAAGGTTCCAAAGCTATTTGAGAAGCCAGGCCAGATTTGACAAATAGCTCCAGCCAAAATGGAGAAAATAATTAGAAAAACATTGAAACGTGTCATTTTTAGTTGTTGTTCTTATTTTTTTTTTTTTAAAACTGAAACGTTTTACTTCGGAAATGATGAAACATTTTAGTCCCAGCAGGATCTTGGAGCCTTTGTCCCAGCGAAACAGGAATGTTTATTCGGTTTGTCACTGACTGACTGAGTTAAATGTCAGGAGGAAATTTCAGCGCCGCTTTTTCGTGTAAAAATAAAAATCAAAAACGCACACCAGATTTTATCTGGTGGCACACAGGGCATTAGAAGAGGCCAGATAAAGGGTTGAAGGCAAGCACCTTTCCTGCCCAGATCCTCAACTCCCCTAATTCCCAACAGGCTGAGCCACGGGGGATTAGCCAACCTGCACGGAAAGGGGATGGGGTGACCTCAGGTGACAGCAGTGGCCAGAAGAGAAGGTCCCTTTTGGGAGCCTCCCATGGAGCTGCCCCCAGAACGGCCCTGGGAACAGCAGGGCTGAGGGTGATGAAGGCTCAGAGGGACAAAGGCTGGTGAGAGATGCCCCCCAAGAGCTCCCAGAACGGAGAATTGGGACCTTCCCCCCGCTCCCGTGCCCAGGGCACTGGGAAAAGCCACATCCTGCCTCTTCCATCAGCACAGCAGCCTCTGCCAAGGAATCCGCCTCTCCCGCGAGAGGACTGGGGCCTTGGCTGCCTCTAATTTTAGGGTCTGATGAAAACACTTGGGGTCTCCTCCAAGCTTTCCTAACAAAGGGCTGAGCGCCACAGCCAAGAGCCCCGGGGTCCCGCGGTGCTCCCAGCACTCCCACGTGAGCCCGGCTGTGCCGTGCCGGTCCCTGCCCGGCGTGTTCCCGTGCCCCCCGTGTCCCCCTTCCCTCCGTGTCCCCCTGCCCGGTGTGTTCCCCTGCCCCACC
>VZRR01009441.1:0-30040 GCA_013398015.1 Oreocharis arfaki
AAGGGTTCATGAGTTGAGGTAAGAACCAAGAGAGATCACTCGCCAATTACCATCACAGGAAAGACAGACTCAGATTTGGGCTCTTATCTCAATTTATTACTAACAAAATCAGACCAGAATAATGATAAGTAAAAACGGACCTTAGAACACCTTCCCCCCACCCCTCCCTCCTTCCCAGCTCTACCTTCAGCCCCCCAGCAGCTCAGGGAGACAGGGAATGGGGGTTATGGTCACTTCATCACACGTTGTTCCTGCCCCTGCTCAGGGAGAGTTCTTCCCCTGCTCCAGCATGGGGTCATTCCCACAGGAGACAGCTGTCCATGAACGTCTCCAGTGTGAGTCCACCCAACAGGCAGCAGTTCTCCACAAACTGCTGCAATGTGGGTCACTGTTCCATGGGGTGCAGTCCTTCAAGGACAGGCTGCTCCAGTATGAGTTCCCCACAGGGTACAAATCCTACCAGGAAACCTGCTCCAGCATGGGCTCCTCTCTCCATGGGTCTGCAGGTCCCCACCAGAAGCCTGCTCCACCATGGGTCTTCCATGGGTTCACAGCCTTGTCTCAAGCATCCATCTTCTCCAGTGTGGGGTCCAGCTCCTCCAGGGGCTGCAGGTGGATCTCTCCATCCCTGTGGACCTCCGTGGGCTGCAGGGGCACAGCTGCCTCACCATGGTCTGCACCATGGTCTGCAAGGGAATCTCATCTCTGGTGCCTGGAGCACCTCCTGCTGCTCCTTCTGCATTGACCTTGTTTTTTGCAGGGTTGTTCCTGTCACATATTCTCACCCTGCTCTTCTCTGACCACAATTACATCTGTGCAATAACTTTTTTTTTTTTGTCCTTCCTAAATATGTTATCATAGAGATGTTTCCAATTGGCCAAGCCCTGGCCAGTGACACATCCATCTTGGAGTTGGCTGCACTGGCTCTGCTGGATATGGAGGAAACTTGCAGCAGGTTCTCACAGAAGCCACCCCTGTAGCCCCCTGCTACCAAAACGTGGCTATGCAAACCCAGTGCAGCAAGAGTCTGGCCCTCTGGTTTTGATAACCAACAGGACCTCCAGTGAGTCAGCAGTAGCTGATTTTGTGGTGCCATTCAGTTGCAATGTAAGATGGATCATGTCTCTCAGGGTTGGGAGACAGAACAGTAGATCATGGTGTAAATTGAAACTTATTGTCTGGGTTCATTGCTTTGCCTGAATAACAAAAGCTGACCCACTGAATAATCTGCCTCCCGAGGTATAGCTGCTGTTTAGGGGCAATGCTATGTGTCTGTCTTCAGTGGCAAAGAACGTAAAGGCTAAACACCACCTCAGTTACTCTAGTAGTGTTTAGGAGAGAAATGTTATTGTAACAGATGAAGTGGTGCAGTGCTCTTGTGATGGCCTTCCTTCGAGGAGAGTTTCATCTATTAAAGTTATTGAGGTGGTTTTGTGTATGTTAAATCATCCACTGCAATAGACTCTTCTTCTACTTAACGTTGAAAATATACATCTGGTTTAGGATTTTATTGTGTCAATTTCAGAATGAGTTCAAAAGAATTTCCAACTACTTTTTCATCTGGGTGCAGTAATAATCATGCTTTTCTTCTGGCAGTACAAAGGACAAAATCACATAGGACAAAGCTATATTTATAGTAAATGTTAACTATTCATGCATTGACTAGAATTCATTAACTGTACAAAACGCCTGGAGGTATGTTTGTGGAAGTAGCTCAGAATTGTTTTTTAACTCAGTATGATTATTAGCTCAAACAATATGAAAGTAAATACTGTCAGAGTTGGTATGGCTGGCATGCAGGATATGACTGAAAGCAGAACAACAAATGAAGAATTTAGGAAGCAATTTGGAACATGCTGTGGTGGCATTATGTTTAAAACTAGCATAAAGGAAAGGAGTGTAACTAGCTTTATGAAGAGAAACATGGCTGGTGGTAGATGAGGGCTGCATGGGTTACAGGAAAATGGTACGGGCCATGGATGAAAATTTGGAAAGGAAGACATGACAAAAATTGCCTTTTTTTCTCAATTTGAATTTTAATTAGTACATTACTGAAAACAGGATACTTGAAAAATGCTCTGTATCATAAGGTGTTAGGCAATTCAAACTCTCATACTTTTAAGCTTTCACAGAAGGGAAGGAAAACCAAAATGAGTTCCAATTTTTAAAGTTAAGGTCTCTAAGGTAGGATCTAAAGAACAATAGAATATATAGTCTTTTCCACTCAAAATCTCAGAGGGGCCACATTAAAAAACCCACCAGTACACTACTGAGGTACGCAAATTGACAATGCACCATTCTTTTGTCAGGAGAAGACTAATAATCATTTCACCACCCGCTGGTGTGGGCAAAAGTTGATTCACTTAGGGAACACATCTGTCCATTACAGATAGTAAGTGGTCATCCAAAACTGTATCAAAGTGTATCAGAGTGGCACAAAAAGGGTTTCATTCAGATTTTACCAACACCAATTTTGCTATTTGTCTGACACATGACTTTGCAACCTGAAACTGCGGTTTCGTGGAATTCTTTATATGTCATGTCCTAGATTTTTTTTCTTTTTAGAATAAACCCCCAAAATTGAATACTCTGTCATTCAGGATTACTGACCTTCCTGTGGGCTGCCACTGACAGTGAACATTATATATTTAAATATTCTCTACAGCTCTCTTCAAATTGATGACATCACAATCTGTTGTCATTCTCTTTTTTTTTTTCATCAGCAATAATAGCAATAGTCTGAGGCTATTGACTTTTATGGCCGCTTGATTTCAGCAGAAGATGGGAGAAGCTCAGGAATATGGGTTTCATTCTAGAGTATGGCAAAGCTCAGTTTTTAGGGTTCTAACCTTTCAAGCTGTTTCTCCCATATATGTTCCCTTCTGCTCCATCCCATCAAGTTCCTCGACATCTTCTCCCTTCGGGTGTATCATACTTTAATCTCTTTTTCTACCCCTTTATTGCATCATTTCTATTTGCTATCTCAGACAGTCCCTGTATCCCCCTTGGGAGCTTCTTTGAGACCCCAGGACCTCCCTTTCCTCACATGCAGGCAGTGTCCTTGCCTAACAAAGCCTAGTTCCCTTCCAAAACCATGGAAGTTTTGTTTCACCCTTTTCCCTGCTCCAATGTCTTCCCAATCTCACCACCCTTTTCCTGCTTCAATATCAATCAGTCCTGTATTTTCTTTCTCCCTTGCTGCTGACCCCTTTTTCTATCCCCAGGTACCTGTCTGTACCTCATGTTATCTCATCTTACTGCTTTGCTCACTTTTCATTTCTGAAAGTCTAGCCCAGGCTTCTTGAGCAGGCTGGCCCCTGTACCAGCTTTTCCAGCCAGATTGTCCTAACTGACCAGCTCCTCTAGCTATGTCCTTCTTCTGACTTGCATTGGATTGATTTTTGTCCTCCCCAGACTAAGTGAAGGAAAATTCCTTTGTGTGTTCTAATGGTGTTTGTATGGTTTGAGGGAAATGAGAACTCAGGGGCCTTATTTATTTTGTTTCCAGCCATAAACCCAGTCCAGTCAATCTCAGGACAGAGGTTTTAGGCGAGACTTTGGGAAGCAGCTTTCTACTGAACCATGAAAAATCAGGTCAGTGTGAGCAGTATAGAGGGGATGAAATACACTCAACCACTCTGCTAAGGTGGCATTTGCAATAGTCACAGAGTGGAGAGAGAAGAACCTCTGCATGCTTGGGGGGATTCCCCCTAATGGGATTCCCCCATTTTAGCCAGCATTAGAACTTGAGAAAAGCTCATACATCTCCAAGGAGAATAGAAGCTATGGACAGGACTGCCCTGTAACTTTGGAGATGACATGACATTAGCCTAAAATTTGGGTCCAAACAGCTCAGTTCCACAGGATGCATCAGCAGCAGGGGGGCATGGTGGGGTTTGGATATCTTCTTGAGGATCTGTAGCAGAAGGGTTGGTGAGCTTTGAGATTACTTACCTGTATCTTCTGGGAAAAGGAGGTAGAAGAGAATATCAGCTCCAGAGCATGCTCTCCCAAGTGTTTGCCTAACCACAGTGTCTGTGATCTGCAGTCTTAAATCCATATATGTGCATGTCTTTCTGCTTTTGGCCACCCTTTGGGACAAACTGGACTTGTTCTTTTAGTCAGTTTTTTAGTAGCTATGATTACAATTTCTTGGCATCACAGTCCTTCTGTCTCTATATTTATAGTAGAGTTTCTTCATTCCCGAATTTGTGTCACAATGTTTGAAGAAGCTTTCATAATTTTACAGGAATTTCCTTGGTTAAAAACTTTCCAATCTTTTTTGTTTATTTTCTTTTTCCCGTTCCACGCTAGCATAATTTTAGAAAGCTGTTTTTAAGACTTCCTTAGAGACCCCTGAAATTACAAGCATTTTCCTGTCTTCTCCCCTGTGTTTGAAACATGATGGCTCACACTGTTATGTAAGTTCCCTGTTTCAGTCTTGCCTTTATGACTGTGGAGGCTGCACTGTTTCAGAGACCATGGGACCAAGTAGGTGAAGCTGGAGGAGGATAGTCTAATGGGTCTAGTAGAATGGCAGCACTTACACCATTGTGTGCAGTCCTAACTAAAACTGTGTCACTGAAACATGACCAAGCAGCGAAAAGAAAAACTAGTTGGAAAGGTTAGGGAGCGTGCTGGAAGACCATAGGATAGTTTGGCCTGGACGGTGGTGAACTTCCCAGTCTGACCATTCACAAGACTCTCTGGCGGTCACACTCCCAACGCCAGACTGGGACCAAAGCCCCTTAACAACAGGCAGCTCCAGTAACCCAATTGGACCCTGCTTGACTCCAGATGCATCCCCCCCCACACACAGGCAGACCAGGTTTCCTTACCCCAGATTTCAACCTCAGATTCGACCTCAGGCTTTCCATAGCAGAGTCTCAGATGTCTTATTCCATAAAGCAATTTATTCATGGCGCAGTAACACAGAAACAACCCGAGCTGGTGCCTTCGAGAAGGGACCCTGCACAAAGGGACCCCGAACAAAGGGACCCCTGGGGCATTTACACCCTCATAGTCCAAGCCCATGAAAGTCCCAGCTCTTCCTCTGGACCCTTCAGCTCCTGCTGTATCTCTGAGTGTCTGGTCACCTGGCTGGGTCTCAGGTGACCTATGTCTTNTCGAGAAGGGACCCTGCACAAAGGGACCCCGAACAAAGGGACCCCTGGGGCATTTACACCCTCATAGTCCAAGCCCATGAAAGCCCATGAAAGCTCTTCCTCTGGACCTTTCAGCTCCTGCTGTATCTCTGAGTGTCTGGTCACCTGGCTGGGCCTCAGGTGACCTATGTCTTTTGTCATGCAATTTTCAGGAGTTCATGGCTTAGGCCTAAAATGTCAGTCTCCATTTTCCTAGTAGGATCTTTTAATACTTTAAGTGTTGAAAGATTGCAATAAAGTCTCCGTGGAACCTTCTCTTCTCCTGGCTGAACCATCTCAGCTCTCTCAGCCTGTCCTCATAGGAGAGGTGCTCCAGGCCTCTGATCATCTTCATGGTTCTCCTCTGGACTTGCTCCAAGACCCCCATGTCCTCCTTGTGTTGGGATCCCAGAGCTGGATGCAGCACTCCAGGTGGGGTCTCACAAGGGCAGAGGGGAGCAGCAGAATCCCCTCCCTCGCCCTGCTGGCCACACTGCTTTGATACAACCCAGGATATGATTGGCTTTCCGTGTTGCCAGCTCATGTCCACCCTGCCATCCACCAACACCCCTAGGGCTAAGATATGCTTATTCACTGATATAAAATCTTCTTGTCTTCCATGAGACTGGAAGGGCTTCAAAGGAAAGGAAAAAGTAGCCTAACACTGCTGTGTCATAGGACTCTTCTGGTTTTGTAACTCCTACAGAAATACTGCCATTTGTAATGCCCACAGGAATACACCAGTACTTCCATGTTGCCAGGAGGTTCTGGCACTCAAGTAATAGTGCCTATGAGCCTTAATCTGCACTTTGCTAGTTCTGCCTACTTGTACTTCTGGTACTGCTATCTCATGTCAGATAGCAAGTTTAAAGCAGAATTGTTAATAACGTCAGTTGTTTGGAGGAAAAAACCCTCAAATGTTAGACTGAAATAAAGTATGTGCCTCTAAAATTTATGATTGTGTCAGCAAAGCCTTTCTGAAATTCTTGTTTATATAAAGCAAAGGTTTTACTGGGACAAAGTTCCCACTAATAGTTTTTAATATTGAGACTTTAAATCATTGTACATAGGGTCAGGATCAGGACAGGGCAATGGATCTTCTTCAAGGCTTTCACTTTTTCCTATTGGTCTTGTGATGTGAGAACTTGCAAAGGTCCAAGGGCAGCCCACCTATATCTTCTTGTACTGGTTATGTACCAGCCTGCTAAGCTTTGAATTGCTATAGTCCACACAATTTGCAGAGTCACCAAAATCACCCATATCATTCTTCAGGCATGAAGTCAAACTGAGCTCACCTTCTAAATACCCTTAGCATTCGTTGCAATTGAGTAAAATTCACCTAAAAAGTTTATTGGTCTAATATAACACGCATTTGCAATAATTTCATTCATAAGCATTATTTTTAAATGCATATAGTAAGAAATAACATCCTTCCATAGAGTTTATACTAAATATTCACATACATACATATTTTAAATTAGCTTACAGTAGTTTGGGCACAAAACACACATAAAGACCATTGCGGCCTGCATAGGCAATTACAGATTGATTGGATATGGATGGCACAATTTCAGAGTCACTCTTGACCGCTTTTGGAGCAGAAAGCTGTTATCTTCCTAAGTGTAATGCCTACCTTGCCCTGATGTTTGCTGTCTTCCTTCTGTAGAGACTACCCAGAAAATTTCATCTTGTTCCACCCCAGGTCCATGGTTTTATTCACAGCTGTTTTAAAGAGCCTTGGCTGTGGCAGTACATAAACATGCAGTCTTTTAAAATGCAACTCTTACATTTGCGTACCTAACTTCACTTTTCAACACTTGGAACAGCCAGTCCTACAAACGAACGAAATCATATCCATGTGCATTTTCATATTACATACACACCTTTATGAGCTGGTGATCTATTGATCATATTCATATTAATAGATTTAGATATATCCTCCATCAGTGAGAAAACCAGACAAGGCAATTGACCTATAAAAGTGTTATATCTATCCCGTTTCAGATTTGATAATAAAATGAAATTAAAATCAAGTGAAATGAAGTCAAGGAACTTATAATTAAATACATTTGTAATGTGTGAATAGATTTCTTTTCTGCTCTACCTCTGGCAGATAAAGCAGAAAGGATGGCTATTAATAGTTATCCGAGTCACTCCAGCTTAAGAGTTGTTATTAATAGTTATCCGAGTTACTCCAGTTTAAGTATCTCTCTCCACAGGATTTTCTAGTGATCTTAAAGGCCTGATTAACTGCTTGTTTGCTTTTTTATTTCACACAATTCATCAGCTAATATGGCTATACTATTGTTTATAAATACGCAATTAACTTTTATTATCAATTTCTTATCTATTACTTATAACTGATAAGTTTGTTTTACCTTAAATTAGCAGTTCTTATATATGCATAGGTTTCTACCACGTTTGCCTTCCTTTCGTTTAGTTGTTTTGTTCGGTATATTTTGTTTTGTTTTCTCATTTCCTCCTCTATACTCTGAAAAAAATACTGGTTTTCACATGTCACTTAAAATCAGACATTATAGCATTACCTTCAGTATTCAAGAGCTAGATCTCTCCAAGTTCAATGAAATAGTTGATCCCTCTTATCTCTCTCCCATTGAGAGGTCACACCTAATCCACCTACTTTCAACTGTTAATTACTTTCTTGGGCTTCTTTGTCCTTTTCATTTTTCCCTCGATTTTGTAGCCAATGGAACCCTCCCCTCAAGGTTTCTTTCATGCACCTCATCACACGCTTCACTGAATTTAACAATATTCTCTGTGAATTTGAATGGCCCATTTTCATTCTAATTGTATGGCATTTTCTTGTCTCGTTCTGCAGTTTTAAACATTTTTTTTTTTAAAACATTTTAGCTACTCCGACTATCAGAAAAACTTTTGTATGTGGTTCTCAATTTTCAGAATGAATGTTAGAGGAGTCTCAGAGCTGATGCTGCCTCTTCCTTTCTTGTTTTCTTCTTCTACTTTCTACTTCTTTTCTGCTTACAGATTTGTACCACGTTTGGCTCTCCTATTCATACAATGCCTCACTCTTATCCCTCTTTCTTATGTCCAATTGCTGCAGATCATCCTTAGCAAATGATATAGCCCTGACTCATTCTTGTGTTTATTATCTCTTTGAGCCTTTTGTTCATCTCTCAAAATTTTCCTTGCTTATTCGAATCTCTATGTTAATTCCGCCAAAGAAGTGGTTCCCAGTCTGACTCAGTGGTTGCTGCTGCTCTAGCTGGGTTCCCCTGCTGCTACCCCAGAGGTTTTCCCTCATTTAACCCATCACTCTATGAAGGTATGCCTGTTTAAGAGCCCTGCCATTTTTCTAACTGGTTTAATTTGCTTGGAATTCCAGTTCCTTGTGATAGCAATTTGCTTTCCCATCTCCATCCCTTCCCATTTACTACAGTATTGTTGCTTAAAAGAGCTGTTGGTTTCCTCTGCATGTCTGTCAGAGCTGCGTTTGGACTAATGCACAGTGTGGTAAATAATAATGCAGCTGTGGTGAGTTCCTCTCCAGTTTTCCCAGCACAGTTATTATTATCAGTCCCTACTCTGGCTTGGTCTGGATCACTCTGTCTCTCTTCATCCTGGTGTTCCAGGTGTCCTAAAGAGCTGTAGCAAACCTGCTCTGACTCTAAAACTGTGCTTACAGAGTTGCTGTGTGTTCCACTCATCCTTTAAGGTCAGCCCTGGCAGGAGAATAGTGGGGGTCAGTAGCCTGTCTGATCCCAGAATTAAAACCTACACTTCTGGTACTGTCTTTTGGTTTTCTCTCATTCTGCTACCTCTCACTGAACCTTCCAGGAGATTTACTTAGCCACCTTACACCATTTGAGTTTACAGGGTAAAGAAACAGCCTTCTGCTTTTCACAGCCACATTCCTATCTGCTAAATCTGACAGTTCCCAATTTGGCAAATTCTTCCAAATTGAAGCTGGTTGCTCTAAAATGGCTCCTCAGACCAGAGTCATTTGAGTGCACTTGAGCAGTTGCCACCAAGCATCCGGGAAGTGGTGGCATCCTCACAATGAGACTCATCACGTTCCAGTCCTGTATTAGAGGGATGCTCTCAATCCTCGATGAACGTGCAACTCTGAGTTGAGCAGCAGATTTGGGCAGATGTTCGGTCCTGCCCGAACATTGTCTCACAGCCAGGACTGGCAACTGCTGCTCTCTTCCCCTGGTACCTTCTCAGTCACTTGGACTTTAGTTTTGCCTTGAAAAATACATCCCAACAGAAGCAGGCTGAGTGGCAGGAGGTCTGCAAAGAGGAGCTAGGGTCTGATGTCAGAGAAGGGATATGAATATGAGCAAAGTTGCCGTTTCAGCCGGTTGCTGACCTGCTTCTCTCCTGTCAGTGTGGCCAGCCGTGGGCTGTGAGAAGGGCTGGGGGAGAGATCCCCAAGTTTTGGGAGTGTAGCTGATTGGTGCTTCCACACATTAATATTTATGGAGTGTGTCCACAAACAGCAAAGGAAGGTCAAGTTGTATTTTAGTGCAATACAAATCTGAAGAGGTGTTGTGAGACTTCAGTGGCACAACCGATATAAAAAAGTGATTTTTTTTTGTTTGATCAGTGCTTAAGGGAGTATCAACATATAAAATCTATAAGCTTTCATGAATGGCTGAAGGTACATTAATTCCTTCATCAGTTTCACAGCCTATTGCAGACAGATTTTAGTGAAACTGGTTACTGTGCTATTAATTATTAAATGAGACCATATTACCCCTAATGGGCTTGAACCATCACTAAGAATGTTTTAGCTTTGATTTTGACCATACTAATAATAGTCTCACCTGTCTTGTTGCATGGTACAATTGCTCTAATGTTACACTTTCTGACTACTCTAGAAGCAAAACTTACTTTGGTAACATAATGGTAGGATATGTACAGGTTGCAACACAGTTTTGATCTATGTTCCCTTTCCAAGTGCCATTATATCAAATCCATTAAGTGCTTACAATGCACGGGCTGAAAAAACGACTATCAGAAAAAACCAGAGGTGCCATATTTCTATGTCTCAGTGACTCAGCAGCAGATCTACTGAGTTCAAAACCAAAAATCTAATTTTTAGTCCTGCAAACTAGATTTCATCTCTGATAGTCAACGAGGCTCTTGACTTTACAATTACTAGCACCGCTAATAAAGAAAACTCTTTGAAATTATCATTACCATGCTGTGTTCTTTTCACTACATCTAAAATTGCTCTGACAGCCCCCTGTCTCCCCATAAAGACATTTCTGAAATTATTTGAGGCTGTGATTAGCCGGGATGAACCTTACCTCAATTTCCAGAGCCCATGTTGAATAAACAGGATTTGCAGTTTAAAAACCCCATAGTTTTTAAAGCCTGGAACTAAGCAATAACTAAGAGAAAATGCAGAACTTCAGTCACCTTGCAGATTTCCTTAATATTTACATTAATTTAGCACCAGTTATAATCCAGCAAAGAAGTGTTTATGTTTGAACATGATTTAGTTTGACTGTGACTGAATACCTTG
This sequence comes from Oreocharis arfaki, assembly GCA_013398015.1. Lineage (NCBI taxonomy): Eukaryota > Metazoa > Chordata > Aves > Passeriformes > Paramythiidae > Oreocharis > Oreocharis arfaki. The sequence continues at coordinate 10,657 of VZRR01009441.1, forward strand.
GCAAGAAGTAAAGGTTCCTCTTTTTAGTGACCTTAATCCCTCAGAGCAGAGACATGAGGTCCAAATTATATTCTGGCTTGCTTTTTCATATATGCTTTAATAAGCTAAAGAGATTTAAAAAAAAATAGATTAATTACCTTTAGGCAAGAGATCAGTATTGTCACTGGCAGAATTCATGCAATTCATCTATTCAACCACAACCATTTTCACCAACTGATGCACCTACATGTAGAAGGTGTATAGGGAGTACACTCCCTATATATTAGCTGTTGAGTTTAGACAGCAGCTGGGTGAGAAGAAAAAAAATTGAATTCCTGTTTCTTCAGATGCATCTCTTCCTTTCCACAAAATGGCTACGAGGATGGATCCTGAAAGGCAATGATTTTTTTTTTGTAATTAAAAAATAAAAAGTTTTTAAAGGGCACTACAGAGAGTTTGTTACTGCTTGTGGACTCTTCTCCAGCTTTAATTTTTTGAGCATACAATAAAAAGATAACAAGGGTACTGTAGGGCTTGTGTTAAATTCTCTCTGTGAACAGGCAAATAACTCCCTGTGCTCAGAGCTCTGAGTTCTGTTATTCTGATCTGCTCCCAGCATTGCAACACACAGCAGTCCAAAACCTCCACCATTTAATATGGTTTTGCAGGCTTTTTAGTGTACACAATACAGCTTCAAGGTTTTCCGAAAACGGTGTGAAACCAAGTAGATAAAAATTTGCCCTCTGTAGGACTCCTGATTGTGGACGTAAAACTGCTCCCAAGGTCTTCTGAAAACGGATAGGCCATAGCTGTGGTTTCATTGCGAAGGGTTCAAGCAGCTGTTAGCTCTGCTTTATCACCACGTGACACATCACGCTGCTCCGGGCATTTGTTTTTCCTGTCTCCGCCACGCGCAGTGTGCCTGCGACTTTTCCTTGTCAGGCAGAATTAAGTTCAGAGGTGCTGTTGAAGCTAGCAAGCTTTTTTACATGCCAGAAAATTGGAGTCTAATAAATCGGTGTAATTTACACGAGAAAGCAAGAGTGATGAGAGGTGTCAGAAAAAGTAGCCAACAGGGAAGTGCATGAAAATAATTCAAGACTGCAACAAGACCAAAAATTTGACTTTACCAATGCTCTTTTTAATACCCACCATAGGGTTTTTTTGGGCCAGTTTTGTTTCCATCTGGCAGCAAGCCTATAACTTATGCTGTATGGGCTCTTCGGTGCTTTGGAAGATTGAGCTGGAGTCTCAACATCCTCATCAGTCAGTGAGGAAACAATGGGATTTTAATTATTGACTCTTCAGTGCTGATAAAATGAGTAGAGGAATGGAGAGCAAGGGTGATATCTGGATTCCAGATCTGTGGTTGTTGGTAGTTACACAAGTCATATTTTAACTTCAAAAATAGCACTGCCTTGCTATCTGCAAATCCTGTTTTATCTTTCTTCCCTTTAATTACATGAAGTTTGTCATTCTTCTTATACCTTCAGGATTTTGCATAGTGATGTCACTTCTGTATATTTCATCTCCTAAATCGTTAAATTTTGCCTTTTCTAGTTGCATAGCAGAGCTGTTTGGAAAGTTCTACCTCTCCTGCCCTGGGAATGCTTTTCTGAGCTTACCTACCAGTCTGCACATCTCTTTTCATTCAAGTACTTCCCTAAATGTTGCTTCCATTCTTACAAAAAGTCAACCAACTACCATTGAGTAGGAGACACTAGACAGTCACTCCACACTATAAAAAGATTTGAATATGCAAAAAAATTTTTTATTAATTTTCCTCCTAGAATATATGTCTCCCTTTCCTTATTGTCTAACCTTTTATCTTTTTAGAGGAATAGTTAAGATTACTTCTGTTCAGAGTTTTATTTCTTTCCATGGAATTTTCCAGAGATTGTTGGGAAATTGAAAATGCTAATAATTGATAATGCTGAGAATGTGATAATACTGAAAATGGAAGTAGGAAAACCCCCAAAGTCAGACAAAAATCATCTCATTTTTGTATCACTGTAGTCACATTTTAATATCACTATAGTCACATTTTAATAGCTCATGTCACATACAACACCTACTTTTAAGAGGCCTCGTATTTCCTCCACTATCCTAGCTTTTCATTACAGTTTTTCAAATTTAAATTCCTATTTGGACATGAATAGTGAGTGTATACAGCATTCTGGGTGAGTCATGTCTTACGCAATGCTTCATGCTCCATGTGGGAAACTCCTGGGCTGATTTACTGCAGGATAACCTTTTTCACTTTGGTGGCTTATGCTTATCCTGAAGGATAGTCAGTTTCATCTCTTTCATTTGCTTCCAGTAGATGACTTTTCACCTTTCAGACAAAATTCTCATTAGTTGATTGGTACCCAGAGATCCATTTTGCACCATTCAATTCTCAAGATATTTTGGTTACCGAACCACCCAGTTCTTCATCTGTACCTTGTTATCTTTTACACTGCTGATACCAGCCCAATTTGTGACCATGTCAGTGTATTTATCCTCTCTAATCTCCTTCCAGTTTGTCTTCCTTCAAGAGTGTTTGTTGTCACTCATTCCTTTGCCAACACGCAGTTTTTACGCCTCGCTTGCAATACAACTTCTAGGCCACTAGAAAAGCATGAGGTTATGAAAACCTCCACTTCCAAATCCAGCTGCTGGCAAAAGTTCAATATGACTGCAGAAAAGAATTGATGGCTTGACACAGTCCAGAAAATGTGAGGCAAAGAGCCAGAGACTTCTTGCATAGAATCTGAACCACTGCTGTAGCGTGCTGAGGCTCATAGCAGGAGTGACTCATCTGAAACCAAAGGTGGTCACCTTATGTAGTAAAGTGATGGAAGAATTCAAATGTAACATTGCTCCATGATCAGAAGATTACAGTGGACTGGACACCCCAACCATCCACAAGAAAACCTCAGGAGCAGTGACTGTTAGCCTGATAGTGTCAGGCAATTGGATGAAGAGGTTAAGCCTCTCCAAATTGATAGGATATAAATTCAGTCCATCACCTTCCTCCGCCTCCGGAGAAGGAATGCAAAACAATTCTAAAAGTACAGCCTAGAAAAGATTCGTTACAGTGACTGATCATGGGGGAAGTCACTGGAGGAGAAACATCAGGACAAGGTGCAAAACTATGGCTATGTTGAAGAAAGGCTTTCAATACTCCCTTCTGTAGCATTCTCATAGAGAGGGGATAGGTCAGCAGATAATATAGCAGGTAGAAAGCTGGGTGAACAGCTGAGTGCAGAGCATTGTGATCATTGCAGGAGGTCTAATTGAAGGCCAATGACTAATGATGCACCCCAGGGGTCAACACTGGTCCAGTTTTATTCAACAATTTTATTAAACAATTTTATTAATTAACTGGATGCTGAGACAGAATGCACCCTTAAAATTTTGCTGACGACACAAAAGCGGGAGGAGTAGCTGATCTGCCAGAGGGTTGTGCTGCCACCCAGAGGCATCTGGATGGTCTGGAGAAATGGACTGACAGGAACCTCATGAAATTCAGTAAAGGGAAGTGCAAAGTCCTGCACCTGAAGCGGAACGACCCCAGACACCTGTATGTACTGGGGGCCACCCAGCTGGGAAGAAGCTTGGCAGAAAGGCTGAACACCGGATTGAATGTGGGCCAGCAATGGGCCCTTGCTGCAAAAACAGCCAACTGCATCCTGGGCTGCATTAGGGAATGTGTTGAGGAAGAGGAAGGTGATCCTTTCCCTCGGCACTGGTCAGGCCATATCTAGAGTACTGTGTTTAGTGCTGGGCTGCTCAGTACAGGGGAGACATGGACACACTGGAGAGAGTCCAGTCAAGGGATGATGAAGGGACTGGAGCATCCATTCAGAAGAAGAGAAGGCTTAGAGGGATCTCATTAATATCAATAAATAGCTGAAGGGAGGGAACAAAAACGGTGGAACCAGGATCTTTTTAGCGGTGCCCAGTGCCAGGACCAGAGGCAATGGGCACAAACAGAAACACAGGAGGTTCCTTCTGAATGCCAGGAAACACTTCTTTCCTGTGATGATGACTGAGCACTGGAACAGGCTGCCTGGAGAAGTTGTGGAGTCCAAGCATGTGGTTTGTTGAAAGTTTTCAAAAGTCAGTGGGATAAAGGTCTGAATAACCTGGTCTGACCCTTCTGTGAGCAGCAGTTTGGGCTAGAGGCCTCCTGAGGTCCCTTTCAACCTGAATTATTTTATGAAGCTCTCATATATTTATCTTCTACAATAAACATTACCTTGGAGATAGTACTTAGAGATTTGTTGATCTAGCCAATGGCTACTTTCCCGGTAATGTAAATTTTTCAAGTATAAAAATGCACCCATGATTAGTTCCTTGCAGAATCAGGACAGCAATGCGCGTACCCATAATATAGTTGTATGCTGTTTCATATTTCTCCTGTGTTTTTCAGATTTCAAATGATGCATCTGATTGGCAGCAACAAACTCAAAATCTGCAAAAAAGAAAAGCGAGATTGCCCTCTTATTGTTTTATTATCTGCATTAAAAAAAAAAAGTTACATTAGAATTTTGTCTTCAGTTGAGGAGAGCTGAGTGTGTCTCTTTCTTGCTTGGTACACCAGAACTAATGCAGCTGGTTAGAAAAAGAAAATATTTTGCCCAGTTCTTACCCTGTCATCTCAACAGGGTGAATAACTCTGCTAAGTAAGAAAGTGCCATTATTATAAATCTTCTTGTCTGACCTTGGTTACAGTTTAAACACACTAGAGTCAAGAAATGCGTTTTGGCTTGCTCGTGTCTCATTGTGATAACGGGGCTAGATTTCATTTTGAAAGGGAAGGGTAATCTGTTTGCTTGCTACCTTTATTGTGTATTTTCACCATGGCTGCAGTGAAAAAAAAAGGAACATTGAAGAGTTGTATATGAGTGATATGGTAGAAATGATGGAGGTATGCAGTGCTTCATTTGAGTCAATGCAAAAAAGGCAATGTCAGCCATCACCAGGTACTTAAATTAATTTTAATGACAATATAGAGGTGCAGAGCCAGATAGAGCAGAGAAACATTAAAGGCATTTAGATAAGTTAGATGGATTCAATTTGTTGAGACCTACTGAAGTTCACTCTAAAGTCATTAAAGAACTTAACCATTAAAAATTGCCTGCAAGAATTTCTGTAAGTGAAGAGGTCTCATGAGACTGCAGAGAGCAAAATTTAAAATCAACAAGGTTAAATTCAATACAGGTAATCATGGTGAGTGACTGTTAGGAAGAGGAAGTCAAATGCACAAACCTAAAAATGATGAGTAACCCAGCTGAAGAGATGCAGGAAAAGGATTTAGGTGCGCAATAAATCAGAAACCAACCCAACAAGTTATCATGCCAAAGAAATTGAGGCATAGTGCAATGTTTTCTTCCAGAAATACAAGTTGTGTTGTGCATTAATAGAAGAGCAAATGATAACACAGAGTTGGGTTTTTTTCCCATCTACTAAGTACCTAGCTGAGCTAAGGCAAGCCTTATCAAAATGCTGCATGCGTTTTGAGCACCGTGTTTAAAACGTAGACAAATTCTGATTGCTCTCTGAGCTCTTTCCAAGAATAATTAAACAATTAGATAACATGACTTAAGAGGAAGATCTAAAGAAATTGGGTATGTTTAATCCAGAAAAAGAAAACATGACACAAAGACAGCATTCTGGTTGTAACAAGTTGCTATAAAATAGACAAGGAGCAATTGTTTTCCACATGTGCTATGATTGGAGGAGACAGAAAGAAGTAATCTGATTTATTACAGTAAAGAAAAATGGGTTCTTATTTTATTTGGGGCTTGGAGACAGCTTTCTGTGCGGAGATCATGAAAAATCTAGATTAAGGGAGGTAAACCAAGCTCAGAGTGGAGGCTTAAGGTTTGCTACCAGAGAGCTAGGTCCTAGCAACAAGGCGAATTTGTACTCTAAAACAGAATTTTTGGAGGCTCTTGACTGTAAATCAAAGGAGGTCATAACTCATTCATGCCCTCCCACAGACACCCCTGTAAAATGTGCAATTACTTATTCATGTGCCTGGCAATGCTGATGTTGAAGAGAGTGACTGAATAAGGAATGACAAGCTGTGTGAAACATGAAGCCTGAAATCGAACAGAATGTATATTGAACAGTGAATGGACACCAAATGAAAATGCAGACTGCAAGATGGCACATCCCTTCCAACATAAAATAGAAATACATTAACATCATTAGTGCTTTTTTTCTGCATTATAATTATGTTCTCATTTTGTTCCATCTGCTGTTTGCATCAGATCTATGCCTGCCTATGAAAGCCAGTAAGGATAAAATGTTACTGTCAAGGAAGTTTATGTGGCAAAAGATGCCTGGGTTCATAGAGGAAAGAAGGGATCTATGAGCAGAGAAGGAAGAAACAGGCTCCCGATCTACCCAAGTTAACTGGGTTTGGTAATAACAGAACTGCAGGTGTTGGAAAAGATAATTAAGGTATGAAGTTTACAGTATTGTGAAATACCTAATAAAGATGGATAATTGTATTAGAAAAACACCTCTGATGCTCAGTGGGGAGCAGCTCCCTGCCTGAAGAGTCTTCAGAAGTGTGAAATACAATGTATAAGTACATCTAAAAAATAATAAATACCAATCAGCTCAAACATTGATTTGCCTGAGGAAGACTCACATCCCTGTGAGGCAGGTATGCAGATCTCCTGTGCAGAATGGATTTAGTTACTGCTTGAAGAATTGGCAAAGTTTATGGAATCTTGCCTATATGTTCAAAAGGAAATTTCCTTCAGAATTAAGACTGGTTTATGTGTCTATAAATATCCATGAGTTTATGCATACATTTCCTTTGATGAGTAGACTGCATTAAAAACTACTGTAAAGAGCAGAGAATAGGTGTGTGTCATTTAACATCTCTTTACATTAAAAAAAGTGCTCATTTAAAGAAAAGTACATTGCCATTTACCTTCATGCATTGCAGAACATAGTGCCTTCATGAACCAAATAATTTTATCAGTGAGTTCATGGAATAATTTATACTGTTAAAGGAAATAATGTCTTTAAAACGAAGTGGGGTTTTTTCTTCCTCATTTTGCTCTTTTAATGGTTGTATCGACACAATTCTTCAGAGGAAAATAGTTCATGGATTATTTCTTAATTAATAGGATGAGAAAAGCTAAGAAGGAGGGTTTACAGCAGGCCAGTGTGTATGTATGTCCCAAAGCCTATCTATCAACACCAACACGCGTGAATGCCCGTGCGAAGAGAAAGGATGACCAGTAAATCTAAGGTCAGCATGTGTAATCTCTTTCCTGAAGGATTAGTTTCTGGACTCACAGTTAAGTCAAGGAGCAGAATGATTCTTCAGTTTCATTACATTCTTTTCCATCTGCTTTAACCTAAATGTAGGTGACTGGTGGTAGGCTGTACATAAACACAGGGAATTAGCCAGAAGGCATTTGTGTTAATTCAGCACTGTTTGTCATGCTAATTCGTTGGTGCCTCGGGTGGCTGTTCTTCCAGAATATCTGCAAGGTGATGTGGAGTATTTATGAATATTTGAAGAAGGTTTCTTGCTCATTGTAATTATGCTGGTGCTAAACAGCTGAGAGAAGCAGATCAGTTTGCTGTATCATCACTGTGCTGTCACATTGTCTCACAAAGGCCATCAGGGTCTATTGAGCTCTGACAGTGTTGAGGGTAGTTTAAGACATGAAACAGAGTTCTTCTTGTTAGAAATTAAAATTCTGAAGGAAATAGGTATGCAAGATGCATTCTCACTGTGAAACTCCAAAATAAAAATTATCTCAATTTTTATTTATTAATTTCTATAGTTTTTGTTGACCCTTTACTTGAGGGCAGTATGGATCAATACAATGAAAATAGGATAAAGCTTAAGAGAACTGTGTAATTCTATTTATCTAAATTTTTAGAATTCATTCTTTAGCATAGCAGGGAAGTGTATTCTGTATTGAAAACAAGGTGTCAGAGAAACTTAGGGCTGATTCATCTGACTGTGATATTTCCAGCTACTGTTGAACTACTTGTCCACAATCCCAGTGATTGTAAATTAGTGAAGCAGGTGAGATGGTTTTTGTGATGAAATTGAGGTGGTGGTTTTCTTCTGAAACAGATATTTAATAAAGCTCAAGTGAACCACATCATAAGAGTGCTTTCACCAACGACATCTACAGTAGAGATGCATTAGATCTTTGATGGCCTCCTTCATGCCCACATGCTTGTTCTGGCTGGGTGCAAGAATTGTCCTGGCCACAACACAGACCTTTAAAGACGCAGATAAGGGAAGTAGGTTGGCTTTCAAATAATAATTACATAGCAAAAATTCCTAAATTTAATGATATGCATCAAAGATATGCTGCTTTGAAATTGTTTGTACAGGTACTAGACATGAAACCCGGAATAACTGGTCTCTAATAGGGCACAACGCAGAGTGAAGAACATTTTGCCTGGATTGACATCTACACTTGCAAAATTGGTTTCTCTCTTGAAAGGAAGCCTAGTCTCACTATTTCTGAAGTTAGGCAAGATGAGTCTGGCTCAGAGAGTGCTAAGACACTGTTGCTAATTTGTGAGACCTGTTAGACTGCAAAGATTAAATTCAAGTTAGATAAGGCAGACATGAAACAGAAAAGGTGAGAAGGCAGCCAGGCTGAGGGAGAAAGCAAATATGCACTCTGTGGGGAAAAGATGCATCTACCTTTGCTAGCTCAGACTGGCACTCCAGCTGCAGCCCTCCATGATCTGCTGACACAACAGCCACCACCAAGGAGGCTTTTTTCCCCTTCTTTCTGGAGACATAGTGTACCAAATATATCTGCTTCATAATGCAGCATGTGACAAATACAGCCTCCACATTTTTTTTCCTCTGAAAGAAAACAGCAACACAGCTCTGCATAGTTCAGCTTTTTCCCATTTCAGAGACCACAGCCACAGTCTCAAACTTAGAGTATCTTAGGCAGGCTGGTAGCTTGTGCTCTTACATTCAGGCACAAGCCCCTGCTCACACAAGGGTTGTTTGTTTCTATCAAGTCTCTCCAGGGGCTATTGGGGTTTTTGCTGATGCATCTTGTAGACTAGAAAAGAAGTTTTAAAAAAGATTATGGCCTGCGCTCATATGCTGATCAATATACATATATAAGCTATATTTTTGTATAGAAACACAGAACTGGGGTCATCAAATCAAATCAAATCAAATCAAATCAAATCAAATCAAATCAAATCAAATTAAATCCCGTCCTTTGTAACGGAGGTCAACTGCGTAACTTGTGTTAAACACACAAGATTCCGGATCCCACAACACCCCTTTGGTCCACAGTATTCCTCTGCCATGCTGAAAACATCCTTTAGTAGACCAACTGCCCAGAAAAAAAAATGCAGTATGTCCAGGATGATTCACCAGAGCAGGAAGAGTTTGTCAGTATATACCTGACACTAATCAGTAAGCATTTTCACCCTGGTCCATGGCATTTTGGAGCTAGAGCCCCAGTAATGTTTATGCCTTCAAATGATGATGAGAAAAATCTCATGCACAACATAGCTTGGTTTATCACAACTATGACTAAGCTGAAGTCCATCCTGTCAAATTATAGTTATAACTGAAGCTGTATGGAAGGTGAAAAGTTATTTTCTTTGATGACTTGCTAATTAACCAAGCTGACAGATATGTATCACAGGGAACAGGGTGTCTGACTGGCAATTTATCCTCGACAAACAGAACTGTTTCTCACCCTTGTTTTTCTTTTTTTTCTTTCTTTTCATAGCTTCTGATAGAAATGAGTTTTATGGTAAGAACAACAGCTCAACAATGCAGTTTGCAACAGATAGTGAATAAAAGTTTATGTAATGTCTTCACCATGTTCTAATGACTCATACAGGTGTTAATGATGAGCAAGACATGACTCAAGATCACTAGGTCTCTGGGTTCATGTATTTCATGTTCTATTTCCCAGACTGTCAGTGAGAGTGTGATCATGCACTGCAATCGCCACTGCTCATTACACAGAGTGTCGCTGCTTCTCATTATACTGTATAATGGGCACCAGCATAATCTCATTGTGTCCCCCACACAGATACTTGTTGCTATCTCTTGCTTGAAGCATCATTGACTGTTTCAGGTCATCCCACAGTTTCATGAAATTGGCTGATCTCATCTGTGTCACCTGAGTACACAAAGCTTGGTGAAGTATGCACAAGAGTTTAGACAGAACTGTGAAGGATTCAGTGTGAAATTAATTCCTTTAAGCTAGGGTGTGGTCATGTGGATGTCTGTATGGTAGCTGTGTGTCTAGGCTATGATTACAGTCTGGAGAGACTCGGGGTTCCTTTCAGCTGACTGCAGTTCAGTACATAGTGTTACATGACATCTTTGAGGCTGCCCAGAATCTCTGCTCAGGGCTGGCAGATGTGACAGTGGTCATACAGCAAACCTGTGCCCTTTTGGCGTTGCACCTCCAAGTAACAACCCTATAAAACCTCAAATAATACTAGAAACATCTGCCTAGGCAGATGAATCCTATTCATTACAGTCAAGGGAACCTGGACAGAACAATTCACTTCGTCTTAGAGGTTGGTCATTCAGGAAGCTCTATTGACAGCATTGACTAGGACTTCAATTCAGGTTTTGGAAGACAGTTCACTGCCTTTGAGTATCTAAGGTATGCTGGCTACAAGTCCAGAACAGCGCAGCTTTTACACAGGTTCTGTGTTGCATTAGCAAGTCGAACACAGGTGCCTTAAATAACATGGGGTGTCTGCAACTGCACTAGAGCTTCGTGTTTATACAAAAAACAGTAGCCATGGAAGCCCAAATACTGTGAAGGAAGCTTAATTTGTGTGCAGAGATGCACAGAAGTGTCTAAGAGTAAAAGTCAGCCTGTAATTACTCTCACCCAAATGTGGTGGGCTGACCTTGGCTGGACACCAGGTGCCCACCAAAGTCACTCTATCACTGCCCTCCGCAACTGGGTGAGGGAGAAAAAACAGAATGAAAGGCTCCTGGGTTGAGATACTGGCAAGGAGAGAGAACTCACACATTATTGGCATAGACAATATGGACCTGATGTGGGGAAATCAGTTTAATATATTGCCAATCAAATCAGAGGAGGATAATGAGGGAAAAAAGCCAAATCTTAAAATCATTTTTCCCTCACCCTTCCCTTCTTCCTGGTATCAACTTCTCTCCCAGTTTCTCTACCTCCTCCCTGACAGTGGTGTGGGGGGCTGGGGAATATGGTTGCAGTCAGTTCATCACACAGTGTCCCTGCTGCTCCTTCCTCCTCAGGGGAAGGACTCTGCACACTCATCCCCTTCTCCAGCATGGGTCCCTCCCATGGGAGACAGTCGTCCACTAATGTCTTCAACGTGAGTCCTTCCCGTGGGCTGCAGATCCTCACGAACTGCTCCAGCGTGAATCCCTTCTATGGGGTGCAGTCCTTCAGGAACAGGCTGCTCCAGGGTGGGTCCCCAATGGGCTCACAAGTTCTGCCAGCAAACCTGCTCCAGTGTGAGCTCCTCTCTCCATGGGACCAGGAGACTGCTTCCCTAGACTATCTGGCATTTTGAAAATCCATACTGTTGCAGAGGTTTTAAAGGCATTTAGCACTTAAAATTCAAAACAGCAGGAGCTGCTGTGAACTCATGATAAGACCCAGAGCTATGAGACGATCCACTTGTTTAATTTATATTATCTAAAAAAGAATGCTAGATCCTTTGCTGGCATAAATTGTTACAGCTTAATTGACTTATATACAGCTGGTGGTTTTTGGTTTGTAGTGCTTAGGATTAGAGTATGTGAGTCTCAGTTCTAGACAACTTGAATAAACAGAAATTAAGTAATAACCTTACAATCTGTACTGATTTTTGTAGGAGCTGGAGCAAAGACTTAACTCTTGGACTTGGCAAGATCAATTCTGAAATGAAATTAAGGTGAAACTGAAATAAAATGTCTATATTGAAGCCCTTTTCTATTCTAGGCCTCAATTCTATACTAAATTGTGCCAAAATCTTTCATTTAAGTAATGAATTTGTTGAGGAAACTGAACATATGAATGGACTTGGGCAATCACTCACTGAGATCACTATCATAACTAGGCACCAAAAGGTAACCAGGTGTTGTGTGCTCTGGACTCTATTAAGGGGAGCTGCAGATGCTTCTCAGTCCCAGCATTTAATTAGTTATGAGATCATTAAATGAATGTAACTCATAGAAATGTTCTATGTTGAATCATGCATGGTCAGCTGGGAGTAGGATGCAGAGAGAGTGATATGTTCTTAGGCCCCATAGGAGAAAATTAGCAAGTTATTAATGCTAAAATTGAATATAGAGGTTGATCTGACCTTCGGAAAAAGATGTACCCAGTGCAAAACTTTTCAAAACTTGAGGTATACTAAGGCACAGATGTTTCCTAATAGTTCATTAAACTGAAGTGTATCTGTTGCCTCTTTTTGAATCTGCAGATCTACAGAAAATTGTATTAACCAGCTTTCATAACTGACAAGTGAACATCTTTTTTATAAGATGTCTTTCAAATTAAATATGAAAGGAATTGGCCTGGCTTAGAAAAAAAAACTGAATTCAGTAAGAATTTTTTTCCCATAGGTTGCTTTTAATCAGGCCTCAAGTTATGAGTAATACTTCATGGCTAATTCTTTACTTCTGTAATTCCATCAAAGTCAGACACTGTCAACTTACACAAGTGCAGCTCAGACAGCAGTCAGATGTTTCAAAAATTATTTCTAAATGGTGGGTCTTTTATTCGTGTGCATGTCCTTTTCCTTTTTATGACATAAGTACTGGGTTTGTTCCTCTCCATTTTTAGGGAAAATGGGATGAGGGAAGACAGGCTCTGCATAATTTCTGGTGTGAAATCCACCAGGCCTTGCCAACTCAAATTCATTATTTAAAGTGTCCTTTCTGCATTCTAGCCCAATTCTTATCTTGTTGAAATTCACATGGATTGTTAGCAAGCTTTTTCTTTCCAAACAAAAATTTAAGAAACTACTGAATATTTCAGCCTTCTCTGTATCATCTACTATATGATCTGTAAATAATATTGAATCTTACTAGACCTGTGCTCTCCTTTGTTTTTTGCATTTCAAACATATTTTTAGTAAATTTTTTAAAATTGCTTTTATATTATCTACTAAGTGAAACTAATTTTTTTCAGCTTTGTTTTTGTATTCAGATAAGCTAATGTCATTCTTTATCCCTTGCCATCATCGTGCTCTGCAGATCCACTTGGTATGAAGCTCTACTGAATTTCACGTTTTTAAAGACCTCTAATGCAATCATAAAATCTCTGTATTTTCCTTCTTCAATAGGACGGTTTGCTGTGGTACATCTCTCTCAGTAACTCCTGCCTTTCTTACTACTCTTAGATGATCCCAGAGAGTTGTACCTCATAGGTCCCAGAGTCTGACACAAACTGAAGTTTTTGTTGATTGCATGAAAACATGACAGCCGCAGAAGAATCACAAAATCATTCTGGTTGGGAGGGACTCAGACATCACTAGTCCAGCCCCCGCCTAAAGAAGGGTCAGCTAGGAGATCAGACCAAGTTATTTCAGTTACTCAGGGTTTTGTCCAGCTGGACTCTGAAAAACTTTAAAGGAGAAAAATCCCACAGTCTTTATGGACCATCTTTTCCAGTACTTGTCTGTCTAGATGTTGAAAAAGTTCTTATACCCAAGTGGAACCTTTCTTCTTGCAGTTTGTGGCCATTGTTGCCTGTCCTCATGCCAGATACAACAGTCAAGAGCTTGGCTGCACCTTCTTGAAAACCTACCCATAGGTACTGGAAGGCTGCCATAAGGTCCCCCTGAAGCTGTTTTGTCTCCGTTCTGAACAAGCCCAGCTTCCTCAGTGTCTCCTCACAGGCCAAGTGCCTTGTCTGCTCTGCTCTCATGAGATCCCACCTGGATACTGCGTCCAGCTTTGGGGTCTCCGGCACAGGAAGAACATTGACCTGTTAGAATGAGCTCAGAGGAGGGTGACCAAGTTGATTAGAGGGACGGAGCACCTCTCCAGTAAGGGAAAGCTGAGAGAATTGGGATTGTTCAGCCTGGAGAAGAGAAGGTGTCAGGGTGACCTAACTGTGGCCTTCCAGTGCCTGAAGGAAGCCTACAAAAAAGATGGAGAGAGACTTTTCCACAAGAGCATTTAGTGACAGGACAAGGGGGAATGGCTTTAAACTGCAAGAGAGCAGATTTGGATTAGGTATTACAGGGAAGTTCTTTACTGTGTGGGTGGTGAGTCACTGCTACAGGTTGCTCAGAAAAGCTGCAGATATCCTGTCCCTGAAAGTGTTCAAGGCCAGGATGGATGTGGCTCTGAGCAACCTGATCTAATGGAAGGTGTCCCTACCCAAGGCAGGGGAGTTGGAATGAGGTGATCTTTAAGGTTCCTTCCAACCCAAGATATTTTAGGGCTCTATGATTCTATGACCTCCTGAGCATTTTGGTCCTATGATGGACTTCAATCAGTTTATCTACATCTCTGTTTAGACACCTTGAACAACTTTTCTCCTCAGTGCTGTCTCCCATGGAATCCCATCTCTGACCTTCCTGAGCAGCCTGAGGTCTGCTGACCAGAAGTCCTGGCTGTGTTCTGCTCCATGCTTTTCTCAGTCCCCTCAAGCCCTTGAAGGCCACTATTTCACTGGCACTACATCCAAGACTGTCACCAGTTCTTCCTTGATAGTGAATAGCAGATGCAGGTGTTCATCATCTCTTCCAGAGACATGGAATCCTGCAGCAATCTTCTGGATTGCTTGAATCTGTTGTATTGCTTTTCCAGCTGATGTCAAGAAGATTGAACATACCATTAAAAATCCTCAACAACAACAACATCAAAGTCTCAAAAAACCAAACCCCCAAATCCCCCCAAATCCTCTCTGATTCAGACATCTTCAGTTGGCTTCACAGTTCTCCAATGGTTGTAATGATGCTGACACAAACCAAATTTCTGTCATTTATTTAGTGATAGGCATCACCAAGAGGCCCCAACAATTACAGTTAGGCTTATTACAGTTTATATGCTCTTTACACGTAAGCATTGTTGGCCTAAGTGTGTGGCCTAAAAATAATGTTTACAGATTTTAGCTCATCTAAATGTTACATCATTTTGTTATGCCTACATAAAGAGTGATAGCATAGATTAGAATATGGGTTATTTAAAGAAAATCTTGTTCAGCACTGGGCTCTCTGAACATTCCTCTTGCTGCTTCTCTGCTCTCAGTGAATAACAGCAATGCCATTTTTGACAGGGTAACATATGGGCATTCTGTGGAGTTCCTGGAAGGAGGCAACCAGACAGATGACTAAGTACGGGCTTTCCCAGCTGCTTGTATTCGAAACTGTGAAAAGGACAGCACCAGACAGAATCACTTGCCTGTGTGAACACACAAGTGCCATGAGCCAATGCAGCTAAATTGGAGTGTTCACACGCAGAGACAGCTGTACTTCTCCAGTGACTTGTCCTCTATAAATACCCCAGGTGGCATCTGAAGTTCATCTTACCACAGGCAGTCTTTTGCTTGATGACAGTCAAAGTCCTTATGCAATCACAGGATCACAGGATAACTCAGGTTGGAGGGGAGATCAAGAAGACTCTTACATGCAGTCTGTTGTATCAGCATAAAATGTATTTTAGAGCAGCACATAAATCCATTATTAATGCAGTCAGGCTTAGGTGAAGGCAGAGGGTAAGTGCATGACTCCTTGCCATGCAAACACGACACCAGGAAGACCTAAGGCACATGAATACCTTCTCTCTCCCAGTAGAATGTCCCTGGGTTCTCCCTTTCTGTATTCCACAACAAACTTAATTCTAAAACCTAAATCTTTAGAGCAATATTTGGGATAATTCCTGTACTCATCAAAATCTTCCTTGAAAATCTGAGCTCTGAAGTTTGGCTTGATAGGTATTTCATTATATATTATATTATATTATATTATATTATATTATATTATATTAGGTATTATAAATCACAGGAGCAGTTAGATATAAGATCTGTACCAGAATTATGACTGAGTCCTCTGTGGTGGAAGAGCAACAATGACCAAAGCTAGTGCAGATTTACGTTGAAGATTTTGAGTTGAAATTATTTTCTGTTCCCTTACAGCTGGTGGGAATGTCTAGCACAAGATAGCCTCAAGAGTCTGTTTACACCCTCCAGACCTGCTTTCAGTGAAACTTTGGTGAGGAGAGGAGTAAAGGCTGTGGTCAGCTCTGGGAGGGCACAGGGAACACGTCCTGGGCTAGAGGAAGCAGCTTTGGGAGAACAAGAACCAGGCAGTCCAGATTACCACAGGCATCCTGGTGTTCATGCCTGGTCAGAGGTCACCTTCAGGCCTTTGCCATGTCAGGGGTGCTCATGCACCAAGGTGTAGGGCTCTTTGGGGATCACTCCAGGCTGTGGAGTGATCTCCAACCAGATTAAATGCCTTTTGGAAACACTGCTGCCTTTTCTGCTGTCACTGAAAGGGGTATTTCTGTGGCCAGGCATTCTCCAACAAAGCATTCAGCAACACACAGCACTGAATAACACACTCCACAACGATGAACTCTGCACACCTCAGCTGTTGGAATTGCCTAATAAGAAATTAGGCTGATGAGAATCGAGTAGAAATCTGGCAAGAACAGGAAGAACTGAAATAGGATTTGTGTTTCTCCATGTTTTATTTTTTTCAGCATAGTAATTGTGTACTCAAAATAAAAAGAAATAAAAAGTTGTAAATAAAATACAGTAAAAATATAATTTATATGAATTTAATAATTATTTTAACATAATAGAATAAAAAGTTTTGCTGTTTTATTTTTAAATTGCAGCATATCTGTTAGATTACTTGGTGTTCTGAACAGAATTGGTATGAGAATATACCATTTGGTTCTGCGTTAGCTTTTAACCCTGTGTTTGGATAATTAAATTGACAACAACAAATGGTGCCACATTAAATGTTGCCTGGTTAAACCAGCCATTAGATTGTTACGCACCTTTCCTGTGACCTGTGTCAACTTAATGTTAACACACTTGAAAACTTAGCCTTCAATTTAACCCATCTCAACACTGCACTTCAGGACCTGGTTGTCCTAAATCCCCTGGGGGCTGAAATCACAAAGTAGGGTCCTCAATGTGGAGGTGAACTCTCTGGACTTCTCCCTGAAAGCTAAGAAATACCAGTGACCTACAACTGGGCCTATGAAACTTGGGAATGGACCCAAAACACAGATACATGTCTGAAATCTCTGAGAGCTAAGCATTGTCTGATGAACTGAAAAGAAGGTATCCAGGTATTTTCACTTTGGATAGTATCTCAGTCTATACTTCTAAATTATTTTCTAGTGACATTAGACTGCCTGTTATTATTCTTTCTCCCTTTTTTTTTTTTACTTTTTTTTTTTTTTAAACTGAAATGTTGTAAAGCATTGCTGGTATCTTTTTCTGCATCTTAATACCCCTGCCTTTTTACCACGGGAATGGTAAAATGTAGACTAAGGATTCCCAATGTAGTGAAAAACTTCATGGAACAGAGGCAGTTTATAAGCATCTCCTCCAAGAAAGCTTAGGATTCTTATGAGGCCCAGGGCAGCTGGAGCAGAGACACGGCACACATGGAAAAACATACACACAGAGTGTATGTTTCTAAACCAATAGGTACAGCTTTACAGTGTGTCAGCAGTAACTCCAGGACTAAATAGGATTTTAGTCATGTTTGGCCTTTCTATGATCAAAATAGCTAGTTCTCCTAAAGTCTGAGATGCTTGTATAGTACTAGTAAAACTATTACATGTTCCAGAAGAGTAGCTAAAAACAGTGATTATCTTGTCAGAAATAAAGGTTTCAGAGAAATGAGTGCCAGTATATATTGATTCTGATGGAAAATATCTAAAATCTACCATGCAATTCCTACCACAACAGGCAGCTCGGAAGAAAGGCATCATCAGCTTATGACTCATCTGTGTCCTTTGAGAGGTCAGAGAGTGTGGGACATAACTGTCTGTGGGCTTTGTTTCTTCTTGGCAGCAATGGGGCCACAGGACATGGTCAGCTGATGCAAAACCACAATAATCTCCCAGGCTTCATTAACAATTGCATACTACAAAGAGACAATGTCAGTACAGATGAAAACCCACTGAAACCTGGAAGAGGCAGATCATCAAAGCTGGCACACAAATGTGCTCGTAGCTTTCTGCACCAGCTTGATTTGCTGTATTTCATCAGTATTACAGCACTTTCAAAAGGGAACATGCTGATGAATATCTGGACAATGAAGCAGATTTTATGGATCTGTTGATATGCTAATGTAGGACAGATATGCCAAGAAAGTAAAAAAGTGATGATGAACATTTACCACTTGCCTAAAAGGATGCATGCAGCCGAAGCATGGTCTGAAGCATCTTAGGTATAGGAGATAATTTAAAAATTTCTTTGGTAAGTGTTGAGAACATGATTGATGCTGTCAGCTTGACCAAACACCCTGCAAAATCTTTTGGCTTCAAAGAGCAATTCTGTTAATGATCTTTTTCGGTGTCACTTTACTGAGCTCAGTGAGTCTATCTGGAATCCCCCATTTGAATATGACACATTTTGTATTCTCTAACAGTCTTTCACACAATATCACTCTGCAGTGGGAAGGCCACAAATCAAGCATCAGTGGCTATCTCCTTTTTCTTCAAATCACTACCTGAAATGCAAGAGACTCACATGAACTCTAAGCTCAGGAAACAACTTTGGGTGATTAATTTTACAGAATGTTGTTGCAATTAACATCTATCACATCCTAGTGATAAAGCTGCCAGGACTGAGCTGAACATTTGACAGCTTTGCTGATTGCCATGTTGGCTTTATGATTAATGGGGAAAAGGAAGTCCACAAAGATCCAATTGAGTCAGTGTAAAGAAAATAGCATTAGAGACATCTTCATGAACTTCTAGTGCATTCTCAGCATGAGGCGTCCTTAAATGATATACAAATTTTCTTCACAAGTAGAAAATACATTCAGCCTGAGGGAAAAAAAGCTACAATTTTTTCAGCTTCTTTTGTTTCTGAATTACTTAATGTACTTAATCATTATGTTAGAAAAAAGCTTCTGAAAAACTTTGTATGCTTGTAAGACTTGGTACTAGCCATCAAAATTGTTGGTCCTGGTACGATATAAGATTGCTGTTACTGAAATTATACTATAGTTATCACTTTCCCCCTAGATTTTCTCTCGTGTGCTTTTTTAGGGGTTGTTTTATTTGGGGTTTTTGTTGTTGTTGTGGGATTTGGGGGGGGGGGTTTGGTGAGGGTTTTCTTGGGTTTTGGCACTTTTTTTGTTAGTTTTGGCTTGATTGGTTTTGTAGATTTTGCTTTTTGTTTTGTTTTGTTGTGGGGTTTTTTTGGTTGTTTTGGTTGGTTGGTTGGCTGTTGTT